>JAUBOD010000259.1:439730-452964 GCA_032353885.1 Nothura maculosa | reverse complement strand
TGAAGAACTTGGAGTGAATCACAGCCCTTGCAATTTATCCAAGCTTCTAGAGAGGGTCTGGGGGTAAAATTCCCATCTCCATCCTCACAGCCTTGACTTCACAGGGCCAAGCAGGCATCAGCTAGAGCTTGTTAGTTCCAGGAGTCTTTCTTCATTTTCTATTATTATATGTGGTTTTTTTTTAATTATAAAATTGTCAGACATTGGGGAAGGCTGGGTGGAGAAGGCTTACGTGCTTTAAACAGGGCTTCACAAAAGGCCTAAAAAAATCCCACAGAACACCCAAGATAACATTGTCATCCATAATGTTAGTAACGTGCCCAAAATGGAACACATTCTTGCTGAGAAACTCTCCGGTTGCTGTTTTGTTTGCTCCTTAATAAGAGTTAATAAACAAAAGTGTTTGGGTTAATTTTATCATGTGTACTGTGAGTTGCTAAGTAACATGGCTCCACTCTGCCTGAAGTCTATGTAGTGAGACAACTGAGAGAGACATTAAAGTGCTATAAAATAAATGGAATGGATCGCGTTATGGTGCACCAGACCCTGGTTTGATATTTGGAGCATGAGCTTTTTTTTTTCTTTCTTTCTTTGTCTTAAGTGGAGAAAAAAAAAGTAAAGATGCAGCATCCATTTGGCTTATGAAGGGTGAAGACAAGACTCTGCTCTTCCCCGGTGGGAAGCTTGTGTGACCCTTGCTGGGAGAAGATGCTTGAAGATTTCTGCTCATGACTAAACTCAGTGCTGGGCGATGTACAGGAGGACAGCGACACTAAAGGGAACAAGGAGCAGAGTAGGAAATTGCCTCCGTTGTCAATAGATAAGAGTGATTTATGACCAGAAAAGGCTGAGGGCTAAATGTGTCTCAAAGGACCTACGTGTGGCCCCTCAAACCAGGGAGACCACACAACATGGTGTGTGCAGTGCTATGAGGGGTTGCAGCCCTGTTAGATGACCCTGCTGCTTTCCTTCCGGCAGGTAGGAAGGGAGTCACTAGCAAGGTTGGTGAAAAGCAAGCTAGGCTGGACAGGGCTTTGGGAGCAAGACCAGGAGAAAAGCTGTATTAAATAGGATAAGGGGCAATGGATATAAGTTGAAACACAGGAAGTTCCTTCTCCGTGTGAGGAAGAACTTCTTCACTGTGAGGATGACAAAGCCCTGGAACAGGCTGCCCAGGGAGATTGTGGAATCTTCTCCTCTGGAGATCTTCCAAACCCGCCTGGATGCAGCCCTGTGACCTGTGCTCTGGGTGTCCCTGGTGGAGCACGGAGTTGGACTGATCTCTAGAGGTCTGTGCCCATCTCAACCATTCTGTGAGTCTGTGAAATGTTGACACCTTGTGAAACTCAGAGAAGGAACTGTTGATCTTTGGGGAAAGGCAGTGATTTTGGCATAGCTATCAAACACACTATCCTCTCTTTCAAATCATGAGCATCACTTTTGTATAATGGTAAATTGAGGATTATTTCCTGCAGACAGCTATGAAAAGAGGTACTGTGCAGGAGGTGTAATTTCATAGCAAGTGCAACCAACAGAGAACAAGACATCTGTTTGAACACAACAGAGATAGAACTTGTGTCTGGGTTGGGAGATTTGTGTCTGGGAATTACCAAAGAACCTTCTCTCTATCATGTCTTTTTTGTTTCATTTACAAATATCTCTCAGACTTTGAGGAAAGCCTAACTTGGAGATGAGGATTTTATCTTTCAAAGGTGGCGTTAGTCAGCAGTGGAGTTGGTCTGTTCCTCAGTGTCTTTCTAAGACACACTGTCTGTCCTCAGTAAAGAGATATTTATTTTCTGGCTGAAGATCCTAAAGGAAGGATCACATTTATGCTGCTCAGAACCATTTCTGTTCAAGGACTGGAAGTGCAATTTGAATAGCACAGATCACTCTAGGAAGATCTTACACTGGTCCATTAAGATGTTGAGCCACAGATTTTCAGGGGCTGTGACAATTTAGGAGTTATTCTTTTGGACTAGTAATTTCTGGATGCAGTTTTTTCAAGTGTGAAGATTTCTCTTGAATTCTCTATCTTTAAATAGCAACAAATATACAAAAAAGCAAGCAGAGGCTGGGGGAACGGGACAGAAACAAAATCCAGGAATATCGATCAGTCAAAGCAGATGCTAGTAGAATCTGAACATTGCAAGTATAACACTTCCGGTGTTTCATAGATTTCTCAGAGCTAACTAGTAATTGTTGAAGTGGTAACAAAAAAAAAAAAAAGAGAGAAGGAAATCCAAAACTGTCTGGTCTTTGATGAAGTGTGGGCAGTAACTGCTGGGGATAGCAAGCACAAACATGAGCTCTTGCAGGACATAACTAAAACTATTTCCTTACAAGAGCCAGCCAAACTCCAAACCCCTGCACATGAGCACAGAGGGAGCTCGCGGAACTGGCTGGGGTCCTGGTGAAAAGCACCAGGTTGGCAATTTTCAAGATGGTAAAGAGAATGTTTCAAAGGAGCAATAGAGTTCATTTATGACTTCTTTAAGCAAAAGGAGGGTAGGAAGCATTTCATACAGCTTATGTGTAAAATACATACAGAGCATGCATATGCAATGTGTTTTATTTTGCCTGCGGTGCCTGACATTGTACTGTCTGACAATGAATCATGCAGACTCAAACAGCTCACCATGTGCTGCAGATTTAAACAAGTAAGTGCCATTTCCTATTGTCCCCAGTCCAAGGGGTTGGTGGAACATCATTTTAAATAATAGGGCTGCTATTAATAAAGCTTGCAGAGTCTGTATTTAGCACCATTACATGACAAAACACATCAGTGATGCAGAGGTTCTCATCTGCTGATACAGTGTTCAACAGAAAGCTAAACTCAGGAATCTCTGAGCTACTATCATGATTCGCAGACTTACTGGAGGCTTGTGGAAATAGAGAGACAAGACAAGACAGAACAACATAACTAATGTGAACCAGGAACTGACAGCGCTTCTGAGCAATGCCCTTGTGTGTGTTTCCACTGATGGAAAACTAAGTCACTGGCACTATGCCAGCTGGTCGCCTTAACTTGTATGAAGTGGTTATACCCAATGGATGCTCTGCAGAATACATGGACACCTTCCTCAAATAGCAGAAGTAGGGGAAATGGGAGACGTTGTGATAGTTATTTTGAACAGGAGTTGTCTCAGAGAAGTATCAACCGCAGCAGGTTGAGACAGTGTGGTGTCAAGGCTCGGACAGCTGCCCTGTCACTTGCTGACAGAAGTAGGGAGTGTAACTGACAAAATGCAGCTCACAAAAACCATTCTTTGAACCTTGTTAGTCAAGTGAAGGTGTGAGGTGGATTATAGATATTGGTAATTGCATGTTGTATGAATGTTTTAAACGTAATTATGTTCTGACCTGGGAGGGAAGATTTGGTGTCATGGATTATATCTGCCAGGGACTGAGCTTCCCTGAGATATTCTGTATATGTGACTGTCAAATGCTTACTAGTACCAGAAAAAAAAATTCCTTAATGAGAACCTGGGTCCCGGATTCATTGCTGCCAGGTATAAGCTAACTTAGGCACCTAACTAAAGCACCTAACCATCAGAGCTTCCATGCTAAAAGAGGCATATCTGGGGACATTTAATGCCATCTGGACTGTGCTTTGGAGACATTTCTATCCTTCTGGACTAACTTGAGATATTTAGAGTGGAATGAATCCAAGCCTCGGTAACCTCTGAGCCCCTTATCAGGAATGCATCTCTCCTTCCCTGGGGAATAAAGACTCTTCCTTAGCTGTCTCCTTCTGCTGCCTTTATACTTATCTTTATTTGCATGACATCCTAACCTTGCTGTTTGTTAGAACTCCTCAGTGCCCCAGATGTCTCTCAAAATGCAGATTCAGGAATCCTAACGCCATACTAACTTTGTCAGCCTAAATCTGACATTTTGAAATTAATTTTTCCATCCACACCTACCACAGAGAAGGAGTCAGCAGCTGTCATAGCCCTTTGATTATTCACTTCCTGAGAAAGATAAGCAATCTGCTAGCACAGTTGGTCTGCTTGTCCACTCTGTCTTCATCTTTGCTTCTCACTGCAGGTGGTCCCACCCTTCCAGGGCAGATAGGTCATCTAGGCACAAACCTCTGAAATTAAGGCTTGAACAGCACATTAAGTGATTTGTAGGCCTCTCAAAGGCCCCCTAAACTGAATTTCAGTTCATTGAGAGAAGTTTCTTTCGGAGAAAACAAGAGAGATTTGAATGGGGCTGTGCTCTGCTACATGGCACTTAGGTTGATATGGCAACAAAGGTTCTAAAAACGATGAAACGCAAAAGATATTCTGCAGCTATATAAGTAGCTGTGTCAAGTTGTTATGGAAACTGTCAAGTAAACTGGGTTAAGAAGGACTACTTTTCCTCCTCTCTCTTGTCAAGGGTTTCTGACATAGTCTGTACCAGCACAGTACAAGGGTGAGGAGCTATGTAAACTGGGCAATGCATTGATTAGATTGCCTCTGAGTACTAGGTGCTTTAATGTTACAGCCTCTTGAAAGGCCAGAACTTCAAAGAAATGCTGTACTAGCTCCATTCCCACAACATACAAGTCATAAGCATCCCCACCTCAAAACCTGGGGCATAGCACTTTGTGGAGGCCTTGGAAATGGGAGCTGAGTGGATATCTCTCTGCAGGTCCAGAGCAAACACCCTGATAGGCCAGTGCCAGGTGGAACTGCAGTCACAGCTAGGCTTGCAGCAAAGAGCTTTTTGGGGCAGACTGGTGGAAGAAGTTTCTATCATGAATAATGCAATGCAGTTCTGTGGGCTTTGAAACAAACATACCAGCTGTGAATTGAAGGGAGCAACAATATTCTTTGATGGGAATATGAAAAAGGTAAATATCAAAGCAAAAATGTTGAATTACACCTTGGGCACCAATCCTTTGTCTTAAAGATCTTCCAAGACCAGATAGACCCAAAACATCCAAATCCTCAGTGAAAGACTGTGCTGTTCTTCAGCTGAGAGAAAATGCTTTGACATCCTGTTTTCAATCCCAATACCTTTCATGAGATGCACAAAGGAATCACTTAAATTAACCTCTCCTTGTTGAGATGCCTACTGTGTTGTATTGTTAGACAGGCGATTTTGAGATAAGTTTGCTTGTTCTTGATTCATTTCATATCCTGAGGAATTTTCCTGTAATGAAATGCAACTTGATCTTTTTGAAAGATATCAGGTAAATTAACCACTCACCCTATAATTGCTGTCCTGTTATTGTCACTAGCGTTGTCCAAGAACATAAGTGAGGCAATATAACTGTTTATGGTATGCACAGCTTTCTTATCTTTGTTTCCATTGATACAGTTATCTGGCACCCTATCCTTCTCAGCGCAATCAAGATTAGAGTCAGATGGAATGAGGTTGCTGAAAGGTTCTCCTTTCATATTTCTAAAGACATGATAGCAAAGAGAATTTTAAAAGGATATCACTGTGTTGATGTGCAGTGGGTATTCAAGCCCTATAAAAAGCTCTCTGTCACATATTTTATTCACCTTTCTGGGGCTTAGCTGTCCGCATGCAGAGTTATGCCACAAGGGATTAGTGGAATGTGCTTTGTTCCTGTGTATAAATAGATACCTTTTAATAACGAGCATTCCAAAGTATGCAGAAGTGAACAGGATGTTAAGACTGAGAGATCCTTTTCCTCTGGAGCCGAGAAAAAAAAAAAAAAGCTTCATGGGTACTGAGGAAAGAAAGTAAAAATCACCAGTTTGTGTTGGTGCCAATGTTACAAAAAGAGGCAAAAAAAAAGAAGAAAAAGGAAAAAGTCTTTTTTTCTCTCTGAGAGCAAATTTTTGCCTTCAGCCAAGAAAAACTGCCATTTGCTTTGCAAAAGAATCACATGTATGCATAGTGTGACCTGGGGGTCAAACGGTAAAAGCGGTGTCCTGCAAATCATTTCTGAAGCTAAACAAGTTCCATCATGCTCATGTTGGGATGCAGCTCCTGCGGAGAAGGAGCCAAGTCCCACAGCATGCCAGGAGGACGGCGCTGAACTCAGGGTAGGGGAGGACTCCTCTGCCTTCTTGGTGCTTGCTTATAAAGTGAGAGAGATTCTTGATGCCAAACTGTTTTGCATTATGGCAGGGTGGAAAACAAGTCAAGGGCAAGCAGGACAATCCTGTGGTCTGGATGAAGTGTACAGGCATGGCAGTCAGTCTCTCTGCATCCCGGATCTACATTTCTTTTGGTGATTTCACCTGGAAACTCCTCAGAAGATGGACCATCTCCACCCGTGGCACAACCAGGATAAGTTTCTGGTTGGGCTCTCCCAGCCTTATAGCATACAGTTACATAAATGAGTAGCAAAAAGAAAAACTGATCAGGTCCTGTGGTGAAGGGCAGAGTAGAGATAGATTAGTAACAGAAATATGACTATGGAGTGCTACATGCCTCAGAAGCAAGGAGAAGAGGATAAAAGAGGCAAAAACAATCAAGCAACAGAAATGAGAGAATGATGGACCCCAGTAAATGACTTCTAGATAAGAAAATGTCTTCTAGATAAGAAAATGACTTCTAGATAAGGCAAAGAAAGGAAGAGAATGTTGTGCAGTTCCATGCATAGTAGTACAAGGTGTTTGGAAGTGACTTCTAAATGACAGAATTAGGAGCCTAAAGAAAACAAAAGTAGAATTAAACTGTCTTTCCATCCTTTGGAAATTGCTGTTGAGGTGTCTCTGACCCTAGTAGATAGCAGTGGAAGAACACAGTGACAATTCCTTAGATTTAATTTAGCTCTAAAGCACCTTAGGGAAAAAGAAACAAACAAACCCCCTGCGTCTTAGGACATGTGCAGTGATTTTCCAGTCCTTTCCAATTGCTTCACATTGCGTGGGCTGAGCAGTGATTGGAAGCTCTGACATTTTGATGCCAAGTTTCAGAAGGATCTTTCTCGATGTCTGTTCCACCTTTGTTTCCTCTCTTCATTGTGGTTTGGGTCCACCCAGACTCAGAAGCCAAAGAAAAGGAAAGGGGCTGATTCACTAGACTTTGCACTTGAATGGCTTCAAAAATTTTTCATTCATTCCAATCCTCCTTGGAGGCATTTGTATTTTTTTTGCTATTTTTTTCACAGCTTTACATGTATGTACATTGCACCAGATTTCCACTATCTGATAGAGTTATAAGCATTAAAGAAGGAGTGTGCTTCTTCAATTCTTCTAGATTATGTAAGGCAGAGATGTCTTCTCTCTATGAGAGAAGCTGCAGCTGCTCTGTGACTGTCCATGGCAACATGTCTCTCCTGTTCCCTGGCCTCTGTCCATTTCTAATTTTCATGTTCTTTCTGGTATCATTATTTCTACTTGAGATCCGGATGCACATCCCAGTTTCCTGCTATTCCTGCTCAGCCTGTCTCATTTTAGCATTGTTCTGGACTAAAATAACATTGGATATGTTCATAGTGTCATCCCTGAAAATGCTGTGTTTTCTACTGTAAACACAGGGAAAGTTGGCCTTAGAGAGCAGACTTTTAAACCTTGCTGTATTCTTGCCTGACGAAAGTTAAAATTCCTAGTAAAATCCTCCCAGGAGATACAATACCTTTCCAAACTCTCCTCCTCCTTTACTTTTACCCAGCACTGGAAATGCTTTGCATAGTTTGCAGATGTGTAAGTCTGTTACGTAAAACACCACGAAGCACATCTTGCAAATAATAAAACTGCAGGCTAGTTGAAACCGGCCCCCTTATTTCATTTTCCTTAACGAAATGTAAATCTACACCCACACGAACTATGTGTGCTTGGAGCAAAACAGTATTCCACATTCTGCAGTGGGGAGGGAGCCAAGGACGCTGAGGGGCAGCTGCCTTGCCACGCGCTCTCCCATTGAAACACACATTCCCCGGACCTCATTTCCATAGGAGATTCAATCTGGGCTTTGGTACGGTTATTGGCACTGAGGTGAGGAAGTGGCTTGCCAGTCCATAACTCATAGGGCAGACTTCCTTGAGGATGCGTTTGCCTTGGCATCCTCGTGAGCCTTGCAGACACAGGCCGCAAAGCCTGTAGATTATTTCTTTTTCCCCTCAAGCAATTTCTCTTGTGTCCAGGGAAACTTCCTGCTGGGCAAACGAATGTTGACATAGGAGTGAGTGCAAGGAGTAAGAGGAGAGTCTTCACCCAGCTGACATTCAGCTGCGCTGCCTCTCCTTCAGCAGCCCAAGCCTTGTGCCCTCCCTCTTAGTACTCGCTGGAGTTGTCCCACTTTATGCTAGGTTGCTTTTCCATTCCCCCGGGCATGGCTTAAATATGGAATACTGATAATAAACCTCTCTTCACCCTGAATAAGGACCGGTAATCTAGAAGAAATACCTCGGTGGACATCTCAAAGTCACTGCCTAAGTAGTAATAGAGTAACTAGACAACCTACAATATGAGACATTTTTCAATATGAGACATTTTTCAATCTAAAGAAACTGTTTAACATGACTGGCTTCAATCAAATTAATTGTCTATTATTCAATTAAAAACAAGGAAGTAATGAGACAAAGGCTTATTTAATTTCTTTCTGTCATCAGCCTATGTAATCTGCAGCATAATGAAGCTGATGGGTTGTCTTCACATGAATAAAGAATTTTTCCTCAGGCCTCCAACTCCAGTCATCACTGGGGGAAGGGGAAGTCTCAACCCCATTAACAAAGAAGTCCAAAGGTGCTGCTCTGCAGATGGAACGGAACAATTCCCCTTTGCTATTAAAGTGCCTTAACTGGAAAAAGCACATTTGAGCTTGCAGAGGAATGAAATACCCCATTTCCTAAGAACAATACCTTTTCTCACATATCTTTTCTAAGTTCCTTTTCTCCTTCTTCCCAAAGGTGACCTTCTTTATCTGCAGTCATTTCATAACTCACTGCTAAGTCTCAGGAATTGCAATGTGGACAAGTACACACACTAATGAAGAAATCCTTCCAGTGTGCACCAAGCATCAGAGAAAAGTTTGCACAGGAGACACGGACAGACACCCTGAGCTTCTTACTCCATGGAGAGCATGGAAGAGGGCTGTGAACTTGCTCCAAGCCACTCCTCTATTTCTCCCATCTCCAGTGCGTTATAGAGTAGTTGCATTAAGCAACTGCAGTGCTCCTAGGCCTGACAGCCACAACCTTTGTGGGGATCTGTGCTCTCATACCTTCATTGGTCTCATATAATGGTCTCATATAATTCAGCTACAGTTAACATGACACTGAGTTCTTTATACAATTGTTAGACTTCTGTGCGTGAGCCAAAACACACTGCTAAACCTATCATCAGGATAAGTGGCCAACTGTTAATATGTAGTTTCCAAAAGGGGGGTTGTATAATATTGCATAAGTTACTGAAAGTGTCTTGTTTGTGGCTAGAGTAAGTTAGAGGCAAGACAGGCTCATCTTGGGGCCAGATAGGACATCTCAGTGGATACAAAGCAGCACACACAAAGTCCTGCAAGGAGTTAGTGCAGAATTATCACTTCACAACAGGCAATTTTATATCGCTGAATGGTGGGAACTGGTTACAATCGTATTTCTATACCATTTCTATAGTGTTTCTGTCTCCTATGCCTTTACGGTCCTCAGTATCAACCCTGCTCAGCTTGGTCAATGAAAAACAATATTTTTAATGGGATGCTGTGTAAAAGGGAAGCGGGAGCTGTGGTGATTCAGAGACTCACTTTTCCTAGGCAAGATGCTCAGATAGGATTTAAAAGCTCTTTTCTCTTGACAGAGGTCTCCTCTGCCACTGTGGCTCCCAGAAGGGTGGATGCTTTTCTTCTGTTGCCTGGGAAGCGCTTCCACTTGAACCTTCAGGAGGAGCCTGGCCTGACGCATTTAGGATGAGGGAATGAGATTTTCATGTCCCTGTTTCAAAAAATAAACCAGAAATGAGACAAAAAAAAATGGAGGTGAGGGAGGATTTCTAGTGAGGCCAAGCTCTGTATCCTAGAAGAGAGGTCAGAAGATTCCCTGTGAAGCAATCAGAAATTGAGGCAGCAGATGATAAATTGTCCAGGGTTCCTTTAAATCAATGTCCAGCTTCGTCTGGCCTCCCAGCCAGCTCTCCGGTATTTGAAGCACTGTGCAAATAAAGATAATGTAGCACGACATCCTGTTAGGAAGCTCACTAATTGGTCAAGGAGCAATCGGAGTGAAAAGCTGCAAGCGAATTTTTGCATTGGAAACACAAGCAGTGAAGACTGTCGGCACTGCAGGCACAGGGTGTCTCACCCCTCGTTTCACTCACTGGAGATTCAGGTTTTATACCGGCTGCTCTTGGGTCAGGCAAGTCCTAACTTGTAACTGGCCCTTCCTGGAGTCTTTGCTGTGTGGCTGAGAGGGAGGCACGGACCAGCTGCCGGGTCTGGGGCTGCTGCTGGAGCACCCATGGGCTCCTAGGATGTTGGCTGTGTAACCAAGGTGGCCAAGAGACATGTTTCAGTGCAGAATAGCCCCAGTTTTGGAGGCTTCCTGCCACGTGAGAACAAAACGCATCCCCACAGCCTCTTGCTGTGGGTGGTGGCAGCAGTGTCAGGGCTCCAGGCTCCTCTCCACGTCTACTGTTGTGTACAATGTCTCTTTTCAGCATCGTAGAGCCCCAAATCAGGAACTTGTCTGTTTTAAAGAAAACAGGTATTTAGTCAGAAGCCCAGTTCTCTCAGTCATTTCCAGCTGCTGCACCAAGATGTAGCTGGTGGGTTCCTCTGTGTGGCAGTGAACAAAATTTTTTGTTTTAAGGCACTGAGAAGTTATCCCCTCCATCTTTCAACCAAAAGAGAAAGCAGGTCTAAAACTGTAAGTTAAAAACTGAAGCTCTGAACATTTTGCAAACACTCTGGCGAAAATTCTATTATTTTACCTGACTCCAGGATGAGTCCTCAGGCAAACAAACCCCCAGCTTGCAGCACCCTCCACAGCAGAGTTGAACCAGATATAGGCTGTGCAATGTCAGGTTCCTTCTGCTTGTTTCCAGGGTGCTGTGACTGTGACCACCTACTCCAGCAGCCATCTGACTACGGTACTTGTGACCTCTAGCATAGAAACCTAATTATCTTCCCTGAATTAAGGTGAATATTGTAAAATAAAGCATTTTTTTTTCTGCATGAGGTGATAGAAAAAAATAGTCTTGATTAGGTATGGCCTGACAGTCTATGAATAGAAAGCCCATTTGTCTCTGAGTTTGCCCAGTACGAAATGCACATTATCAGTAAGCCAGCATGACATGTCAAATTATATTCCATGAGCGAAGCATATTAAAATGCCATTTTTACATCCTAAATTGTATTTCATTATGCAGTCAGTTATCAGTTTTGACAGTAACATTGTACAGAATACATTTAATATGCTAACTAGAGTAGAGTTTTTTCTTTTTCTTTTCTATTTTTTTTTGAAAAAATATTTTGGTATCCGGGACATAGGGAAAAGAACTCCACTTTCAGGAGTGAGATGTAGTCTGTGATCTTTGGTCAGGGCACTGATAGCAAGCATATGCCACCTTAAAGATGAATAGGCAGATATTTCACCCAGTCAGTATTGCTAAAGTATTGCTGTCATTTTATGAATTTTTGTCTAAATTCAAGAATTTATATACAACCCCTCAAATCATATGCTATGTAAATCTGACCATAAAAGCCTTTACTAATTTAACAGGTCATTCTCCTAGCAGGTGGCACATTTTTTCAATATGACTTTTAAAATTCCTAAAAACTTCTTTCAAAAATCAGAAGAAAAGGTGAAACTACTCTAGTCTTCTCTGAATAGCACAGAAATGCCTTTTGTTGGCAGAGATAGATGTAGGGCTTAGAACAGAGCCACAGTGGAAACAAATTCTCTTAATAAGCATTGGCCCATATGAGACATTGCATTAACTTTATTGTTCTGGAGCTGGACTCATGGCCTGTGTTGTTTGCTTATTCAGGGAAGGAGGGCTATAATGCCTGGTATGGGCAGCTGTCTGATGAGCTGTTGCCGCCGGGAAGCGATGTGTAATTGCCACTCAGTCTATGACATTGCATTTGCACTATGCCAACCAGCTCTGCTGCAAGTGGGAATAATCTGATTCCAGACACAGCTCGTAACTACTTCGCACCATCGAAGGAACAAATATCTGGAGGGTTATCTGAAGCAGGTTGTGCTTCAGATGCACCCCAAACTCTAGTTTCTGCTATCATGGTCAAATGTTTTCAGCTTCCATGTAACCAATTCAGTTTTGACTCTCCCAGAAATGGCTTCCTTGTGCCACCTTAGTGGCCATTGATCCGGAGACTGACCTGAAGACACTTTGGCATGAGCAGGTATGTCTTTTTTGTACATCAAGCATGAATTCCTTGTGCTACTACTCCTCCCACTGACCTTCTGCTCCTGGCTTTCTTCAGTGTGTTTGAGCACCTATCAGTAGTGCTGAGTGTAATGAGGCATGGATCAAATCCAGACTTAGTCTCTTTAAAAGGAAGTGGTATATTAATATTTGCCTGATGGGGATGATGTGTATGCTGAGGCCCAGAGGAACCAAAATCCTCCATCCCATCTGTTCATGCTCTTCTTGGCTATCAAGGCAGCACCTCTCTGTACTACTGCATTCATTTTGGCTCCTGCTAGGCCAGCAAGACATGATAAGAGCTAATTAGTTATTAAATTGCAACATTTTATCTTGGTAAACAAGAGTTACTTCCTTGTATACTACCTGTTTTGATGATGAGCATTCAGGACAATCTAAACCCAAGTGTTTGCTTTGTGGGTGAACAAAAATCTGGGCGAAGCTTCCCAGTCCTTAGGCATAGCAGGATGGGAGATCCTGGCAATCCTTGGGTTCAGCAGCCCCTGGAAATCTCCCCTTTGGAGGCTTTGCAGGAAATGGATGCACGCCCTGATTATCTACCTTAATCAGGACCATGCATCAGCAGAGGGCAGTAGCTTAACATGATGCTTCCTTACTGCAGGCAACTGCTTTTCCCCTTGCAGCAGCTTTACCTACACGTTTTTGCAGCCTCCATGTAGTTGTGCATGCTATTAACGTCAATCATACTTGTTTTAAACAAATCCAAATGTCCTCCGCAGGAGAGGAGCGCTTGCTCTTAATGCCATCCTCTTGCGAGGTGCCCCGGGAGCTCTGAGCTGCCCCACTGCTGCAAGTGAGTTTCTGCCTCCCCTAGCAGTAAGGGAGGTGCAGGAGGCACCGGGGGGGCTCAAGGCACCGTGTGAGCTCTGTAGGGTGGAGCGAGCACCCTGGGAATTGGATCTGGAAGGTTGGGCTGG
>JAUBOD010000259.1:390812-439630 GCA_032353885.1 Nothura maculosa | reverse complement strand
GGGGGGCTCAAGGCACCGTGTGAGCTCTGTAGGGTGGAGCGAGCACCCTGGGAATTGGATCTGGAAGGTTGGGCTGGCTGTTGTTGCTCGTTAGAGGCCTTTCTGCAATGACTTTTTAATCCCATGTGAGAGGCTGAAACAGACTGTCTACACAGTGCAAAGGAGGCTTTCAGGAGAACTTACATGGTGGTCGTGTGTTCTTGGCTAGTTCTGGCTTCTGCAGAACCCTGGGTGTCAGTCTGCAGAGTAAAACCAAGCAGCTACTTAAAGGTATTTTCTGACACGATCCGCAGCACCCAGGCCTTATCTCAGCAGTGTAGGGTTTATAATTTCTTCCTTGTGAGTGTGAAAGAATGACCCTAAAGACAAAGACACTTAAGAAATAGCCTCGACTACAAAAATATGTAAAGAAACAAAAATATGATTCCCTCTGCCAGTATCAAAAGCGTCTTCAGAGGCTTCAGAAACCCCAGCAAAGAGAAGGAAAATAAATCATGGAAATCTACTCTGAACCCCACCCTGGAAATACCAGCGTCTACACTGTTGGGGCAGAGAGTAATAAAACCAGTGCACATGCAGCAACATGGCAAGCGGGTGCTCATAGCCACATTTTGCACAACCCGGTGCAGGTATGTGAGCTATTGCCTACTGCCCTCCTTCCTCTCCAAGATATATTCCAAGAGCTGCACAAACACGTTGCGGGAGCTGCAGGTTATATCTTTACCTGCTTTGGCAAGCTCAGCTCATCCATTTGCTGGGTGAAAGCTCTGCCCCACAGCTGGTCCCGGGAGCTACAGGCGTCCCAGGCAAAGCCTGGTTTGTGCATGTTGGCATCTAGGCTGTTTCCTAATGCTGCAGTGAGCCGAGCTCAGCCCTGCTGCTCCTTAATCTCCACTGGTGCAAAGCCATGGTACGTGGATGCTGAGGGCTGCCACGTTATGCTGCACAGAGTGGAAGAAGGACAGGAATCTCCATCACGGAGGAAGTCTTCACACTGTTTCCAGGAGCAGTTTGTTCCTGTTGAACTCTGTGGTGTCCGGTTGCTCTCCAGAGGCAGCCAGCCCCTGATCAGGCTTGCACTGCTTGTTGAATCTCCCGTTTGCCTTTGGGCTGGAGAAATTACAGGCTGTTTGCTGCAGTCTCCCAAGACCCTTGCTTCTCCATGTCTACAAAAGTCCCTACTAGGGTGCCCTGCCACGTGTCTACAAACTGAACCTCTAACCTTCAATCAGACCTTGGTCTTTCCTGCCCACTGCCATCCAAGGGAGCAAACACAGCAGGAGGGAGAAGGCCATTGTGCTACTCACTCCCTCGGGGAAGGACTCATCAACAGCCTTATCCCAGTGACAAACTTTCCTGTGCTACAATTCCCTCTGCAGGCTGGTTCCTATAGTTTGCATCCAGATTTTCCGACTTCAGTCCCTTGAACCACATACAGAAATGCAGCATTTATTTTTAACCTCAAGGGAGTCACCAATAGAGCGATAGAGTTTCATACAGAGACCCTTGGATCATTCAGGCTGGCTCAGACTTTTAAAAGATGTTAGCACGCTATAAATCAATACATTCCCAGTCTGCTTTCTTCAGTTCTGTTAAAAGAGAAGGTCCATCTAACACTTCAGGTTCCAGCCACAGTTTAAATACCACCAGGATTTGTTAAAGGAAAGTTTTTGCAGTGTCTACACCAGAAGTAAATGAGATCCTGTCAGTCTGATAATCTCAAGGGCTTTCTTCTCCACCTCTTGGGCCCTAGGCCTGCAAACAGGCCTACATTGTCGTATGCCTGTCTGCTGAAAGGGATAGAAGTGTTTATGATCACCCCAGAGCAGCACAAGAGAGTGGCCCAGCTCAGCCTTGTCTCAGAAGGCTACTGAGGTGAAGTGACATGGCCAAGAGCCCCCAGCAGCTCCGTGACAGAGGCTCTAGTTCCTGTGCACCAACAGTGGGACCACTGATGCTTCGAAAAATGTCCCCAAACAAGTTGCTACCGACACCACAAGATTATTTTAGAATCTAATGCATCTGAAAGAGAGCAGACAAAGCAGGACAGTTGTTCAGGTTCCGAGTCTGGGACTGGAGGATCCTTTTAGCTCCATTGGTAAAGCAGAATACAAGGAATCATTTCACCAATTACTGAGGGTGCATATGGGCACTGAAGTTGCTGTTGCAACAGCAGCAATGGTGATGCTGGTGTAGACAGGATTTGAATGTTCTTGTCACTGTGTCCACAACCCTTCAACCAAGTTAAAATAAAAACAGAACCCGCATGCCCTGGCAGTGTTGCTGCTTTATAACTGCTCCCATAGGCCTGGTACATATCTGAGAGAAAATTTCACACAGGTGGCTGGTGTAGGTAAAGGTAAAAGTGTAAAGTGAGAGTGAGGAAAGGAGGGATTCCCTTGCTGGGTGACCCAGAAGCTCCCGGGAGTGAGCACTTGCCCTTGGTCTCTGCTCAGAAGGCTGGAGATTTGAATCTCCCTTGTCTTGACGCATTGAGACATGATCTTCCAGCAAAGCTACTCTGACAGCAATGGCTTCAAGGGCAGTCCTGGGAGAGAGAAACAGACTTCCCCGCTGCCACCCGTGCTATCTACTGAGCTGGAGAAGGTACTGATCACCAGGATGTGAAGGGGAAGATAGGGAGTTACCCAGCTGCTAATAATCCCTAGGCTTTACCTGTTGCTTGCTCTGTAGATGGCAGCACAAGGAAACCAACTGGCTTCGTGAACTCAATGCAAGGAAAATATGTGGCTCCGTCATTAACAGGGTCAGTAGAGGGATTTATTTTACCTGAGACAACAACCGCTTTCATTTTAAAAAAATGAGGGTTAGAAAAACAAACAAGAACCCAGGGCTGAAAACAAGTAGCAGAAGTACCTTGTAGCAGAGGTCCTATGTCACGCAGTGATAGTTTTCAGCTCATAAAGAAACCGCAATCATTACCACATAAGTACAGATCAAGAGAAGAAAGCCACCTGAATAGATTTATTGACAGACTACAATATTTTGGGCACAAAGATAGCATTTATTCTGCAGTTAGATTTGCCTAGCAAATCTGCTAGTTTGCCTAGTAAATAGGGACTTGTAGTCTAATCCCCAAACATTTCTGCAAAAGGCTGGTATGGCAAAATTTATCAAAACACAACATGTTCTAAAGTGCTTGGAATTTCCATTTGAAAAATGTGGGTAGTTAATAGCTCCCTCGATCATCTCCTGTGTGTATCTAGCCTGAAATCATTTGATTGCCTTATGATAAAGCTTGGCGGTGCCATTTAAAACATAAATACACTCTCACATAAAAAAGAAAAAAAAGAAAAGAAAAAAGAAAAGAAAAAAAAGAAGAAAAAAAGAAAAAGAAAGAAAAAAAAAAGAAGCCCTTTTGTTTTCCCTTCCATGGGGCATATTTGAGATGGAGCCTGGAGGGACCTTCATCTCTTGAACTCCCAGGGCTGCTATTTCTGAGCACCGATTTCCGACTTGGAATGTAGATCTTGACCTCTGCGCTCCCAGCCTACTGGTTTGCATAAACAAAAGAGCATCGCAAAGAAGTCAGAGCCGGATGTACCTACAGCAAATAAATCTCTTCCTTTCTGACAAACAGAGAATGAATTGACCTCTTGCACGTCATGTCTGGTTGTCTGACCAAAACTGTCAGTCAGAACTTTCCCTCTGGAAGCCTTGTATGAGACAAGGGATAAAAGGGACATAAAAGTGACATCAGTAAGACTAAAACAATGAATGACAGGATTTCCTCTACCATCTCCATTACTAGACTCCTGCAAATTTTCCAGGCATTGCTGGTGGTATCCTAAATAGTATCTGTGAGCATTTGATTAAATCAAAATGAACCAATAAACCGTTGCATGTCACTCCCTCTCAATGTCCTAGCTCCATTTTTGCATTCACTTTCTGGAAAGAGTCCAGCAAAAAGTTCCCCAGTGTGAACCATTTGTTTGGAGTGGATTTTAAAGCAAACATCAAGAATTTCTGCAGAGGGAAAACCCACCACACTTCTAGGCTGGAAACATTTGTAGCTGAAAACCAAGTGCTTTTTATGCTCAGGCCATGAGATCCCTGGAAGACACCCTGTGATCCACACATCCAGTCAAACCTTCGCGGTTCTCCTCAAATTTCAAATGGTGAATCCTAGAAGCACAACACATAAGAGTCATACCTCGAATTACGACAGAAATGATTGTATCATGAGTCATGGGAAATTAATCTGTCAGTACTGGACATTGCGCCTGGATAATTTGGCTGTGTCTAGACATTGGGCCTCTTGAACTGCATGGCAGTTCTCTCTTCTGGCCTTGTGGAGGTGGCTTTGCCCAGGGAGCTTGGCCATGGAGAAAGGGGAAGGGGAATCATCCATGTCCCAGCACAGATTTGAGACTCGGAAGGAAAATGCTTCTTAGTTCTTTGTGAGCAGAAATGTGGCTGTGTTCACTGACTAAATTATTTAGTGCAAGACATTTGCTCGAATTTGACTAACAGAGGGACATACTGCAAAATGTGACAAAAATTCCTGCCAGGGAAGATTTTCAGCCCTAGTCACATAGAGCCATTATTTTCAGTCTTTTACCAGCTGATCCTATTGGACCTACATATATTTTTGTCAGCTAAGATTTGGGTCCAGTAATCTCAGTAATACTATATGTTTAATGTCAATCCTGTATTTGATGGAAAGATTTTGTGTTTATAGGGACAATATATAGGGCAGCCTGCAATGAGATGCACCATCACATGGCTCATGAAATCACCGTGTGCGAAGAGCTGGAAGCTGCACGTTATCATGAAGACAAGCGCTGTGCTTTGGATATTGGCCGGCTTAGGCAGTGAGAGCAAGGGCGAATAGCCCCTCTCCCAGCATTGCCGGTGGCCTCTGAGATGTGAAAACACAGGACAACCTCCTCCCTACAGACAAACCACAGGACTGGCCTCTCCCTGCCAAAGCCTCCTCCAGCCCTTGCTGCTTGGGCCAGGAGAGAGGGTGCGGGGAGGCAGGGGTCAGGTTGGCTTGGAAAAGTAATATTCCATGTGCTTTTAATATAGGACACTGTTTTGAGAGCATAACGTAGGAAAGCACTAGGAATATGAGAGCTCAGTCAATCCGAGCTGACAGCATAACTGTTCATTAACGCCTTTGAGCACACAAGTCAGGAAAGCAACACGTGTGCTCAGCCAAGCTATAAAGCAGGGGCTGCCCAGTTTGTGGGTGCTCATAGTGCAGAGAAGCAACCCAGACACATACACATGCATGGGTGGACAGCCACAGACAGGCAGCGGAGGTGGCAGCATCTGCACTTGCACTGGCCAAGGCAGCGACTTTGTTTTGTGGCTAAACGCAGCCCCGAGAAGACACGTGGCCTCCAGACAGTGAGTATGAACCTGCCCTGGGAGAGGAGAAGTGCAGACAGTGGATGCTGCTGCAGAGCACAGCGTGGCAGTGGAATTCTCCAAGAGCTCTTCCCTCATCTCCTTTACACTGGCTTGTTCCAAGAGGGAGAAGCAGGGATGTTGGAGGAGTGGAGCCTGGCTTCTGGGCTCAGTTTTCACATCTGGGCTGACCTACTGCTTTGGGTGTAAATCCAGGCTAATCTTAGCCCTGTCAGTTAATGTGGGAATGATGCGTGGAATGCACATCTGTATCAATTTCTTTTTTTTTTAAAGTCTTGTCAAATTCCAAGCTTGTGAAGAAATGGCACGTAGGGCAAAAAAGCTCAGCTATCATCAGTCAAAGCAATGAGAGAGTTGGGATCCTGCTGGAGACAAATTTTCTCCATTTTTCAGATGATAGCTCAATGCATCCTGGAAAAGAGGGCCCTTTGCTCAGAGCCCAGGGCTAAAATGGGAATCCCAAGCTGAAGTTCCTCAATTCACATCTGAAAACCTCTCTGCCTTGAAAGGATACGTCTTTCTGTGCCATAAGGATTGTTATTCACATTGTAAGTCCCAAAGACAACGGGATAAGTTAATTTCTGGTGGCCTCAGCTGCTTTATATTGAAGAGGAATGAATGTAGCCCATGCATTTATTTTCATTCTTCCTATTCACCTTCTGCTTCCAAAGAGCCAGTATTTTTCCTGAGGAAATACTGCATGCAAAGTAAAACAAAGCTATATTCCCTGCAGTGTCTGGCATGTATCTCCAGGGAATTGGAAGGGGGTGCAGGTTGCCATTCAGCTGGTTGCAGAATATCCTTCCATTTCACAGAATCACAGAATCACAGAATCACAGAATCTATAAGGTTGGAAGGGACCTCTAGAGATCATCTAGTCCATTTCAGATCTGGAATTGTAAGGCCAGGCACACTGAGAGGAGCTAATTCGGAGCAGACCTCGTTATTGCATATAGATGATCCACAGGCTGCAGTTTTTCTGGGTCTGTCCAAGGTGCCTCCTTTTCACTTGCTTTCTCACGTGCTAACTGGCCTCCTTCCTGTATTCCAGCCCCTGCTAGGACTTGCCGAAATGGGGGGGCGGAGGAAAAGAAAGGAAAAATGTAAAGGAATGGCAAATGCTCCACCCTAATTCCAGCTCAGCTATGTCATCAGCCTTCCATTTTTACATATCTTGAAAACAAAAATCTCCTCCACCATGAAGGAAGCTTCTGATGCGACACAGCAGTACACAGGCTGAACAAGGAACATGGCAAAGAAAGTCTTCCTGTTCCTCCATTTGATCAGGTCAGTGCTCCCACAGAAGCTTTCTCTGATAGCCAATAGGAGCAGGAGAGAATTAGAAAATATTTTGTTTAAATTTTCATTTATTTGGTTGCTGTTTAAAAGAAGAACAGCTTCTTGATATGCCAGCCCAGCAATCACCCAATACAGGCCTCAGCTTTCCACCATCAGAAGTGCATGTGATTTACACCCCCAAGCATTATGTGTTTATCTACACAACGTGCGGATACACAGTGCGTGTGGGAAGGGAAACACTGTTAGCCCTTCAAAAAAATAAATCAGCACAGACAGACCCATGCACAGGTTAGGGCAAAGAGCCCCAAAAGTTTAAATAAAATCTAAGGGAGGCAAGGAACAGCTTTTCCACCACTTCCCAAGAGTGATCCAGGTGGAACAGAAATCCAAGCTGCCTGATGGTCCCTGAAGTATATGTCTATCTCTAGACCACCCGCTCTCTATAATGAACTACTTTGAAAAGACCCCTGAGAAGAGCAGCAGACTGATACACAGGAGAGGCCTGTAGTTCTCTCATGTATCTTAGGATGCAGCTCAGCTAGTATCATATCACGCTGGCTAGAAATCACATTTGCCTGCTGAGTTCCCAAGATAAAGCAGCATATAATATCTCGGTAATTTTCCATCCATCCACTCAGTCTCATGCATTCAGCATTTACTATCAACTTTATTGTCTCTTCCAATGCAAACAGCTTCGCAGCGCAGGCTTTATCTTGGCTTCCTTATCTCCAGGCTTCCAGGCTGGGGGAGCCCTCGGAAAAAGTGAGATTTTTCTCAAAAGAAACACGATTGCCAGCAGTTCACTTCAGATAGACTCTATTACTTCTCACTCTTGCGGTGGGGAGGCAATCACATTAGAAGTCTGTTTATTTAAGTGGGACAATTAAACCGCTGGAGAAAAATCTGCTGCTAAAAGTGTGGAAGATTGACATGACTCAAACTAGCAGAAACGAAGGGAGCCTTGTGGCCCAACAGAACAAACCATTTCCTGCGTTGCCTGGTCTTTATCCTGCGTGGAACTTTCTTCTAGAGGTTTCTGTTGATCAGATGCTCCTCTCCTGACTTGTGTTGCACAAGCCAGCACCCAGAACACAAAGAGACACCTTATGTTTCTTCCAGATAAAGGAGACTGCAGGGCAACAGGGGCCAGGAAATGTTTGTATCTACCCAGAAAG
Source organism: Nothura maculosa (assembly GCA_032353885.1). Lineage (NCBI taxonomy): Eukaryota > Metazoa > Chordata > Aves > Tinamiformes > Tinamidae > Nothura > Nothura maculosa. The sequence continues at coordinate 431,759 of JAUBOD010000259.1, read as the reverse complement.
TGCAAGGAAAACAAATAGAGGTTTCTCTGGATGGCAGTGAGGGCTTTGGGGAAGGCCACAGGCACTGCCACCCACTCCACTCTGAAAGCAAGACTAAGTAGGCATAACGCGCATTGCATTGCCCTGCATACTGGAAATTGTATCAAGCACTCTCTTCACACGATTCAGTTTCTTTTATAAGTCTTTAAAAAGTATTCAGAGAGGCTGAAAGAAGCCTTGACATGAAAGAGGAAGTGTGGATTGAAATCCTAAATGTTTTCAATTCGCTAAGTCCACATTTGAAGCATGATTTAAACTGAGATATGTGTTGCCTAACTCAAAAGCTTGTAGTGACAGTTACATTAACCTCTTTGGCACCACAGAGTAAAGCACATCCCACTAATAGCAGCTCTAAACAGCAAAATACATGCCTGTTGAAAAGCTAACACGCAACTGGCATTATCTCTGTTTTGATCCACAATGTGCCAATATATTCTTTTATTTTTAATGAAGGTTTAGTCAATGTTCAGTGTCTGAGCTCGAGCACTTGGCAAACTGCATGTTGGCGAGAATACTTCTCTAAGCAGGACACATCTTGTTCATTGGAAAAGCTTAAAAACCAACACCTCGGGGTGCATTATTGCAGGAACTTCTCATCTCAAAGGATCAGAGCTACCTGAAATAACAAGGTAAAAAGGGTGCGGGAAGGTAGAGAGCTTTTCTTTAGTTCTACTTTGGTGAAAATATCTTCTCTGTAAAATAAAGATTGTTTACTAGCAGACTAGACTTTACACTGCATCTCTCTTGTTCTCTTAGCATCTAACATCTGTGAAGCATCTAACAACTGAAATTCAGCCTGCTTTGAGGTGCAAGGGAGGCAAACCACCTGGTACAAGGCTGAAGGGGACTCTAATCCTGTCTATGTTAGGGAAGGCCATGATGAAGCAAAGTTTTAAGACTGAGTACATCCTCAAGGTCTAGAGTGTGGGAGGGCCTCTAGGATCAGACTCTGAAAACAGAGCTGCCCTAATATGATCCTGAGAGCAGCTATGTAAGTATGTCATTTCCAGTGATTCACTCTTCCCACAGATTCTTTTCTGTGTCATGTTTCTATTAGTGTTTTAAGCAATTTGTGAGTGAGATGGTGTTTTACCAGGGATGATATCTGTGATTCAATGCTCTCCCATCCTGGCAGTTTGAGAGCACATGAAAGGAGTTTTTGGATGCCAGGCACATTTCATGGATCCTCCATATATTAGGTGGTGTGATTGTTGAGTTCTCACTTCCTCGACCCAAACCTTTTTTCCTCATTTGTATCATGGTTCTGCCTAGAGATTCCAGCGGAAGCTCAGGTCATTGTCCTTATACCATGTGCTGCACACATACATGCCACAGATTATGTCGCAACCTTTCAAGATCAAAGACCAGGTTAATACATATCTGCAATTTATTCTTCTCTCTCTACCACCTCTGCCACCCTGCATACTTTTTTTTTTAAATATCCCCACTGCTTGACTCCCACACTCCCAAAACAAAACTATTAAAATTGTCAGAATCTGAAGCTCCCGGTGAAGCTGTTGCTCTGAGCAAGTACAGACAGACAGAGTGATTGCCATAGCAACAGAAGTTATGTGTGAAAACCCTGGGAACAGTTCCTCCTCCTCCTCCTCCTCCTCCCATTCACGTTCCTTTTCAGATTTCTCTCCTTTTTTTTCAAGGTGCCGGTATCAATTCACTCCTCGAGCTGAACACCTGGGGAGATGCTTTGAAAACAGCCCGTCGGGTTACGATAGCATGCCACCAATTACCACAGTGACAGCCAACCTCGTGGAGCACCATATTGGAAAAATGCATCCTGCTGGGTCCAGGGAAAGTCTTAATAAGGCTAATTGAAACAGGGCAGACAGTGGGAGGGTTGCTGCCTTCTTTTGGGACCTCAGGGGTATATTGCAAATTCATCCCTGATCAAGTAGGCACTAAGCTATTTATTTTTTGAGGTACTAGATCAACAGATGTGCATCACAACAAATTAAAATCTTTTAACATCAAACTGCTAATGGTTAGAACCGCACAAAATAATGCATGTTATTAACCCCGTAATAAGGAGCTCATTAAAATGTGAATTACTAATTAGGTTACTTAGGAGTACCATTAAGAGAAACACAAGCAATAACAACAAAAAATGCTGAAAATATGCCAGTTGTTGTGTATAAAATACTGTGATGACCGATGGCCAAGGAGAGGCACCCAGCTGGCATAAATTGGCAGAATTGTCAAAGGCTTCAACACAATGGAACTGGTTTTAGTCTGAAAAGGATCAAGAGCAACTATCTCATTGACTCAACTTGGAGCTTGATAAGAGGAATGCTTTACACAGAGAATGCCTGAAGTTTCATTGCTGTTCAAGACTAGGGATACCAGTGTTATTGGCAGAGATAGCAGTTCAGATTAAAGCCCAAAACCTACCAAAAAGTATGTGGTAGTTTCTATCAGAGGAACATGTAATGGAAGACGAAGTACAATGTTGTGTGTAGACATCTTCCTGCTGCTGAGGAGAAGAGTTTTAGTAGTAAAGTCTGTGCCCTGCAACCCTTGGATATCCACTGTAGTCAGTCTAAATAAGAGTCTTCCAATAATGACAAAATTTGCAGGAAAAGGTACCTTTAGTTGAGTATATCACCTTCCACTTTTGACAGTACTCCTCCTTGTCCATCCTTCAGCTTCATTAGGACCATTTTTGTATTATACTCTTATTCAGTCATCCTTGCTTTATTGCAGTAGCCACTTTTTAGACCCATTTGCTGTTAATAAATACATTAAGTCACAACTCAGCTGAGCAGTTCTCTTTGAGTACAGGGCCAAAGAACAGATATGGATCCAGATATGCTCCAGATTATAGAGGAAAAGCTCCCGTACAGCTCATTTGAGCCGTCCTCTCAAAGCAATCTGAAATCTCCTATGCAGTCCCAGGATGCTTGAGGTTGGAAGGGGCCTCTAGAGATCATCTAGTCCAACCCTCTTGCTCCAGCAGGTACACCTAGAGTACAGGGCACAGGACGGCATCCAGGCGGGTTGGGAAGATCTTCAGAGATGAAGACTCCACCACTTCTCTGAGCAGACTGTTCCAGGGCTCTGTCAGCCTCACAGGAAAGAAGTTCTTCCTCACATGGAGATGGAGCTTCCTATGTTTCAACTCGTACTCATTACCCTTTGTCCTATCACTGACACGCCAGGATACAACCTGCAGTGTATCACTTCAGTATTAAGCCGTGCTGCCTAGCTCCAGCGCAACCTACTATGAAAGCAGATTTTCTGTGTGTCTGTCACAGCTGGAGCTGGTCCAGGGTTTCCATTGCACAACATCGATGGGATTTGGGATGGCTCAGCATCAGCCTCCTCTTCAGCCAGCTTGCAGTCCCCTCAGCAGCCCTGGTGACACACTCAGTTTCATTCATGGCACCTGCAGCCAACCCAAAGATGCCCCATCAAACTCTATCCATGGTGTGAGAGGACACATCGGAGTGTGGTGGCTCCCACATCCTTAAAGATCCATAGTCTTGGAGAGGCTTCCCACAGTGTATCAGAGGGGACAACAAGGTGTAGAGGTGAGGGAGAGATTGTGTGAGGGATCACCTGTACATGCCTGTTTTGGAGAAATACAAAGATCTACCAACACAATAACCAACTAGGCAAGTACTTTACATGGAGATAAGAGAGCAGCATGAGTGTATTTGTTTTGGATATAGTCAGACTGACACTTCAAGGAGAGGAATTATGTCAGTATTATAAATAATATTCTTATACAGCCCAAGGTGAACGTCTGAAAGCCATTTAATAGGCAAAACTGTAGGCAGCAGATCAGGATCATTTCATTCATTCAAAATAAACCACAACAGCAAAAGTATTAAATCATTTGGATCATATGTGTAGAGTGAATAATTTAAGCAGCTGCAGTTTTGAGGCCAAAAGGATTTGCTTAAATGCTTTTAATTTATCTCTGTTTTCCGAAACACTTAAAAATGGTAAACTATGTCCTTATTTTCCACCAGTTGTGTAGAAACTCAGTTCTTTCCTCTGTGACTTTATAAAGGACATATGCCTTAAAGACTGAGTGAGAGGATTGATCCTGTTCTCTTTCATCTTTCTTTCCCTAAGATGTTACCTTTTATCCATATGCTTTAAAGAGGACAGAAACTGAGATAAAACATGTGACCAAAGATTTAGTATTAAAAAGTATTAGTATAGTATGAAATATTTTCAAGTAGAACTGAACTGCATTCCTAGCTGGAATGTGACTGACTTATTTCAGGTGGTACTATCGGAGCTATGCCCATTTACATCTGCTGGCCACAGCATAAGATATTGAAACCAATCGGAAATTCTTGCCTGATATTTAGGCAGCATATGGGAGATGCATTCATTCCAAGAATATATTCCTGGGTAGGATATTTAGAAAACATAGTTTATCTTACTATAATGTGGAAGGCCATGCATTCAGTGGAACCTGTATCTGACATAAAGTAATTATGATCCAAATCATGCTGCTCTGTCTTTGTGCTTTACTTTGCACTTATTTTCATGATGTTTTCAGGGCAAATGAGTGGAAAGTGAGTGATATATTGTCACGTGTATGTTTATAGGAAACGAATTTAAATTAGCCATCAGAAATGTTTCAATTAGCAGTATTTTCTTTTGCAACTCTTGACAGCTAACTGTTCATAAAGAATCTCTAAAAAAGGTAGAGTTCTTCCTCAGATTAGCTACAAATTTGAGTAGGCATTCTGTCATCACAGAAGTTATGCTTGTCAAATAGCTTGTTCTTAGCAACTTATCCTATCTACCTGGTGCATTGAGTACGGAAAGTGTTAACTCTCTCCTGATTAGGTAAAGTAACCTCAATAGGGCATCAAAATAACCTTGAGAATTTTGCACAGCCAGTTTGTCTTGCCTTTAAAAGCAAGAGTTGCTTCCATGAGAGTTTCATCTGCAATTTTGTTGATGATCAGATATATCAGTGGCAGTCTTTGCAGAACAAACACTATGATAGAAGACACAGACAGTCATGAGAAAAGTGTCTGTTTACTCTCTCTTCCTTGGCAGCGAGTTTAAGAGCACCGGGTGCAGTTTGTAGTGATTCAGCATTTGGCTACTTAAAAAAAATCAATATTTCCAACTCTATTTCCCTTGCATCTTTTTACTTTATTGTAGCTGCAGAGAGCATTACTGTAAAGACTGACATCATCTCTAGGTGCAAGGTAAACTGTGATTTTTGCTAGAAAATATGAACTTGTTATTGTTACAGATTCTGTGAAGTAGAATTAAGTTAGTCATACTGATACATTTAGAAGGAGTATAAAGTTAAAGGTATTATGTCAATGGAGATCTCTCCAGTGAAAGTTTAGTGTCTTATGTGGCTTCCGCAATTTAGTTGAAAGTCATATGTTTTGTAATATTCAGCATCCCTATTCAACAAGCTCATCACACAATTGATCTAAAGCTCGTCACAAAAAAAGCCCATGGATTTTGCTGTTTTGTGCCAGAGCACCTACAGCTGTTAGAAAGAAAAATGTACAACTTTAAATTGAATGAGGTACATCAGTAACATTATCAAGAAACTCTTGGTTTACAAAGCACCAAGACATCCTCTTTTGTGTTGTTAAAATACATTCCATCATATGAAGTGTGGGCAAATAAAGAACCTGTCTTAAGTCTTAAGTCTTAAACTTATTTTGTACTTTAGGCTTCTCTTTATAGACTTGAAAGCTGCTTATGATGTTGCGGGATGATTTGAATAGAAGGACCTTGGTTACTTTTAGACCATTTCCTTTTAATTGCATGAATTTGTGATCCTATGGGTGCCAAAAGCTTCTGTCCCTCAGCAGAGATATTGTTCTTGCCCATGGTTAGGAGATGCTGATTGCTGACTGGAGAGAGCAAGTGCTGCTTGGAGTCTCCTTCTTTGGAGGTCTTTAAAACCCACTTGGATGCAGCCCTGTGCCACGTGCTCTAGGTGACCCTGCGTGTGCAGGGGGGTTGGACTGGATGACCTCTGAGGACCCTTCCAACCTTAAGCATTCTATGATTCCATGATTCTTCCCTGCCCCAGAGCTTGACATGGAGACCTGTGGCAGACTGGGACACCGTGCAGAGCAATAGGCATGAGAGGGGTTGGTCAAGGTCATGCTCCTGAATTTCAATGGAGCAAGGCAGTTCCCTGAACCCTCTCATGCACCCTCTATATGTTTTTTGTTTTTTTTTCCTCCCTTAACAGATTATTACACTGTGAGAAGATCTCTAATGAGAAGGATGAAAAGCCTTGTCTAATTGGCAATATCAGATATTTCTCATGCTTTTAGAATGACTGAGGATGGGCCAAGTGCAGAATTGTCCTGCTGAGTTGTCTCTTCAAAGTCTAAGGTGCCTAACATAGATTAGGTTCCTGATTTACAGCCCTCTGAGAGAGCTTGAGGTGAATTAAGGCCTGGATGTGGCCCTGAGTGTCCTCAGTGACTTTGAAGAACAAAGTTCTTTGGAGAACAAAGAAATCCAACTGGGACAACAGGGTCTGCTCACTGCCATCACAGCACTGATTCAGGCTAGTAGGAGTACTATGTTCAGCCTTTGGCAGGTAAAAAAGATTAATGTTAAAAGGCAAATCATATGCATTTTGTACAAAAAAATGAGTGCTGTATACCATTGTACTTTGATTTCCTCAGGAAAGCTAAGACAATTAAAGGCAGGAAGGAAGATTATAAATTTGACAGAAGACAAGGGGATAACAGCTCACCTGAATAGGAAACTTTAAATAGCCTGCCATTGACTCACCATGATTTGGAAAACACTATACCTTAAACTTTTACTCTTGCTTGTAAAATGCTAAATGGGTATTATACTGTGCATTAAAATAGACTTTCATGGTAATTTGTGCCTAGTCTGATCAAATACTTACATTAATTTTGTACATACATGCTGCCAATTCATGGCATAGGCATGCAGGGAATAATAATTGGTTCCAGGAGCCCTTCCCTGAAAGGGAACGGTAGGTCTACAACCTTGACATCATAATGAATTTCCATTACAAGACTCTCTCTAAAACATTCAGCCTCACAATCCTTGCCCACACCTAAACATATATAGATGCTTCTTTAAATCAGAGAGACTTACTCATGTAGTCTCTAGTTGGTTTTAATATATATTATTCTCCTTTTCTGTATTTATCTACCTCCATATAGGAGAACAGAGTGGCAGAGTGGGTCAAGATCAGGAGTCTCACTTGTATATATTAAGGAAGTCTTCTCCCATTGCCCTCTCAGCTTTTTTTTTTTTTTAAGATAAAATTAAAGAAAAGTAAAGAAAAGTGATATTATCCTTATCTCCTGATAAGGAACTAATGGACATAAGGACAGGAGGATTAGGTAATTCAGGCTCAGGAAGTCTGGGCTAGAATTGGGAACTTACCCTAGACTTCTCGGCCTACTGTTTTAACCACAAAACTGTACTTCCTCTCTTTTAACAAAACCAAACTTGAGTGCAATTTGAAGATTAGACAGTGTAACATTTCCTTTAAAAATATATTCATTTTGAGTCCTTGATTACTAGCTCCAACCCTAAGGAATTGTTCACATATCTGAATAAACCATTTGGAACAGAGAGAACCAACAATTGTTTCTCTAAAACAATACTTATGTAAGCACTATATTGTCCAGCCAGAATATTAATCCTACAGCCTTGGGGTGCCTGTTGAAATAAGTCATAGTTACTGGATATGCATAACCTTTCCCTTTTAACCATGCTCAAAATGCAGCTAATTCATAGCCAATATTTCAGCAAGATGGTGGCTCATAGTGGCTTCTGAGAAGCCAAAATGTATGAGAAGCCAAAATGTATTTCTGAAGCTGCTACAGTAGCCAGAGATGAGCAGATCCCGAATATTTTGATAGACATAACCCCATAAAACATCAAGTTAGAATCTCAGCAGCCCACAGACACCCATGACTTTGGTGCCTGCTTGAACCTGTATCTAAGCAGCAACCCACATGAGTCAAGTGGTGGGAGTGAATTTCTCATTCCCTTCCTGCAGCACTTCCGTTAGCATTGCTACAGCCACTGTTACGGGCACTCAAGTGATGTTGTATGATTGTAATGTGCTGTCACCCTCCCAACACGTGGGAGGATTTCATGCTCTTAGATTACATATAACGAAAGGCTTCCCTCCAAGAAGAATTGCTAGGATTCCTTAGTCTACTGTTAGCCACATAGCTTGAGCAAAGAGGTGAAGAGATGGCTACTTTCTGATGAAAATCAGATAAGAATGAGGTGTTTCTCCACTGGGTACAAATTAAAGAGCAGAGAGCCTACTACAAACACATCCTGCCCTTGGCTGGTGAAAGCCCTACCTTTACAAAGGCACAGAGATAAAGCATGCTAAGGCAGAGAAGAGCATGGCACATTGGCTAGCTGAACCATGTGCATTTTGTGCTTTTTGGATCACAGCCTGCACTGTGAATCCCAACTGGAAGTTGGTGGGCAGTCAGCACATACAGGGACATTGGTGGAATGTGTGATCAAACTGCTATGTAAAGGGAGAGCTGAATTTCCCAACAGGTCATTGCACCTTTAGCCAGATGTGGCAGTGCTGTCCACGAAGGCAGCAGAGAGACTGCAAGATGACAAACCAATTTAGAATTCAAGCGTAGCATTAATCTCCTGTCTGTAATGAGAACCTAGATGATGCTGGGAACCAACAAGATCAGTCCTTGAATCCTGGCAGCACAGGGTAGCTTTCTCCCAGTTTCCACATTAGAGAATCATGGTGCTGCCACAGGAATATCTAAGAAGAGGTGAAATTTATTTCTCTTCTGCCCCATTTTGACTGTTCCCCAAGAAATAAATGACTATTGCCAAGGACATCTGCAATCGTTGTGCTTGGATTGTGCTTCTGCTGTGACAATTTCTGTCCCTTTCTGTGCCTAGTTCAAAGGGTTGTCTTGTCCCATCCCCATCCATGCACACCTTCCTGATCCAACTCCTTGCAGATGGGATTTTCCACCACTTTCTGCAGCAGCTCTCCTTCCACTGCCCATGACACTTTTCATGGTATTGAAGTTTTGTTGATTTTCTTTTATTTTCACCTCTACTGGCCCATGCAATTTTGCTGATTATTATCTGTAATTATGTTGTGAACTCAGAGACCATCAACTGATCATTTGGGTGGAGAATCAAGATAGGTCTAAAGTGGATTATATGGTTTACATTCCACCAAATAGTGGAAACTTACAAGCCAATCTTACTAGAGGCCTAGGCAAGTCCTCAGATTATAACTCTCTATTCTAAGGTTTAAATATAGTACAGTATTTGTAGCCCTATCATTGTAAACTAATGAGCCTTGCTTCTCCCACCCACTCAACAGCATTCTTTTATTGGAAGATTTGTTTCTATATCTGTTTATACCCTGAAGCCTCTTTTTTTCCCAAGCTATACTTGCATTTATTTCTTTTTTGATCTTGCTAGTAAACAGGTCATTCCTTTCACACTGTTGTCTGTACCAGGTAATCTATAGAGCTATCCATTTGCCTCCACTCTTCTTACTAGGCCCTGCTTCAAGTGGTATTCCTATTAACACTTCAAAAGTGAATGGAGTTTTTTAATTAATTGTCAGTTGCAGTTTTCCATCAATATTTGCATTCAGGGGCCTTTTCTGAATTACTGCCCTCCATAGCCTCTGGCTTACTGTTTTGACCTCTCTTCAGTGAGAGTTGTTATTCTGTGGATGTTTCTGCACTAAGGTTTGTTCAATTTCTTGTTATTCCCATTTTGTCCCTCTCTTCATTTATTGAAATCCCTTTAGGATGGTGGTTCTAGTAAATTATTTGCAATTCTCACTCCAGCTGGGTGTTATCTTTGAATTCAACTGATGCTTTTTTCCCTACTTCTTCCCCTGTGTTGCTACTGATAAATATAATGTCCAACCTATAAGTCCCTGAGGAGCACAACTGAACATGGCAATATTTAGAAGCATGTTTCACTTTCTATTGTAGGGGCAGATTTTAATCTTTTTCATTGTTTTTCTCCTGTATCCACCCTACATCTTTCTTTTTTTCAGTTTGGCCCAAGACAACCAATGTAAAAGTCAGCTGAGTCTGCATGGAAATTTTTGGGGATCTATCGGAGTATGATGTCTTAGAAAACTGAGTAAAATTAGTTACTGAAATGAAGGTATTTAATACCCACTGCAGGAGCTCTGTGTACAACCAGTTGTCTTGTCAATGAGTGAGACTCTTAAAAGCAGATTCACTGAGAGACTCAAGGGACTATAGGTCCCTTCTGCTCTCACCAGCATCACGCACTGTGGTGTGTATTCCATCCCACATGATGACAAAGCAGCTGTTTATTCTGCCTTCCCCCCACCCTTAACACACACTTCTTGCAGTTTTCCTCCTCCAATCAACACTATGGGTATAATCCGGCTGCATAGTCCATCACTTGGATGCAACTACTATTCTTAATGTGATCTGTCTTTGTGTGTAATGCATTTCTACCTTGTTCTTTCTGCAGAACATCTACTAACAGTTTCTGATTATTCGAGAACAAGTTTCACCTGGAAAGAAAGCTAAGTTAATTGATCTGTAATTCCCCTTTTGGAAAAGAAGCATGTTTTCTCTTTTCTAGTCATCAGGGGCTTCGTCAATTCTTCAGGAGCAGTTGAATGTAATGGATAATGGGCCTAAGAGTTTTTCAGCTAATTCCTTTAATACCCTTGGGTATATACCATCTGGTCCTCTGTGCTGATTTGAATGCATGCCTCTCAATATTTCTTTGCTGTTTCTTTAATGATTTTGCTAACTTTGAGACCTCAGCTTCTTTGCTCTTGTTTCATTGCTCATTACGCATACTCTTTTTAAAGGAAAAAAGAACTGAATGAGATGATGAATTCTTCAGCCACTTCCTGCTTCAGCCGTGACAGAAATTACTTCATTTTTAAAATACACATTTCATCAAGAAGCATTTACTTTAAGAACTCTGAGCTGTCAACCATTATCTTTCACCTTGTCCAAGCAAGGCTGTATCTACAGAACATTTTCTACTACTAGAAAGGTCCCATGCAAGAGAATTTTCTGTTAGTGTTTCTAAGATACTACATACAAGTCTTATCTACTCTTAATATTGCAGGGAGTTTTCCCCTCTTCCTATCACGTCCTATTTTCTCTCTCTGCACATACATTTCTCAGAGCCTGCCTACATCCTTCAGATACATGTAGACTCTTGTCTGCTATTTTGTTATATCTTCTCCAGCTTATATCTAAGCATCAGGTGATCTTCATAAATCAATCCCACACTAAGTAATCTGATCAGGTTGCTGGTCTTCTTTGAGGCCTCTGATTTTACAGTGATTGGCAACAGGATGCCAAAAAAAAAAAAAGAAAAGAAAAAACACAGACACCTTAGGTGTATCTGAACGAGGCTGGTTAGTGTGATGTTCACTGAGAATGGCACAGGTCTTGATGGCAGACCGGCCATCAAAAGTAAATATTTCCTCCTATTTCACCTCCCACACCTTCCCTACAGGCTGCTTCTGAGTGTCCTTCAGGATTGGATTTTCCTGGATTCCAGTAGCCCATATTATTTCAGTTTCTTTACATTGTTTCCTAGCCTTATTACTAATCTCTGTAGGTGCCACAGGGTCATTTCTCTGTTCAAAAACTTTTAACATTCCTCCTAGTTCAACATCATTGTCACCTTTCTGTCCTGTGTACTTCCTCTTCTTATTCCTTTGTGAATTGCTTTCACTTTTCTTCCTCTTCCCCTATGCTCTTCTCAGAATATCTTTTCCTTTAAAAAGTCCACTGCATGATTTCCTTTTCCTTTCTTAAAAAAAATCTGTTTTGTTTCTATGTATGCAATAGGTTTAAGCTGGACTATATCTAATAAACAGTTTATTTGAAATAGATCTAGAAAATAATGCATCTACCCAACTGCTAAAACCTATAGTAACAGGATAAGTAAAATTCATTATTTTTTTTTGTTTTTGGTAAATTAAAAAAAAAAGGTAAAAAAAAAGGTTAAAAAATGGTAAATCTGGTAGCACATCTACCAGGCCATGTTCCCATGATGGCTTCTGTTTGTGCTGGATGTCGATCATTCCCTGTACCATCTGCAGAAGTGGAAGGGAACAGTCTCCTTACTCCTTGCTTTTATGTGAAGCAAGGTGAAGAAGCCGCTTTTCCACCTCAGGCCAGACTGGCTGAAAGGGCTATCCTGGGCCTCCCTGTTCCCAGTTTCCTCAGCTCCTACATTGCTGGGCAAGCAAGGAGCAGATCAGACCACCGTTCTGAACCCTGGCCGCTTCGAAGCATTGGTACTGTCTGTTCAGGGTATTCTCAGGGCTGCTGTCAAGACCAGACTTGTTCCTCTTCTACACTGCAAGCTCCTGAGCGCAGCCTTAGAGGAGGCCACAAGCTGCCACGTACCTGTGCAACCACAGCTGCTGTCAAATGCACTCACACAGGGAAATCCCAAACCCCACGTGAGACATTTACGAGGTCACCTTTGGGTGTCAGGCAGCTTGGGTGTCCTTCAGGCCTCTCCAGGGTGTTTTCAGTGTGGGACCAACATTAAGCTCGGTATATGTGGCTGTCTTCCTTTCCCTCTGACTTTGGAGAACTGTCATGTCATGGTCTCCAGCACCCGACCCACCCCTGCCCTTGCAGCCATTTACTGATACAGGTTGTGCCTGTCAAGATGCTGGATGAGAGGCAGAGACCCAAGGGAGACAGGAAAGCTTCCTCACACCTCCCAGCTCCAGAGAAGAACTGACCATGTTTCTTCTGAAAAATCAAAGAATTACAGAGACAATAAACAAAGGGCTGCATTAAAATGTCTGTTTGCAGGGGAACATGAAGATTTCAGTGATATTTTACTCCCCTGCAGGAGGAAGGATTAAGAGTGTTATAGTACAAGTTTACAAACCCTGGAGAGAGTATACAACGGAAATCTTTGGCAATCTCTTTCCTTTTCTCTTATGGGTCTCACCCTGACTTCTGCTAGCACTTAGAGCAAAACCACCAGCTCTTACTCATTTAATGTATTCTCTACTGTGCCCTGAACCCAAATGAAATACCGAAGGTCTGGCTAGAGTACTTGCAAGTAAAAATAACTTTAAAACCAGTGTACTTAAAGCTCTGAATGATATCTCCAAAATAATTAATCCTAAATCCATGATAGGAAGAGTGGTGTTGTTAGTTAAAGGAATGTAAATTGTGCTGCTAGTAGGCAGTACTGACACATGAAGAGCAATGAGTGGTACTAGGAAATGAAAGGAAGAATCAGTTATGAGAAAAGTAACATGGACTTCACTGTACTCTTTTGTGGAAGAGCAGTAAAATGTGTTACAATGAAGACTAGTTCCAGACTGCTCTTTCATCGTCCAGTCTGATTCTTCTGTTTCCTTCTTAGAAATTTGGATCTGGAAATATATTTCTTGGTACATGGGTACATTCTGGATACATGGTACATCCTGATACATCCTTAATTTAGAGGAGCATGGCTCTCTCTCAAAATATGGTGCTACAATTTGTTTATTGCTGTCCAAATCTCTGGGACTTTTGCCCATTTTGAAGTATGAAAATCAAGACAATGAAAGTATCAGGAATATCCTTTTTTTCTCTTTATGTCATACTTTTATCTTTATATGTGCTTTGAACAAAGCAGGATGCTTTTGATGCTCTATATTACAGACTTCTGTCTTGAATTCCTCTGCTTCCTATTTTAGTAATTTCCTTCTTCTATTAATAATGAAAATGCAGATTTACAGTCATTATTCGTTTGTGCATTTTTGTCTGAGCTTCTTGACTGAGCTCCAGAAGCCTAGACGAAGATGGCTCAAGCAAATGCAATAGTATTGCTAGGAGGTATTTTCTGAGAGAGAAGAGTGTCAGTCAGCTCTACCAGATGATTTATATCCCTATATTTTATCAAATGTTTTCCAAATATAACATTTCTACTTAGTCTTTCTCAAATATGATCCAGGGATGCCCAGTATTCCCAGACTCCTACCTGTCTCAGCAGACAGATGAAGAAATGTCTTGAATTGTGAAGAATGCTCTCTTTCATAGGATCTCAAGAAGTTAGAAAGTTTACTTGATTTTAAGTAGACAGGCATCCTTCAATGCTGCTGCACAAAGGAACCTGCTAATGTTAACATAGTCTTATGGGATTTGTAAGGAATATGAACATGATCACATGGAAAAGATTTCAAGGCAGTGTTTGTGAGCAATGCAACACAGAGTTCCACTAGTTGAACCACAGAAAAGGAGAATAGTGGGTCAAAAAGGCTTAAATACATAAGCTATGCCATATAGCCCTCATAACATGAAGGCTTGCTGCATTTATTTAAGCAGCATGAACAGGATAAAAAGAACTTGTTGGTGTTGGATGCTGAAGCGGAGTTTAAGACTTCCCTGACTCACAGCTCACAAGCTGAGACTCGTTTTGCGAGTTCAGTCTGTGTTCAGATAGGATCAGGGAATGTCTCTGGGTTGGATTGCGAAGGAAGCAGAGTCTTGCCAAATATGCTCTGCCCACAGCACCGTCCAGACCCGTCAGATGATATTTCTTCTAATTTTATTAATGTATGCTTGGCCCTGATTCCATGCTACCTGGGGCTACAGCTGTAATAAAAACACGGCACACATGCTGTGGGTGGGTGCATGCAGCTGGTAGGAGTTGAGGCACGTGAAAGACAAAAAACACAACCATTTCTTAACTGTAGCACAGAATTCTGTGATTCTGTGAAATCAAGAAATGCCCTTCTGATTTGCTGCCTTCTGTCTTTTTCAGTGGCACACTTCTACCCATAGTTCTGCCAGTTGCCAGAGAAGATCACACAGGTTTCCTCTACACACGGGTTGCTTCATAGCCTGAGTAATGCTTAAATTTTCAGGCAGAAGTGGGCTTCTATGCCACATACATCTTGAATTTAAGGGTGGCTCCTATGCTAGAATCATCCCATGTGCTCCCAACTTGTGGATTGAACTGGTGCATGGGACCATTTGGCTCATTTGATCCCTACTGGAGAATGACAACATAGCACACTGTCCTAACACAGTCTTGCAGTACATCAACTACAGGGAAGGAGTGAAAGAGTCCTCATGTTGTTGTTGGATATTATTGGAGAGCCTTCCCATTAAGTTCTTTGAGGGAGGTGTGTAAGTTTCAAGCTTCTGGCATTAGAAAGGTTCCTTTCTCCCAAACTTACAATGAGCATTGGATATATCTACACATATTACAATGAGATTGGAGTCTAATAATTTACATTTGTCACATGAAGCACATCTGTCGTTGCTGGCTTGGAACAATATAATTCTATTTATTGGTATCTGTGCTGATTGATGTTTAGCATCTCCACCTGCTGATGCCCAACCCTCCAGGATGGTGTGCAAGCAAATATAATACAAAAAGCAGAAAATCATGGTTTCTTCTTCTTCTTCTGACTTATTTCACATAGTTGGTATTAGGTAATGATTGCTATTTTTTTTACTGGTTTGTGTTGGGCCTTGTCTCAGATGTCTTACAAGCATTTGCCCAAGAAATGCACTGTCATATCAGAAAGGGTTTCTTTTCCTCATTCTCCCTGGGAGAAACCCCATCCTTCACTAGGCAAAATACAAAGGGTTCTACGGCTTAAAATTTATGGAGACTGCTTTAAAAGCCAGGAGTTCTCATGGTCTCAAGGGAAGGGAAATGACCCTTGGCTTATTTTGCAGTCACTCCTTTTCAGAGAAGGAAGTGCTAGTAAGAGCTCACTTGAGACACAACAGTACAAGATGAAGGAAGGCCAAAAAGCAACGGCATAATTGCTGTGACAGGGAATAAAGAGGAGCCAAGGAGAACACGTGAGATGTTTTCCTTGTAAATGGTGCCCCACAAGCAATACAAATCAACAGTCATTCTAATGACTGAGGCGGGTGCTACTGAGCATCTGTAACTCTCCATGGGGGGTTGCCTCCCCTCTCAAACCACTTCAGCCAGAGAGCACAGCAGGAGTCACATTATGAGGAAGGCAAATTGTGAGGAAGGCAGTTGCAGTGGGAGAGAAGATAGAAAGGAGCAGCAGGAAAAATAAAAGGATAAAACCAACCGCAGATATTGATAAGAATTACATGTGGAAGGGGAACTCACCGAGAAGTACATTGCACACCCACCAGATACATGAGCATGCAGTCAGTTCAAAAACACCTCTTAAACCCAGCCATATGAATCAGGGCAGACCTGTGAGGAAATCTAAGGTGAGATTTCAAAGAACAACATCCTCAGGCATGTATTTCCCCCGCCCTGTCCCCCTAATTTTGAAGGCCCTCCTATAGATATCCATATCTGCTTAATGTCTTTCCCCCTGAGGTCCTCTCTCTCCTCAGAGGTTCGGATTAGTCTCCTACCTACTCCTTCATTGAGGTTAAATGGATCTTCTCACAACAAACCCTTCCCTAAAATGAAATCATGTAAGTAATTGGCTGGAGTATTTGCTCCTCGTCCCAAGACAGGTCCAACATCCCTGTTAGCCCAAGGACAGGGGCTGCAGGAGTGCTCTGGGAGTAGTGCTGTGGGGCAGAGCATATCACTAGCACAGCTCCTGGACCCCTGCCCCTTGTGCCCAGGCTTCCTGTAATGCAGCCCAACATCTGTGGTGGCTTCTGCTGGGAAACAGGATAGAGGAGCAATAACCCTTTCTTCACCCTTGCTAGATGGGATCTGCACACTTGGTGGTTCACCAGGTCTGAGGGAAGGCAAGGTGCTCCTTGCAAATATCCAAACAGAGGTCATGATCCAGGCCTTGCATGATACTACACAAACACAGCAACATGGATCCTATGTTTGATGAGACTTAAGGACAGAAGATCCCATAGATCATCTTGCCTGATTTGCTAATCACAGACCTTAAGATTTCACATGAATATAGGGTCCAATGACTTTGTTAGCCAAAACGCCTCAGTCCTCTCAAGATCATGGTGTCCTCAAGATCATGGACCTCAAGATCATGGTCAGACAATCCTCTCCAGTTGCCTGTCCCATTGCAGAGAATAGATTTGGTGAGCTATGCCTCTGAGTTGCCAGCAAGCAACCTGCAAGCTGCTACTGCAGGTAACCAGATTCAAAGTCTGTGCTGTCTGCACAGGAAAAGCTGCATTTTGATCTCAGATCCAGAAATCATTTTGACTCTCATCAACCTGAAATCCAGAAATCACTTTCACCCTCATCAGCCTCAAACCCAGAAATCACTTTGACCCTTGTCAAGTGAGAGTCAAGAGGCCTAGGGGATGTGGCAACACAACCATGTACAATTGCACCACTCTTCTTTCTGCACTTCCACTTAAACCTTTGTTCAAACATGATCCACATCTATTTCTTATCAGCATTTGGCAATTCTATGCAGAATTAAAGCTCAGAATGATGGTGTGTAAAATCCTGATTAGTAGCTGTTAATAGTTCCCAGACAACTTTCAAAGTCAATACTAAGTAATTTCTAAATAAAATATTTGAGGTACATAAAAATTTGTGCATAGCCCTTTGAATACTATAAATAACTTTAAGAAAATCAGTATCAGACAGTAAATCTAGATATCTTGACAATAAATCCTTTTGTGTTCCTCATTTATTTTGCCTTTTCTTGCTGTTGCATATTATAAAGTTTCAGAACAGAATTTATGTATACATATATGGTTATGCTCACATCCCTCCATATCTTTCAGAGATGATACCCCTTTGTAGTGACTTCCTCTTTAAAGGATGAATGAAGGGCAGTATTTTAGATTCCTCTAACACATCACAGCAAACAATCCTTCCTTTGCCAGAAATGTTGTGCCCTTAGCCCTTGGCTGCTGGAGAAGACCAATGATGACTTTCAAAGGGGCATGTGCAGTGACACCATGCGCTGTCTTGGGAGGCAGGTTGGCCAAACAGTCCACAAAGCGGACCTAGTAAAGCACAGTTCTCTGTCTCTGCATCTTAATTTGTTGCGTGTGACCGAGTGCAACCTGCCAGCTCAAATGCCTACGCTAAAGCTCTGTTCTGTGGAAATGACACCTGAGCGTTTCCAGTAAGTGCTACATCCTTTCACTGGCTGCTTCTGGGAACTCCTAGCTGAATCATCCAGCCCTTTGCATACGTACGCACACATCCTACTGTTCATCTCTGGAGAAATCAATTCATATGCACCCTTTTAAAGCATATAGGGTATACAGGCAATCCACATGGCTATCAGACAGCCAGAAGTGTAGCAAGTGCATCTTCAGTTTTCAGGCTGACCAATTCTGCTGTCATATTGCAAATTGAAAGCAACTTCAGCCTTCAAAAGAGCACGGCGAAAGAACAGACATATTTTTAAATAAATGTGATTTATTGTGTTGGGGAAGATTCCTCCCTGAGACCTGTAGGGAGACATCTGAAGTCTAGAAGCATGAGCTTATATTATTGAGTTTGTAAGACAAAGCCACCTGAGTAATAACTGTATAAAGAACAATTGCAGCTGGCCTTCTTTTCCTTGAGGTCCAGGAACAGGAAGAATGAGATGCAAATTCAGAGTGGAGAATTCCCTCCACTCTACTGTACAGACTAGCCTATTGCACGTGTTCACTGAGGGTGCTTCCCAGAAGATAGATTAAGGATATCACACAGAAAACCATCCTTTTTTCCTTACAATGATGCAGAAGCTGAGGAGTCCCAACACTGAGTTCCCTACTGCAAAGCTGGATTCACCAGACTTGACAATGCTTGATCATTTTACTCCTTCATCAATAGGTGATTATCTGTCATTCTGTCTGCCTGTCAAGGCTAAAAAAGTGTCTCTAGTTGCATTATTATACCATTCTAGATGGAATAGTATGTTCCATCATATTTCTTCTAGGTGGAATCACATACCTGCAGGATCAAGTCACTTCTCAGCCTGCTGAGAAGCCAGAGGCATCCTGGTCCTCCCAACACAAAGCTAATTTTGCAGCCACTGCCTCACTTCACTGATCTTCCTTTATTCTGCATAGTATCTTTACATCCTTTTGCTGCTCTGCCTCATGAGGCATTCTTGTAGCACAGAAGAAAGATTGCTTTCCTAATTGTATATGTCACTCCTCTTTCTATAGATCTGTGAAGGAATTGAATTAAATCCTCCTTGTCACTACGCTACATAAGGAACATTTCTTGAGGACATTGGCTTCCCAGAACAATCTTCCACCCTGTAGGTAGACAAGGGAATTGTCTGAAATGGAGGGCCTGTGCCAAGATTTCCAGATAACATTTATCAGAGCACCTGTAGTTGCTTAAGCAAACGGAAATAAGAGAAAAAGCCGTCTGTCCCTACATCTTACTAGAAAATTCTGTAGATTTCCCAGTAAAATTCCTAAAAGAGGTCAAGGCATTTAATTTATTATAATCACAGAGTTCCTCCCAGACTGAAAGATGTCCAGAGAGATGATAAACACTACATCTAAGTAATAGGAATCACTAAAATCTGCTGCTGCAACACAGCTGCTTTGGACTGGAACACAGCAACTCTCCAAAGCCAAGGCTGTTACACAACCATCATTTAGAAAGGAGAAATTCAATAAAACTTCTCTGGTTGGAATTGCAACTGAAAATTAAGTACATTAAAACTGGTCTTGACCAGTGACACTCACACACCCTCCCTGGCAATCAGAAGTCCTCATGTTTCTAGTGACATCGTGTCCCTGGGAAGTTAAGAATAGACTTCTATTTGAGAAGTTGAATATCAGCAACACTATGGCCCCAACCAGCAGTGAATTAGTTCTAGATTGACCCAGACTGACAGCACTTCCTGCAACATCTGGATTTTCTTTGGATGCCTGAGACAAGTTGCATCTTGTTCCAAGCCTGCTGAGTTCATAAGACCTGAAAACACACAGCTGGCTAAGAACTCAAGGGATCAAAGTATAAGAATTGTACTAGGAGCCCAGTTATCCATTTTTCTGGCAATTATATGGACATCTGCATAGGGCAGGTACCAAATGCCAGGGAGAGTCTGGACTTCATGCTCAGCAGCACTTCCACAGCTCTATGGCAGAATTGCTCTTAGGGTAGCAGGCAGTTCTCCCCAGGACAGCTGCACATGCAGAGAAGTCTAACATCAAGCAAGTTCCAACAGGAACATCTTGCAGAGAGGGATTTGCCCTCCGTTACACAAGCCCAGGATGAGTCACGGACCTGGGAGTGTGGCTGAACAAACAGAGCTCCCACCGGGAAGAGATGCATCTCCATCATTCAGGCGAGAAGCTCCATCTGCCTATTATCCATAGCCCAATGCTACCAGGATTGTCCATGGATGCAAATTCCAGATGCATGTCTCTCATCTCTTGTGCAGCCTGCCACCCAAGCAGAGTGCCTGCATGTGTATCTATCTAAAATCGTGGCTAGAAGAAGAAGAGAAGAGAAAGAATGAAGAAGAGAATGCATGAAGAGAACATATGAAGAAGAGAATGATGAAGAAGAGTCCCCAGTAGTCCCCAAAGCCACTAGGCTGGTGGAGCCCACCTGGGTGCCTGCGCTATTGGTGGCACGGTGGGCAGCTCACGCTACAGGTGTTTCCTCACTGATGTGGCTGCTCCAGCCAAGCTGAACTTCTGAAGAAGAAAGCAAAGCCCCGGCGGGGTGTTTTTGTGCACGTGGAGGGTGTGCCGTGGAGCCAGAGTGTCTGGGACGGCGGCGGCCAGAGGAAGCTGCTGTGGCTGCTTGCGGAGGAGGAAGTCGGTGTCCCAAGGCTGGAGGCAGGGCGGGCACGGAATTTTCCTGGAGAGGAGGAGAGCCGGCAGGGGGGAGTCAGAGAAGGGAGAGCAGCCTAAGAAAAGAGCACGGAAGGAAGAGGCTCGGAGGACACACTGCTGATGTCACCAGAGCGTGTTGCTGGAAGGAGTTTCCTCCTACAGCTCTCTTGTCAACCAGGGAGGAGGTTGTAGCTTTTGTGAGATGTGGGAGAAAGGGCTGTGCTTTGGAGTTTGAGGGTGGAGAAGGACCATGGATGTGTCAGGGGATACACATGGGAGTGACGTGGAAAAGTGCTTCTAAATAGAAAATAAACCAGGAAATGGCAACTGGAACTGGAAGGTGGAAACTGAATGGACTAGGATGAGGTGAAATGTCACTGGGAAGCAGAGGTCATCATTCGGTGCAGTCATAGATGTCCAGGCTGAAATGTGTGTGAACTGAGAGAAGCTGGAACAGCCAGGTAATTTGCTCTCAGGTGGTCTATACAAAATACGTGATATTCTTCCATGCAATCAGTACAGCTTTCCATGCTCCTCGCTTCATTTCACCACCACTATTTTTGTTTTCTTCTGATAAGACCCGCAAGTTTGACCTGGCATCATTTAAATCTAAAGATAGGAAATACAATAGCATATATATATTTGTTGTTATTGTTAGAAAATTATCTCTAGTCTGTACACAAGCAGAGAACAGACTAGAGGGACACATTAGAACAGGCCAGAAATACATGAGGCAGGTCACCAACATGCAACTCTCCAGCACTTGATGGTTCCTTGTTTTATTCTGCTCAGTCTCTGGCACTCAGTGCAATTGATAATTGTAAAAATCATCTAATGCAGTTTGAGAGATCACTTAAAGCTTAGCAATATCAACATGGGCCTGCAGAAACTATGTGTTTGACTCAAACTGGCTGCAGTTCATCAAGGAAAAGGCTAAGTGGAAAAGTGTGTCGTCTTGATGTGGTTCATAAATTGTGGGCTGCAGACTGAGTTTCTCTCGTGTTGGCATCTTATGTGTGCCCAGAGAGCTCTTTAAACAAGTGCTTCCAAGAAAAGCCAAAGAAGCAGAGCTAACCTGCCCAGGGCTTTGTGTCTTGTGACTGCAGACTTTAGTGTCTAGCAAAACGTGAGATGCTGCTGTGGCTGGGCTGTTACAGCAACTTGTGTAGATACCCTTTGTGCCTGCTTTGGTTGAGGCCATTTTCCAGACTTTTCCCCGCAGATTATTGAGCTTGTTCTCTTCTTAAAGTGGAGACAAGAATTCACAGAACTTTTAGGAATATAATAAATCTCAGAGCCCTCCCCTCCTGCCAAGTCTTTGTAGCAAGTGGCCAAAGTGATCAAAAGTTAATCTGGTGGGGGAAAGGAAGATACAAATGTACCCAGAAATCCAGCATAAAGAAACTGCATGAAGCAAAGCTACAAAATTGTAACTTTTTTAATTAAATAGAGTTTTATTAAGGAGTGGTATGTGTTCTGCCTATCACATACAGAATCTAGATATATTAAATATTTCTAAAATTATATGGCATGTTGTTATGTGTTATTAAGTACCTATTTGGGGTTTTTACCTGCAACAGCCCTGACAATTAAGTCTGTATGCTTGCTAAAGCATCCTGCAAAGATACAAAGACACAATTGTGGTCTGTGCTTCAGCAAACAAAAGAGTTGAGGTCCATAAAGAACAACTTAGCAAACTGGAAAAAAATGTAGCATCTGCATTCCCCCATCAGCCACTGGAGAAAGGATAATGCTTTTTCACCCCACAGCATTTTTCCTTAGACTGTCTGCAGTACTCACTCTGAATACCAACAGTCTGCAAAAGCAGGTGCCCAGGTAATATGGAGTAAGTTCTCTGAACAGGCTGTAAATACATGGAACTGGTAAGAGAAAGTGTCCAAAAATGGCCATAGAAAGGATCTGCTCCTTATAAGTAACACCCCTTGGGTTTTTTTTTGCATCTCACTTTGAGCATGTTAATATTAATTGAGGGTAACCAGAGCTTTGCAGGATCTGCTGACTTCAAACTGTAATGTATTCTATCTTGTTCCACGATTTGGCCCCATAATTGGTGGTTTCAGTTCTGATGGTAAAATCATCAGGCTAGTAGAGATGCAGAATTACCTAGCCACTGTTCAATCTGATCTTCATCGTGTGAGTGGTAAATCTGAAACATTTACACAATATTTACTGTATCGTCTTTCTTAGCAAACAAGGAATTTATAGAGCACAATATATAATTACCATATGGCATATTCCCTCCTTTAAGAGTAAAGTATTTCACTAGAACTTTCCATTCCGGGTTAAATATTTGGCACGCATAGATGTGTATAGATATGTACAGATGTGTATACATATATACATGCACACAGATACAGACACATACAAACACACATACATTTTTCAGTGAGTTGGCCATTTCTCACTGCGAGAGACGCCTGTTACTGCTGGGTGCAGGTGTTTGCTTGCTAAAAATAGTATGCATGATGTTCAGACAACAGTTCTTATCAATCCTGCCTGCTAGTGGCTGGATCCCCCAAAGTATTATTGAGCTTTCAGGATGTCTCTGCATAGCTGAATAATAAGATCTAATTAAGAAAAGTGAATCCAACGAGCTTGGTCTTCGACACCTTTTTCCCTGGCTTGATTCTGTGATCAACTTTCTATGAAACATGATGGAAAAATCACAATGAAAAACTGGTAAAGGATGAGGAATGCACTCGATGCAGAGATCCAAAGGAAAATAAAGGTGTGGCTTATGTTTCATCTTTAAGCATGAGATAAGAGTGTGGCCATGAAATACCTCAGATAGAGACATTATCAAATTCTGAACCATGTTTTCTCTTGCAGCAGTCTTTGTTCAGGGAATCTCACAGTAGGTCTAGAAATCAGACTGATACTGAATATATACCAGGAGAGGATTTTATCTCTTTATGCATGGAATAATAGTGAGCTGAGCATCTACAGATCTAACAATGTTGAAAGGGTTGGTGAGGGTGTAAGAGAACTGTAGAGATGAACAGTGTTTCACGGAGTGAATGGCAGAAGCAGCTTGTTCTGTTTCCACCATGCAAAAGTGAGTGGTAACTCAATGAATAAATATATTTGCAGGGAAATTTGTCCAGAGATCCACTAAATACATATTCATAATGTGTAAACCCACTGGCTCTGAAAGCTGTGCTGGACCAGCACATCAATTTCTGGGCTTGACTCTGCTGCAACAAGCTTGATTTGCTGCCTGGACTGATGACTTCAGATGACTTCAAATCAGAAAGATGTTTTCTGCCTTACCAGTGAGTGTTTATTCCTTAGAACAAACGAGGCAGGCAGTTGGTAGCATCTACCTCTTGGGTCTAACTGGAAGCTTTGGTATAGCTGCAATTCAAGTTCTAAGGCTCATCTCAAGGGGTCACTGAGTGAAATACCATGACCTGTAACATGCAGGAGGTCAGTCTAGGTGACCTAACAGTCCCCTTTGACCTTGCGCTCTATGAATACTCCTACAAGACCAACTGCCTTAATCCCTTACCAAAGAGATGGGGGGATACTGATCTTATCTCGTAAGACTTTCCATCTCCATTACTGTGCACACTCTTAAGCAGCTCACGTTCACCCATATGGTCAAGCACATACTTTGCATTTGTCTTCTGCTCTCATGTTAATGATCCTACCAGATGCATTCACATATGACTGCAGGAAATTCACCCAGCATGTGCAGTCACTTCGGAATAGTGCATCGTGTAAGAGATACTGGCATTTGGGGAGTGAATGGGGGGAGCTGGTATTGACTCATTGCAGCAAATTTCAGTAAACAAGAAATAAAAAAAAAGAAATCTCTTCTACCTGAAAAAGTTTCCTGATACCTAGACAAGTATCTATTCAAACAAAGGATTTTCCCCCTCCTCAGATGTCCTTAGAGTCTGAATTTGTAATATCTGATAACACGTATTACCATAGCAACAAACAGTGATGACCCAAACACAGGATTATGTGACTTCACTCAGAGTTGAGCAGAATATTAACAAGGATACTGATAGCTAATACTTTCCACTTCTGTGGCACCTCCCTGCAGAGGATTTCAGAAAGCTTTACACACATCATCCTCAATTTGCAGTTGAAGAAATGAAGCACTCAAGAGCACCCAAGAAAGAGAAGGAGAAAGGTGACACAGACCAGATCTCCTGGTCTGTGAGCAGTATGGGGGCCTGATGAGTTCTTGCTCTAGCCATCTATAAGAACTGCTGTCTTTTGGATAGCATGTCTACCTGGCTGCTTCCTATTCCCTCCCCATATTCCCTATTCCCTCCCCATATTCCATCACTGTGAATGTCTGGGCTAATGTGGCATCTGTAGGACCAGCTGCCTTCTGTTATCAGGCAGCTGGGGCTATATTATCACCTCCAGCTATCCACAGGCTGTTAAGCTGTTTTGTTTGGGTCCAAAGGGATGAAAGCTGCATTCATTCGAAGTCATTTACCTTAGGTGATGTGTAGAGGCTCAGGCAGAGACGCTTAACAAATCTAAGGTGACTGGCCTTAGACCTGAAATACAAGAGATGCAAATCCAGGAGATTAAAATTCAGCAAAGAGACATTAAGGAAATAATTGAGTGAACATGTACCATGCAATGTGCTCTGACAGAGCAGAGGGAGGGGGAAGAAATGCCAGTGTCTGAACTTACAAACATAACATGGAAAACAACCTATATCTCACTGACGGCAAGTTGAAAAGACTGTTGCATCTTCAGAAACTCAAGGAGTCTTTTAATTTCAAAAGAAATTTAATGAAAATGATAAAAGGAAATGCATCCCTATCTCTCCTCCCTCAGATAATTGGATGTAAATACCAGCTTCTTTTCATGCATCAAACCTTTTATCTGTAATTAGAATTGGCTTCACCCAGAGTCATTGGTATCCCATGCAAAGAGAGTTGTGATGGTGTAATATGCCATGTGATTATTTATTTATTGTTATAGTACATGTCAGAACAACTTCCAGAGATTTGTCTGGGTTTAACAATGAAGCTCAGAGAGGCTGCTCTAAAACTGAAGCCCAAGATTTGGTCCTTTGGTATTGTGCTATAATGGTTGTCTGTTCCTCACATTCAAAGAACTGGGGAATTTATTCAGTAAAGCAATCAGGCATGTGTTTGCCTCCAGCTACTGTAGAAAGCACCTTTAGAAAGCAGGACAAAACAGCCATATACTTAAAGCATATTTGAAATAACTTGTTTTTATTTTGGCGGGTTGGGAATGGAGGGAGGGTTTATTAGAAATTTCAGAAAATTAAGGGATTTTATATATGTATTTTAGCTAGCCCTAATAGTCATTTTCATGAAGGACTCCCTAATGACTTATTTTACAGAAAAGCAAAAGGATACTTTGGGGAAAAGGAATCTTTGGGAGTCTCAGGGGTCTTTGGCAGTGTGGTAGGCTAGAGAGGCAGATACTACCTGCTATGTTGATCTTACAACTCAGTGGGTAAGATGCCCACCTACTACATGGGATGTTTCAGGGATTTATTCAGGGATATTATAAACACAGAAAACTCATTTGTTTCTTTTTCCCTTCATTCTGAGTGAAGGAAAAGTGCCTTTGGAGTGAAAGGAGTGTAAGAGTGAAGGAGCTGCCTTTGGAGACCAGGTGGAATGAAGTCGTTTGTTTGGGTCACCCTCACAAAACTGAAGGTTATGGGGGGAAGGCGACTGTCAGAAATCTGTGTTATGTGACCTCCATCCTGAAACAAATAAGTGTTTTTTATGTTAGTAATAATGAGACAGATATATTAGGGAAAAGGCTTTTTTTCATTTTTGCTTTTTTTCCAGAACTGCACGTTACACATTATAGGAGTATTGGAGAAAAGCATCCTAGGTTCAGTCTGCTGCTTCTCACCAGGATAAGCTTCCAATCATCTTCTATCTTTTCTCCTTTTCTCTCAATCATTATTTTTTAAAATATATATATAATAGTTAATATTCAGTTTCTATCATAGTCATTTAGAAGGAACTAATAATATTCTATGACAAAAGACCTGATGGGGGTGAGGGTGGAATTTCTGAGCAGTCAAACTCTCTGGGGATTTGAGGCAATCCCATATCGAGTTGCTGCCCTGGTTCAGGAAATGCTGTCTATGTGTAACAAAAAAAGGTGCAGCATAAACCAACCAAG
This sequence comes from Nothura maculosa, assembly GCA_032353885.1. Classification (NCBI taxonomy): domain Eukaryota; kingdom Metazoa; phylum Chordata; class Aves; order Tinamiformes; family Tinamidae; genus Nothura; species Nothura maculosa. The sequence goes on along the minus strand of JAUBOD010000259.1, from coordinate 404,850 downwards.
TGTTAATGTTCTAAGCAAGCTCATAAATTAGCATCCACTATGAAAGAAAATACATGTACATTACTGTGCACATTTATTGCACATCTCTACTGAGAACAGCTGCAAAATCCCTGAGTCGCTACTAAAGCCACAATCTCCACTACCCATCTCATAGAGATTTTAAGCTATGTCTTTTATACTCACTAGAAAGTCAAAGTGATCTTGGGAAAAAATAAAAATCATAAAAAACCCCCCTTGGACTTCTGGCATTTGACTTCAGCAATCAGTCTGTCCAAAGGCAATTGCTTTGGAGTCTAATTCCAAAGCACGTTTTCTTGTGGCTCCTTCTAAAGAGGAAACAATTGTTATTCTTGCAAGATGCAGGGTGCTGATAGAACTTGCAAAGTGTTATGGTAATGATGGAAAGCAAACTTCTTTTTTTATCCCTGTAGTTGGAACAGTGTGGACAAACAATGCCGAGTCCAACGGAGATTGTATGACATTTGCCCTTGGATACTAAAATGTCTCCAACTTTCAAGTGAATACAACAGAAGAAACATTTGGTATGGCAATTTTTATCCTCTTGGATTTGTGGCATCTAGTGCCTGCCACACTCTTTCTATTAAAATTGCCCTAAAAATAAGGGATTGTGGATTTCGTAGCAGTTCCTGAGCAAAACAGGAGAGCCAAAGAGAATCTTCCAAACAAACCAAATCTGTCAGTTAGAAATGCCTTGGAAGCCACATTGCAGGGCATATGGAATGCAAAAGCAACCTGTAGGACGTAGTGTGTCCCAGCGAAGTTCAGAGGAACCATTTTACCCTAATGTAGTTGCAATGACAGTGCAAGCAATAGCGAACTGTCCGATTACAGCTAAGAGGCCTCCCTAGAAGGCCAAGTATATCTCTGTCCTATGCCCAGTTATATGGACCAAAGAAGCCCTCTTGAACATGAGTGCAAGAGAAACCTTGGCTATATCCCCATGGATTTTGTTTGGCTCCTGCAGTAACCCCACTGTGCATTAGGCCCTGGTTGGCAGACCCATCACTCATTGTTTTCTGCAAATAAAAAGCAGGAAATGACGGGCTAAATTTTGCCCTGAAATCTGTGGATAGGATGACTCAGAGACTGGGATATTTCAGGGGGAAATGAAACTGGGCTGTTTGCTTGCTGGGAGAAAGAAGGTCTTTGTAATAAGGAAGTTGATGAAATTAGCGCTTGCAGTCACGGAGCCTGGGTAACCTGCATCTGACACAGCCAGATAGTTCTTCCCTTGACCAAGTCACGACTAATGTTTCTCCAGGTAAATCAACAAAAACTGATTTACTAGTTGGGAAGCTGGGATTTACTGATTGGGAAGTGAGTTTGGTATTTACTGGAGGCAAGAATATGTAAAGGAGCCAGTGTCTGCTACTGTTCTTAGATGACTTCCTTTGGGTACATCCCCAGCCCAGGGTGGACTGTATCTGGATATTACACAGGAATAGAAAAGAGTCTTTACATGGCGGATCTGTGCACAACACAGGGAGGGACTAGATCCTCGGAGACATCCTCTGCACCCTGTTCCAGTAGTGTCATGCACACATATTGCTCCTTCTAAACAACATGACCTTTTCTAACTCCAGGCCTGACTACTAGGTCTGGCTTAATTTTTGCCCCTTATATTATATAAAATATTCCTTATTCATAATTCTTGATGAGATGAAAAAGAGAAGGAAAAACTATTAGTCTTGGAAAATCAGAAAATGCAAATCTACTGAAAAGAGTTTAATTTAGCTTTATTATGTATACTATATATAAAAATATATATATACTGCTTTTATTTTTATTAAATTATCTAAATCTTTAAGAAAAAAATGAAAGCAGAGGATTATGACTAGAGCATGAGATTCAAATGAAAAAACATTGTTTCCGAACAAAATATTAAAACAAGAAATATTTTTTAAAATGTCAATATCTATTTTGATGTTTCAAGCATCCTTCATTGCTTGCATGCACCTTCTCTCCCCCCAAAATGATTGTGTTTGGCTTGTCCAAAAGTATGGCAAATTATATCTGGCTTCATGAGTAGCATACATCTCTCCAAATGTCTTTGGTTTTGGGTTTGTGGAATGGGCTGGACAGAAACTCAATTCAGCTCTATCACTTCAGTCAGCAGGAAGCCAGCCTTTTTTTTTTTTGTTGTTTTTTTTCATAAAGAGATCACTAAAACCTTTTTCTGTTAAAACCTCCTGAGGAGCAGAATCTAAGTAAAGTCTCAGACATGGGCTAAGCTGTAACATCACTATTGCTCAGCAGGGAGGTTGGTCCCCAGGGTAACTTCCACAGAATAAGTTTGTTTGTCGTAAGAGCAAACACTCCTATAGTAACCTGCCCCATGCAGAGCAGTCCATGCCAGCAAGTATAATCATTTATTGCATTCAAAAAACTGCAGGGCGTGTGAAAAAAAGAAATTACTAAGGGCTACGTGGATAGAGGTGCTGGCCCAAGAAGCAAGTGTGCCACATAGTACTAGAAAGGTATTCTTATCTGTTTGTAAGAAACACAACAGGTCACAGCCTGGTCAAGATGAACCTGATAACCAAAGTGGTATGATCATTCTTTGTGTTTAGAAATACTTCTTCATATATGCCCTTCCAGAGACAGCTCTCGACCCTCAGGCACTGAAGTCAGGTGCTCCCTCCTTTGTGCCACCTGTATCTGGAGGGTTAGAGGTAAAAGGCCAAGCAAGATGAATTCCCTGCTATCAGTTGGAAAGCCAGATTCTGGAATAGCACAAATTATCTGCAAAACTGCAAATGCCGGGGAGGTCCTACTCAGCCCAAGGTTGGTGCACATGGAAACTTTCCAGAAGACTAAGAAACTTCTGTTATGTGCGAACAGAAACATTTCTAAGAGTTGTTACTTGACTTCATTCGGCTGGATTACAGCAAACAGAGCTAAGACACTCTTCTGGTATGAAGGGTAGTGCCAGTCCAAATTCCAAGTCCTTTCTTCAGCTCCTGATCATGACATAACTTGCATATATGAAAGCCATCAATTCTGTGTATAACAAGATATTTTCCCTAGAAACATTCTTTAAAATGACTGAACTGTTTTGCTTGAGCTTTTCAAGAAATAAAAGTGATGCATAGGAAGATCAATCACAAGTCTTTAGAATTTTGCCAGTTGTAGGCAGTACACAAATTTAGAATACAAACTGACTGGCAACTGTTGTAAGAAGTGGCAGCAAAACATCTTCTGTGAGTGAAATCTTTCTCCCTCTCAGTTGAGAAGTGCAAATATCTTTATCAACCACTTCACAGTACATTGCGTGGGCTCTGTATTGCAGAAAGTCCATATCCCAGCTTGTTTAGACCTTTTCCTTAATCAATACGTTCTGCTTCCCTAAGCATCATGCTGTCTTGTCCATGGCTGCTCTTGTCTTCGTGCTCTCTTAATTTTAAGAGTCTTCAGCATTTCCCCTTCTCCTGATCTTCTGAGAACAGCACAGAACAGCTGAGATCCTGAAAATTTCCTGTTCTGCTTACTTTTACTGTCTCTTGGTTGTCTCTAAAGAAGCAGAGAAGTGGAAAATTGCAAGATCTGTGAAAGTTCCGAACTGTAATCACTCACCTTTGCTTTCACTGGTCATCTTACATAGCCAAAAACTATGAGCCATTCAAATGAGGAGACCTTATGAGGCATCAAATTCCCTTCCCATGTCATACACACAAAGGATTCTTCCATTAGGACAACTTATAGATAAAATACGTATGTTAGAATTTTGCCTTGTGTCAGACAGAGCAAACAATTATATACAGCCATGCTTGAGTGAGGAGGCTTATATACCAATTACTGCTGCAGGAAATCATGTTTATACCTGCATAGGAGCTGCTTGAAAGCAGTCTGTCCTTGGACATACACTTGTCCCCTCCCCATGTTCCCCAGCACCATGATGTGCTGGGGAAGGCCTGGGAAGGTTGGAACTGTTTTAGTGCAACATGCCTGGATGCTATGGATTTATTAATTTAGTATCTCTAAGTCCTGTTTTCATTTCTCTTCTTTCCTGATTGCTTTTCACCTTCTCTCACTTTTTTTTTTCTGGGCCTGGATTTCAATGAGATCTCTGCCCTAGAAGATACTTGGGAAAACACTTGGAGCACAAAAAAATGTCCTTTGATGATGGAAGGGAGCACCCGCCTGTGCAAAAAGGAAAGGAACAGGTAGAAAGGCTCCTCTCCAACCCACCCACTGCTTGGCGGCATAGCTCAGCTGGTGACAGATAATAATCTGCTCCTGGCATCAGTCTCTAGTGAATTAAGACAGGAGCAAGAAGGGATGCAGGGAGACTGCTGAGGATACAAGTGTTTCCCTTGGTGCAGACCACTGCAGGCACTGGCTCAGAAACACTGCAGCCTTGGGACAGCTCTTCATCTGGTGTAAGCTAAGCAGTCAGGGCCAGAGCTCTATCTGTGGTGGAGGTTTGGGCAGTTACACAGGCATTTTGGTATTAGGAGCAGCCTTTTATTTCCAATTGTCTTGAATTCTCTTCATCTAAACTGGTTACAGAAGGGCATTGCCGTGCCTAGGTCATGATATATCACACCTGGAAAGAGTCCTAAAGGCATCGATGAACACGATACTGGTGCAAGAAATCACAAATTAAATGGCTTAACTTTTTGCAGAAGTGCAGCTCTGTGCATCCTTTGTACAAAACCAGGACAGAAGTTGTTTGATATTCAGGGGCCTGCTATTTCTGGGAACAAGTGTGAACTCTCCTCTCTGATTCCTCCTCCTCAATTTTCAACTCTGTTTTATGCTTTGCTTTTGTGACTGGAAATCATGCAGGGTACATAAAAAGGACTGAGAGAAATACCAAGTGCAGCAACTGAATTCCTTATGAGGTTTCAGCATGAAAATCCTGCCTAAACCATGCGTTATTTAGAGTCTAAATCTTGGCAGCCTGAAAGAAGACCACAACTGGATTCAGTTTAAAAGCTCAGCCCAACCAGCAGCTAACAATGACTGGGGAGGAGCTGAAGGCAGATGTGATGGGCTAACATTAGAGACATCTGCTTTTCTCTTTCCTTTCTTTTGGAAAGACAGCAGTCTCAGTTGGTTTTGTTTAGATTTTTTTTCTTTTGATGTGAATCTTGATGTTATGATCTACTGTGGAACAAGATGGATGCCAAAAAAAATCATTTCTTCTTTGTGTTGGTTTCATTGTGGGACAACTGCTTTGGAAGAAACGTTTTCCAAGTAGAGTCATTGCTAGTCAAGGCCTCTTTATACCACAAGGCCTCTTTATACCAAGGGCAGAAGATGCCTACTTCATCTTTCCCTAAGACCCAAGTCCCTTGACTTAGATCCACAGACAGGAAAAGGAGAACACAACAGTCATTTTTGGTTGGCCGAGCAGTGCTTTAGATAAGGGCAAGTGTCCAGATAGCTTCATAGCATGGAAGCAGGTGCAGTTACAAGGAGTTTGGGAACAGTGAGCCTGGCCTGGACAGCCCATTCTTGTCAATTGTGCTGTGTCAGTGAAGCTCCAGCATGTCTAGCAGATGTCACAGGGTGTACCCAGGAAGCAGACACTTATCTCAAAAGAGGCAGGTGATCAAACACTAAAGAGGCCATGGAAGAGAAGGAGGTCCTTTCATAGCTGTTTAGAAGATAGCAGTGATGACAATCTCTTTTGCTTCATGACAGAAACCAAACATGATTTATCACTCACACAGACACAGGCTGGTGGAAATGAGAGGACGTCAGTGCCCCAAGGTGGCCTGTGGGCACAGCAGAAGCTGACAAGTACCTTTGAAAGCTGAAGCTACTTAATATTCCACCACCCAACCCTTCCTATGCCTGGTAGCCCAACTTGCAAAACTTACAGTTATCATGTCAAGGGTAATTAAGTTTATCCCATAGAAATGTATATAAATAACATACCTGAGTAAATAAAAATATGGCATGTAGGCAGACCTTGCTATATATGTTAGGGAGTCTTCTTGAAACAGACAGGGTAATACATATGGCAGCTTCTATTAGAAAGCGCACATATCCCTGTTTATTGAATTAAAGCGTAGACAGAAAATCCTAGCTTTTCAACATGATATGTATTTGTGTATGTGCAAATGTGTGAATGCATATGCATATACATATAAATACCTATATAGATAACAGACACAAAATAAAAGTGAAACTGATTGAAGAAAACTCCCAAGTTTGAATTAGATTTTGGATAAATGTACTGTTTCCAGCTAATGTGGAGATAGGGAGCTAAATGGGAACAGACTAGATAAGCAATGAGTGAGGGTAAGTTTCTCATATAGAGACTGACTAGAAAAGATCAGCTCAAAAAAGCTTTCTGATCTTTTACAAAGTTTATGGAATTTCTCTTTACAGTTGCTGCATGCACACTCACAATCGTATTGCTGAGAAAGTTGTATCTTTCAAAAAAATCTGATCTTAATTTACAGAACAGAAATATCAGGGAATTTGTGACATCCATTGGCAAGCTCATACATTGCCTTCTCTAACTAAAAAAAAAATTGTACCTAACTTCCAAGTAGGATTCATATTGACCATCAGATATGCTGATATTTTCTAATCTCTTAATTTTTTAACGTTGAAAACTAGACTAGGCAGAAAATTGCAATAATTGGTTCTAGTGATTCACAAAATCAAGCAGAAAGACTTGTCTAGGTTGAAACAACATACCCAACCTTTCTGAGCATGAAGTAAATTGTATTTTTTTAGTATAAAGCATCTTTTTACTTTGGTATTCTTCTATTATCCTGGATCATAATATAAGAAAAATCTCCCTATAAATTTATAAAATGGAAACAGCTAAAAATCAAAAATAATCAAACCAACAGATTAAAGAAAAGCTATACAGGCCTAATCCTTGCTTGTTTGCTTTCAATTTTTTTCCTTATAACAATTTTGAAATCTTGTGGCTTCAGAAAGATAAATTCTACAAATCTTCCTGAGGCAGAACATCAATATTTTGTAGGACTTTTTAAGATTTCCTTTGATGTCCACACTTATATTACCTGGAGACACAGTGCAATTGTATCAGATGTAGAGCTCCTGTTTTTAGTATATACAGACATATAACTAGAATCTTGGCCAATGCAGCTTTTCCAGTACAGCCTTTGTCTGGGAAACCTGCCCTCACCCAAGTTTGCTCCTATTTAGCTAGAAAAGATAAATTCATCTAAAACAAAATTCAAACTTTGGAATTTTCTTGTCTTGTGAAGTTCAATTACATCCACTTTTACTTCATGTCATTTATCTGCATATATACATATACATATATATGTACATATATACACACACTCACACATACACAAATGAATATAGTGTCAAAGACTGAATATTGGCTATTTCTAATGTTTTCCAGGTGGTTTTCAGATCTTTTTTTTCTATCTAAAGTACTAAATGAATAAATATTGCCATTTAAAAATAAACTTCCTCAGAATTGTCCTTTCTGTTCTGAAAGACCATCTTGTTCTCTAGGTGATTTATGAAATCAATCTGTAGCTATGCATATATTGTTCAGAGTGTTCAGCAAACAAGAGGTGAGTGTTTGAAATATGTCAGGGCAGGAAGAAACACAAAACATTGAAACAGTCTCCTTGTTCTAATATGGACACTTGAAATTGACTGTCTTCTTTCCCATTAATATATCTCACATTCTAATTACCTCTTTTTATAAACAACCTCTGACATACTACCCAGAGCAGGGCATTTGTTGTGCAGAGACCAAAAACTGCTTAAGCTTGGTGCATTCTCCAGTCTTGGACCATGAGGCATGTGGATCTAGCTTGAAGCAAAAGCTTTTTTTTTTTTTTTTTGGAGTGAATGTTTACTTGATGCTCAGCCAAGGACAACCTAAAGTAGCATGTAGGGGTGGCAATGTGAAGGCCTCATTCAGGTATAGCCTAAGTGTCTGATTAATATTAGAATATGGGTACATCATCATCACTGAATCCACCATTCAGTGGCAGGGTTGGGCCAGCTATTTCCCAGACCAATGTTAAATCTCATTTTAGTGAGAGCGCCGCGAACTTGCAGCATGAGGAAACCAGTCTGACAGTGTTTGTTTCAATGAGCTGGGATTGGAAAATCCCCACAGAGAAGAGCCAAGACAGGAGGCTGAAAAGCCATAAAGCCTGCGAGTATTATGGGAATCCTGAAGGCTACAGTCTGAGCAAGGTTAGGTTAGGTTTGAGCAGCTGGAGAGAAAATCTGTCTGTCTGCAAGACCATATGTATACAGAGAAGGCTAGCCATAGGAAGAGGAGATGAAAGAAGTGTGAAAGTAAATGGAAGAGTAATTGTAAGAGAAAGGTCTATGAACCTGTTTACTCTCAGCATTGAATATCCCAATGCGAAAGCTTTGCTCCTAGGAAAATGTGTCAATAAAAAGCTTTAAAGACTTGAAAGATGACTTGGCATTAAAAGAGGCTTGGAAAGACAGTTGGCAAGGCCTCAAAGCCATGGATAGAATATGGTCATGGAAGGATTTTCTTACCCTGCTCTGGAAGGGGGTTCTTACCACCTTCTAGAAGGGGTAAGAGATTGTCCTACTGAAAAGGTACATAGTAAGAAGTTATAGCCTAGATACTTTGAAGCCAAAGCAGTGTGGGGACAGCACAACAGGAGTGCAGCATGGATATATGAGAGCTCAAGATGGTTTCCTCACAGTCATCTTGCGAACAGAGAACTGGGAAGGGATAGGTGATGGATCTCAGACAAAATGTTCTGTTCATCCTGGCCACTGGCATGTAGTAATAGAGAAAGTACAAGAGGGTAGGCAGAAAGTGATGGAAAAAAAATGCGACACTTCTCCCAAATGAGGAGGAGTTACAAGAAAGGATGGCTTACGGCCCTCTTCTGAGAAGGATAAACAGATTTTTTAGATAATCTGTCCTTGGGCTGGCTGGGCACATTGCCACGGTGTCCTTCATGCTGGGATTCCATTAACCAGCAGGAAGTGCCTTGGGAGCAAGTTGAAGCAGCAGATGAAGTATTCACTGCAAATTGGTGCCAGCATCCCTCTGTGCACACCTTTATCTTCATACCCTTCTCTGATAAAGCAATTCCCACTGCCCTGCCATCCCATCTGGCATCATGGTGGTGTTTGGGGCATATTACTGCTACTGCTGCTTTTGGTTTCATAATGTCTGTGTTTCACGGATAGCTCCTCTGGGCTGCTTCAGAGAATGCTTTGGTGCAAGAATCACATGTGATTAATACCCTCCCAGAGTGAGTTAGGTCTGGGGTCTATGTAACCCTGGGCTTTGTTTCTGACCGGCAAAGAGAGACATTGCCTGACTGCTTTCTGCAATCGGCTCCCCTCTTACTCTCCCACACCCACAGTCACACAATTATAGACAGGTTAGGCTGGAATGGACCTCCAAAGTTACCCAGTCCAGCTCAAAGTAGGACTGATCAGATTAACTTGCTCAGGGACCTGACTAGCCCAGTCTGGAACACCTGCAAGGACTAGGGACTCCAGAGTCTCGCTGAGTGACTTGTTCCAGTATTTGACCATCCTTTTTTTTTTCTTCTTCTTCATTTTAGTTTTGTTTGTTGTTGTTGTTTTTCCAGTAGTTAATTGGATTTCACCATGCTCCAATTTGTGACATTAGAGGGCACATCCTTGCTTGTTTGCTTTGTCCATTAGGTTGTCTAATTCCCCTTAAGCTCTCTTCACAGCCTCGCAGAGCAAAAACCTCCAGAAGTGACTACCAGCAGTTTAAGGGTGGTCTTGGCTTAAAGGCCAGTTCTGAAGTCTAAGACAATGATGGCCTTCCTATGGCCATGCAGAACTAGACAATAGCACTTTTAGCCCGTTAACACTCATTTTTCCATCACAAGCTATTTTCCAGGTCGAGACTCTAGGACAAACAATTCTATGAGCATTTAATTTGCCTGAAGAATATTGTAAAAGTTATTAATTTTACCAGTGACTGATTTGCATAGATTTGTTCAACCAGCAATACAATAGCTCTTTCTGGCCAAGACTGAATGAGGTGCAGTATCTCACACATACTATATGCAGCAGGTAGGTGCAGTATCTCACACAGTATCTCACATATACTATATATTTGTTATATACATGCACATACTCACATACATACATTCATAACCTTGATACATCTTTTTTTTGTTTGTTCGTCAGGTATGTGAATTATTTTGTTTATAAGAAACAAAGTAACCTTCCTGTGCCAGGATCAAGAAGACCTGCGTTCCTTTCCTGGCTCTCCCCTGGCTTCCCATGTGATCTGGCCAAGTCATTTCATGTCTCTCTGCCTCTACCGTCTATCTGGAAAACAGGAGCAGCACTTCAGAAGAAACACTAGGGTTTATTTTCTTAATGGCTGTAAAGCACTCAGAGATGCAGAGCTGGAAGAATGACAATGTGTCATTACTAGCAAAACAAAGACAGATCTGACATTCCTAACACCATAACAATACGAATACTCAAAAGTAGCAGAGTGTTTGCTAGAGATCCAGATTAATCAGTGATTAATATCACTGTCATTTCCTGTAAACTGAGAATAATCTGTTCTATGTTCTTATCTAAAGAAAAGGAAAAGAGAGATCGGGTCAAAAATAGTGCCTTAACATTTTGGTAGATGCACTTCAATCATATCTATAAACAAAGACAGGAGACTTGCCTATGAAAAAACGTTAGTTCTCAGATTGGTCCTATTCCTGTGATTTATATGCTGTTCAGGTTCATGTACTTAACACTCAACTCCAGTAACCCTCCCCATTTCTTAAGTGGTGCTGATGCAACTTGTCAAATCCACCAAACTCCAGAATGACAATTACACGCTGTGGCTATTTTCATCTTTCTCTTGTGAATGCATTGTGCTCTCAGCCGATCTAACTTGGCAAAATTCTTCTCTGAGCCACAGAGCACATGAAAGATCTACACCTTACCACAGTATCTGTCACTGAAAAGTTGTTTTAGCAGGAATCTCTTTCTGAAGAATATACATATTTTAATGGAAATTTTTCAGAGTGTTTGAAGTATTTCCATTCACTGAAAACCACCAAAGCCAATTTATCATGTAGTTACACCCAAAGAACTGACTATAGTAGATTTCTATGTTCTGCTGCCATTGTGTGGCCTAGACAGAAGCATTTTGCCCTCAAATTCTTGTTATGCAAATACATGTATTATGTATTTTGCTATTAAACAAAGCTAAATTGTATGCAATTGTTGAGCAATGAAATTGATTTTTAAGACTTGACTACAAAGGATTCAGAAACCTTTTAAAAACAGCAGAGATCCAAAACCCAGGTTCTACCTTTTCACTAAGGCAAAGCACAGAACTTGCTTAATTATGACAAAGCACAGGCAAGTGTGCCAACATTTCTTCAGAAGAGGTCTAGATTTGGCACAGACATGTCCACTTCAATCAGTGAATTAAGAAAGATTCCAGTCTAATATCTACAAAAATCAAATGATAGAAAGAGCAGGGGAACAAATTTTCTTATTCCTAAAGCCTGTAAATTAAGTTGCACATGAAGATGTGTGTTTCTAAGAGGACACTTAAGCAAAGATAAACAGTTAAGTACTCACAGCTTTGCTTGTGTCAATGTTATCAGTCTACATTCTTTTTCCATAACACTTTGAGTGTGTTTTTAATGTACAGATAACACTTTCCCTAAATGTATCCCATATACATGCACTGTGTATTATAGCATTGATAATGGAATTCTGTGTGCTTTAATAAAAATCTTCCTCGCAGGACACTTCATTGTGATATAATTTGATGAGGTCTCTTTAAACACATTGAACTGAGAATTTAAGTAGTGCATTTCTCTATCTCTGTTGTATTAGACTGCCCTGTTTGCTAAAAAGGTGAAGGCTCTGTTTTAGTAGTTGCAGGGAAGTTGCTTGTCAGAACTCTCACACTTGCAGTTTTTAGAAAGAGCAAGGAGATATTAAAGTTTAAATAAATGACAGCCTTGTTCCTCTATTAAAAATAGTCAGATCTTTCTGAGTTCTCCAAGCCAGGAAGGTACTGGTGTTGGAGAGAAATCCTAGTGTCCTGGTCATGCTTGGTTTTCCTAACTCCTTTTCAGCAGCAGCCAAAGTTATAACTCCCTGTTTTCCATTTTAGGCCAGTCTATTTCATCTTCCATCATCACTCTTGGGAAAATCTCCAACTCTGCTGTCGTTGGCGGTCTACTGACTACAGTCCCTTCAGGTTTTCCTGACAATCAGTCTACAACCCAACTCTGTTGCTTGTTCTTCTGTAAACTCAGCTTCGAAGTCCATCCTCATTCCATGTTTCCTAAAACCATGCTCACTTCCCTTATCTATGGTGAAAAATACTGCCAGAATCATCTGAAGCTCTTCTTACCTACTCTGATAGCACAGCCTATGATACGCACTGAGACTACATCCACCAGCTGCAATGCACCTCAGTTTCCCAAAGCAACACCCTTGCAGGAGCGTCTTGGAGCTCTACACACAGTTCTCTGGCACTGAGGCCACCTGAAACACTCTTCTGATCCAAATTGTTTCAAATAGGGACAACCATAAGGAAGGGAGTATTATGGGCTGAGACACTGAGCTGCAATGAGCTGCTTTCCCTGCTGTTAAGGAGCATGAAGGAATGGTGCACATTTCAGAGCCTCTAAATAAGGCATCAGACACATTGCAATCCTCTGCAGAGAAGAGGACACCCAGCTAATAACAGAGACATAATGACAGTCCTTTTCTTCGGCAAGATTCTCCTGTTCCAAGTATTAAATCACACTTGGACTTGTGTGTAACTCAAGGGTGTTCCCCTTCTTCCCTCCTGTCAGCTGTGTCTCCTACCTGACGCCAAGCAGTAGTTCATATCACTGGCAGTTTTTACCATAATTGACACTAGCTGAAATGGCCCTTGCAAACTGAAGGCTAAACAAATATGGGTAATGTGCCTAAATAATCTAAAATACTGTAGGAATAAATCCAACTGTAATATTTTGTTAACTTATTAATATATATTTCTTTAAGAATCTAAAATCTTAATCAAGATCTATGCTAGGACCCATGTGAAGATGCTTAGCTAGTTAAAGTAGGACGAATGACAAGCCCTTGCCCTATGGTAGCACGTCAGACATGCGAACTGGATTTTTTGGTTTATTATCTGCAGGTAGAAAAATGTAGATTTTGCCAAATATTAATTTAAACGTGTCTATTTTAAAGTGCTTAGGAAAAGAAATCATATTCTCAGCCTTAAGCATTGTAGCAAATTTAGTTCAATGGAGTTAAACTGGCAATGTCTGCAATCCAGGATTTGTATGTCAGTGCTTTATCAGATTTCCAGAGACATATAATGTCTCTTTCTGCTGCCAATAAAACCAGATGCTGAAGTATCCTTGTGTGTTTATTTAGCACAAGGCTGTTAATGCCTGGGAGTAGCCTACACTGGGGTGTGGCTTCCATGTCTTGCACACAAAAATCAGTGCTAAGAGACCAGAGTTAAAGCAGACTGAGGCAGAAGTGCAACAGCCCGGCCCTGGAGCCAGCAGACTGGGGGAAAAAAAGATTATGAAAACCTTGTCACAGCAGCAGTGTCAGGGATAATTTTTACCCCTTGAAATTCATCAGTGCCTGATATAAATCACTGCTATCAAAGAATAAGTCCTCTGCTTCCTATTTCCTTAAGGAAACGAATTTTCAGGCCGCAGGCAATCCCTTTCATCTCAGCTTGAAGGCAGAAAGGAAAATCTTGTGTTGGCACATGCCTTTTCAGTGAAGAACTCTGCATATCTTCATTAATACAAATAAGATGCTCCCATGGATTAAACTATGGATTTCAGTTCAGTAAAAGTCTGAACAAACTAAACCCAATCACCATTTCAATAGTTAACTCTGATTTTCTAGAAAGTTGGAGACCATATTCTCCACCAGATCTACACTGCTCAATTTGTATATGTGCAGCTTGGGTTATGAACACGTCTGGCACTTGCACTGTTAATATGCAGCAGGTCAAGGGAGGTGATCGTCCCCCTCTACTCAGCCCTGGTGAGGCCACACCTGGAGTACTGTGTCCAGTTCT
>JAUBOD010000259.1:369034-390712 GCA_032353885.1 Nothura maculosa | reverse complement strand
CAGGGGGGTTGGACTAGATGACCTCTAAGGTCCCTTCCAACCTTACACATTCTATGATTCTATGATTCTATGATATGAGGCAAAGAGGGACATTGCTCTGAGAAGCCTTTGGTGGAAAAAGGGTGTCTCTGTTCCCAGTGGCATTACTTCCTCTCCTACCTGCACAGAGTTCTTCTTCAACAGCAGAAGTTAGTGCATTATGGGTTACCACATGACACACAACCTGGAGGGACCACTGCAGCAGAAGTTGTTTAATTGTCCCACTTATACCACTCTACATTTTGCTTTACTTCAGTGCTATGAAGGAGGCCACATGTCCAGCTCAGACTTTGGCCAAGAGAAACAGTATGATTGTCTCTGACCACAACTACATGGTTGCAGTCCTAGCCCTGTTGAAGGCAAGAAATCCAAATCTAAGGTTAAATCCAGAGGTATGGGTAAAAAAAATGCAAAGTTATGAATTAGAAGGCCTGTGCCAGAGTAGAAGGTAGCAAAAGAGGGCAAGTTCTGAAAAAAAAAAAGATAAAAAGAAGGAAAAAAGAAGGAAAAGCTGCTTTGTACAGAAAATGCTTATGCCCGACAAAGTCAGCAACGTTACCAGAGACAGTGATTTCTAAAGCAAAAACAAAAAAGCAGAAAACAGAAAAGGACAACAACAAAAAACCCTCTACCTCTGAAAAAAGATTAAATGGGAGGGGAGGGGGGAGCAGGCTACGTTCTCTTGAGTTCTCTGGCTCGTTATAACAGTGTTTGATTAACCGGGAGCAAGATTTATGTGCTATGAAGTGCTCTGGGGAGCTTGCGGATGCCAAAGCTCTGCACCTGGGTTTTGAACGCATCTCTAAAGTGATGGGAATATCTGTATATTCTCATTTAGGAAAAGAAGAAAACCCCCAAACCCTGAAATGACTACTGCTTTTTGGCAGGAGAATGGGAGAGAGAAATTTTACCTAAGAGGGAGATTTGTAAAGATACCAGCAATGTTTGAGCATCCCAGTCCCACAGCAAATGGATGTGAGCTGGCATTTCATGCCCATTTACCTCTCAGAAGAGGGTTTCTCTCCTCCAGAGTAGATTGGATTCTTCCATTTGGGGTATATAAAGAAGATTAAAGAAATACACCATTAAATTATTTCAGGATTGTTATTGTTTTTTTAATCTTAAATTATTCTGCCTAGTGTAACCCCATGGAAACTTGCTCTAGAACACAAAGGAGCTTAGTGTCTTTTAATGGTTAGTAGAGTCATATTGTTGTAAGACATCTGCCTCTAATATGATTACTTGAGACTAAGCACACCAGTGGGACTAGCAATGTAACCAGGAATGTTATCAGCCTCTCAGCAGACTTGGAAATTAATTTTCATCATGTATTGTTTAAAACTGTATTGTGCTGAGCATTTAAATTGGCTAGTGTTACAAATAATTATGCTGTGTTGAGGATGTTTTCAACCCCTTCTAGAAGCCATCAACAGTTTTCAGTATCTGAGTGTTGTGTAGTCTTTGTTTAGAAGTCAAATCCAGTCCAAATAATCCAGTTCAAATCCAGTCCAAGTCTCTGCACACTCTAATCAAAAGAAAACTTTTCGAAGACTTGTGTTAGCACTAATTCCTCTTGTGGGAGGTTCCTTGCAGAAATGTTCTGCTACTCCAGCCAGTTCATGGCCCATTTAGTAAGAGTCAAGCACTGTGACCTGGGATCGATGCTAAGGTCTGCAAGAGCTTCAGATTACTGAGAAAATGGATGGGAAGGGAGAAGGGATGTCTGCACCTCAAGGAATGTGAGAAAAACAGCAGAAGAAGCTGTTTTGGAGAGGAGTACCTGAGACGAACAGGATGCCTTGGTTCATCTTGTTTGTGTCATCACTCACACAGACTGACAACCTCAAGACACCAATGGCTTTGTGCAGCAAAATGGCAAGGGGGAGATGATACTTTCTAGCGGAAAAGATGCAAAAGGCCTTCTCTGCACAGGATCAGGTCTATCTCTGCAGGAATGCAGGAGACGGGAGATATGTTTTTGCTCTTTGCAGAAAACATCAGAGAACACTTCTTAAGGCTCCAGGATTTTTTTTGCCTTGCCTGTCACCTCTCTGCCCTCACTGCCTCAATTCCAGTGTTCAGAGGGGCTACCATAGCATTTGCTCCCATTTCTTTCCCCTATTTTCTTCTGCAGCCATAGTACAGAGTTATCTGTTTGTAAGGGTGGCTAGGCTCACAGCTCAGGTCTTAGTATTCTTGGGCTGCTGGGCTACTGGAGCGAAGATGGGACCCAAGGAGTGGTAGTTGAGGGGAGAAGCATATGGGAGAGGGACAGGGTTTGGAGTGTGGCAGGAGGCACTGAAAGGAGTTGAGAGACTTTGAATTAAAAGTAAAATAATAAAATTGTTTTTTAAAATAAGATTTCGCTTCTGACCGGCATTCAGAGCTCCAAAGTATCTGAGGCAGTCTTTGCATCCTTGGCAAGTACCAAGTTTTTCATCTCTTACTCTTTTCATAACAAGATGCTGCCATTACTCACTATGGACCCCCTGGACAGAGAAAGACTTTCCTTTTGAATGGTACCCTCTGTACCTCATACAACTGTATTCATGCCAAGCCCTTAAACTGCACAAGGTACAAGAATAAAAAAATTTTTTTAAAAAGTATTAAATCTTTGAAACAAAAACAGTTTCTCAAGGACTTCCCTGAGCCTTTAGACCCTTCCTGTTGGACAGAATTCTCTGAAGGAATGCAAGAAAATAAGTGTTGTATTGTCCACCTTCGTAAGAAGTCAAGAGTCATTTGGCTAGCTCCCACTTGATCCCTCCAATTACTCAGCCTGGTACAAATCTAGAGAGGACTCAAGGGAAATAAAAACTATGTTTCTGCATGAAAAGGGTAGCAACCCTCAATTCAAACCAAATGGTATTTGACTCTGATAAAAAGAAAAGCATAGTAAATATAGTTGTTGCATGAAGCCTGGAAGTGCCTGTCTTGTTTCTGGATGTTCAAACTCCCTAGGACTGGACGTTCAGGTGAACAATGAGTACATAATTTCTTGAAATGCCAGGGATTTTCTGGCACTTGTATAGAATACCTTACACTAAAGGAAAGCTATGTACCTAATAGATGTTTCTGCTTTTGGAAATACCTGCTATATTCCCCAACCTATCATTACAAGGCCTTACAGTCACCTCACCTCTCACCTGCAAGTGGGTCACCAGGGCTCACAGCCAGAATGGAGGAGAAAAGCCTTCAATAGCACTAGATCTTTCTGAGTCTGATCTTGGTGATGGTGCTCAGCTGGCATCAATTTCACAAGTGCTGGTAGATGCCATGGAAATAACCATTGAGTTGCTGGTAAAGGCTCTTTTTTGATATATATTTTCCAAAGAAGTTCTCCAGGACATAGTTTGTTCAGCATTCTTTCAACTTCCATGAGGCCAGTAATGCAGTCTGGTCTTATGATACTCCAGCCAACATTTTGGCCATAAAATGATATCCACAACCATAAACATACTTGAACATACACATGTAAATTAGTTTCCTCATTGGAAGATGCCTATCTCTTTCCACTTGGGCCACTAAATGGGATGTTGGGATTACCTAAAAAAAATAGATCTAGTGCCTACTGAAGCGTGCAGGGATTATATTTGCAAGCTAATTTGTAAAATGGTCAGGCATTTAAATTAGTGCACTTCTTGCCTTTTTAAAATGGACTCTCAGCTAGGGGCAAGCTACAGTGGTACTGTCAATCACAGTGGAGCTAAAACAGCACAAATATCTGAGAATTCAACCCCTATAGAACAACAGGAGCATAAGTTTATCTGCTTTCTAGCTTCCTGTTGAACACTGATAAGATTCTTCTCTCTGATGAGGTGGCAAGCCACCACCTTCCTTGCACAAGCTGAAGTGATACAAGTCTTGACCTTGATGTTAGCTTATGACACTTTCAGAAGAAAGGGTTTAACTTTTGCTGGAGATCTTTTTTTTGTTTTGAATCTCAAATCAAATCCCCATGTGTGCACAGCAGAGAAGCTATAAATAATTCCTGTAGTGTTTTACTGCTTTAAATATCAAACATCATCTGTTAACTTTATTTGCAATTAGTACATGCAGCTAAGGGAAACACATGATCTGCTGCTGAATTCATTTGCAGCCCATCCAGAAACTTTTTTGCACTCTGTCTGGAATGCTTCCAAACAACAGAGCAGCTTGCATGCAAAAAGTGGGTGGTTTCCTGGTAAAGGAGGTTGGCTATTTTTTTCCTTTAATTTATTTACAAAAATATCCACCTATGGTCAGACTGAGCTCTGTCAACCTACTTGTAGTCCTCAATTTAATGGGACCATGTTGAGTCAGACTGGTCTTTGCCTATTGCTGCTAGAGAGAGGAAAGAGCCTAGAGAGAAGAACAAACCTTTATTTTCAATACTGTCCTTAGGATAAGACCTGCTCCCTGAGATGTCTGCTTCTCTCCTCTTTACTGCAGACAGGACCTCAACAACTGTCTTAGACTAAGCACTTAGGTTTTCATGGTTGCCTGGAAAAGAGGAAGATTGCATGGTATTTTTCAGGGGTTGGCTGTGGCTGAAGGCCAGGATGGCCTCATTCTATTCCCTCTTCCACAGGAAAGGCAGACCTCTGTCATAGAGGTAATTTCTATCTAGGGGAAAGCTTTATAGTTAAATCTTTTTTTTCTAGGAACCAGCCCTATTTCGTATGCCAGTTGCAACACTGCATTTGGGGTTATTTTCAGAGAGAAATGGGTAGAATTCTCTCTTGACATACAGAGGTAGGGCATAAAAGCACCTAGCTGAGCCCTAGTTTTGAGACCCCTCACAACAGCAACAAGATCCAGGCACAGTGTGTGAAGGCACAATAGAGAATTTTCTAAAACATTCCCTATCAAGGCAATTTGTTCAAAAATGCAACTACTGAAAATGCTCCTTCCTCTCTTCTGTGTAAGAGATTGTTTATTTTTTCTGGTCCAGGGTTAGGCCTCCCCATAGGGTGTGTTGTATGTTGTGGCCCTGAGCCCTTCTGCTTCCATGGCCTTGAGCTCACTCTTGCTACAGTGGTAATAATAACATTGCTCTTAATAAGGAGAGCGAGGATGTTAAGAGTATATCTGATGTTTGCACAGGTGATGTAACTTGTCTTGATATCGAGATAATGCTCAAAACCCTTCAGCTATGCTTTTTATTATACTCCACTTTCTTTTATCTTTTTTTCCTCTCCTTTAAATACTCTTCTGATTCTTGTATAAAACATCTGACACACACATATGCAGATAGACAACAAGATTCTACAAGCAATTACAAATCTAGGTACAGACACTAGTATACCAGTATTCTACAAATGACTTTTTTTTTTTTTTTTTTTAGGAAGGGAGGAAACACAATGGGAAAGGAATTGTTTTAACTTTTAGAACAACAAAAGCTTGAAGTCATTTCCTAGAAAAGAAAACAATTAGAAGCCAAGTCACCACATTAAATACAATATAAATCCTTCACCAGTAATAAAAATGAAAAAAAGTATCCAGAAAAACCCTAGGAGGCTAAACAGACCCTCAGCTCTATGGGGATGAAGATGACACACTTGGGGTCGGTGCCAAAGTTCACTGTCATATCGCTCTTGGGGCAGAAAATACATTGGGTTAAGCTGTGATCCTAGCCAAAGTGGCAGAGAGCTGGAGCAATCCCACCAGCATCAGCTGTAGGGGCCCCCTTGGACATTCTCCTGCATGTGGGTGACCACAGTTGAGTCTGTTAGCCAGGAACTGGCCCTGCAGACATCTCCTTCACCCTACTCTCGGAACCATGTGCTGTGACAACTTGCATGCTGTCTTTGAGGGGGCAAGGAAGGAATTGCAGCACACAGTTGATGTCCAAAGCCTTTATGGATGTGCACAGGATGTTGGTTTCTGTGACCTCATGAAATCAAAGCTCATTCAGGCAGCCATCTCCGCAATGTTGATGACTTGGGATTTTTGCCTTCTAAAAGGCAACCGGAAGAGAAGCTCTTAGTCTTCAATGTACAGAGGATTTGCCAGAGGGCAGGATGCTGAAATGACCTCCCACTGTTGCCAGAAAGCTGACCCATTTTGCACGGAGAGGGAGGCAGCTCCAAGGAGGAATATCCAGGCACGGGACACGGGAAGCCTGCCCTCCACCTCGCTCCTTCACGTCTCGGCCTGGACACGCCGGCCGCTCGGAGGAGCCCTGGGCGATCTCGCTCTGTGTTTGGCAGGAAGCGCAGTAGACAGTGCAGGCGGGTGGGCGCCATCCGCGGGAGGCCCAGTCTGGCCTTGCTGGAGCCCGCCAGAGCGGTGCCCTTACGGCTGGGCAGAGATTCCCGCCTCAGGGCTGGGAACATTAGGGGCTCGCCTGTCCTCTCCACTGAAACGCCCTCAGCAGCTTCAGTGGTGCTGCAAAATGGCCCCCTTCAGGCCTAGCTCTCACTTTTTCAGCACCAAGTTCTCACTTTAGCAGCAGTTGTAGCTGCAACACACATGGGAACGGTGGCCTCTGTCCCTACAGCTCAGCCCTCCATCTGGATCCAGCATGGCCAAGTGTGGTCCCATGAGGAAGCACCTGGGATCTGGGCCCAAGGAGGTGATTATCGCTCCCTGGTGCGCGCCTGCCGTTGCCCCACCAGGGCAAAATCCCCAGCGCCAGAGATATCCCCACAGGAGCCAAGAGCAAATACCAAAGGCGTGAATCCTGCCCTAACAGCTCCGGGTTTTGCAGAGCTTAATTAAGATGATAAAAATATCTACAAGGCTGGGCAGGCCCGCTGGCATGAGGCTGATGATGGCGATGGGGTGATCTGCTCTGTGGGGTGCTTGCCGGCGCGGGGCGCTTGCAGCCTGCCAGGAAGGGTGGCCCCCAGCCAGAACCTCCACACACCCCTGGCAGCCACGCTCCAGCTGGCCACGTTCCCACCAGCCACGCACAGGGTGGCTTGGGAGGGAGCTCGTCCCACAAGCAGGGAGCTGAGCTCACCTAGATCTGCCATGCTTTCCACAGCAAGTTATCTGAGGCAGTTGCTTTTTGCGGAAAAGAAGAAGAAAAAAATCCATACTCTCAACCTCCCTTGGCCAGCTGCAGGATGTAGGAACATTAATGAAGGAAACAGTTACAGAGAGAGTTTGGAGAGAGATGTCCAAGCTCTTTCCTGCTTATTTTCCTTCCATCTCTGGATGGATAATCTCTTGCACCCTCTGGTCTCTCATTGCTCATCTAGTCCCACCAGCTGCACCCACTAGTTGAATCTATCCATGGAGGGAGTTAGCTCACCTTGTTTCCCCTTGCTGTAGAGATGCCACCTCTTCCTTTCGCAAGGGGGAAGGGTTCCCAAACCCATCTGCTGCCCACAGAGCCTTCCCCACTCCAACTTGCTGTGACTCCCATCCCAATGGGAGAGCCTTTTTCTGCCCAAGTCCTTCTCACCAGGAGCAGCTTCTCTGCAGTTTGGTGTCTCTCCTGCTCTCTGTCTTTAAACTCACAGCTGGCTGCATGCACAGGTACACATGCCCACACAAAATGCCCTCAAAGGGATACCAAGGCAGAGAACCCTTTTGCAGATCTAGTGACACATCACCACCAGGGCAATATGCTCTTCTTCCACCTTATCACAAGACCTCCCATTCCCTCTGTAATTTTGGGGTTTAGAAAGTCAGGAGTTAAGACAATATAAAGCACATTCATATGGTCAAAATAGCTCTGTGAGCACTCAGTGCCTCCTCTCTTTGCTGCCTGTATATACTAATAAATGCTAATGAAGTGCAGGTGTTTTGCAAGGGCCTGCATTCTTATTCATTTTCTGTTTGGATATGTTCCTAAATGACCAAAATCTAGTTATCCTTCCAACATTTAGCAAGTCACTTTAATGTCACATGCACTAAAAAAGTCTAAGATACAAATATTTCTTTTTTCTGCAGCTTTCCTGGTTCTTATAGTGCCCTCAGATATTCCCACTGCTTTTCCTCCTCATGGGCATAGCTGAACTGCTTCAAGGACAAATATTCCAATTATAGATAAAAGAAAGATCCTTGGAGGCAGGTGTTAACATTTAGCTTACAGCTCTGGCTTTTCCAGTGCCTCTTTCAAGCTTTCTAGGCGGCAGATATAATCCTCTCCACTTCCCTTTCTGTCCACGGGTCTCCGAGTGCTTTGTGAGTGCGCATTACTTTCACCTCCCAGAAAAATGGGAAACATCAGACTGACACCTCTGCAACATGAGAGAGGGAATGGAGATCTGACAGGCATGCGGAGCTCCCCGAATTCACAGGACAGCACAGGTGCACACCCCAAAATCAGACTATGGCCAAACTAAGAATAGAACTGCAAAGTTAAGGAATGAGAGTAGTAGCCAGGGGTTTTGTGCTTCATCCTCTGCTCTAACTGCTGAAGAACGTTCCTGTGGCATCAGTCTCTGCTCTGACACAGATAAGATGAAACACTGCATATATATCACTTCTGTGTATGGCACAGCTCTTGACCATAAGCAGCAGATCAGAATGTCCATTGCCTAAGTGTACCGACAAACTGCAGTAAGAAAACACGTTCCAGTTGATTGCTTATATTACATTACACATAGCACATTAAAACTGATCTATTTTACTGTAGTGTTTAGCAATCAACATGTGGAAATTCTCCACTTATCATAGCAATTTTCTTGATGAGGAGAGGACACTGAAATGCAAAGGTAAGGACAGTTTCTTGAAAGACTGTTGCTTTGCACAGGGTTGGTAATGTTATAGCATCTCCAGCAAAGAGCAGCTGTGCAAATTATCTCATTGTATGCAGCACTTTAAGTTGACTTTTGCTGCTTTATTGCCAAGCAGTTTTCATAGAAGTCACATCAACACAACAGGACTGGCACCGCTTGCTGCAAATCTACCATCTCATGCATATAAGGTACCATTTCTCAGTGGTGGAAGGGAGAAAATAAGATCAATCAGACTTTTTCTGATTTCTCAGAGAACTCTGAGAATTATTTCCTCAAAAGAAATATATATATATATACACACACACACATGCTTCTTTTTTTCCTGCAAATAAGTAGACAAGTAAAAGTCTTTATAATTTTTCAGTGGTATTTTGTACTGCCTTATAGGAGAAACAGAGCATCAGTACTTAGAAGACAACGTATCAAATAGGGAATTGGAAATCAGGAGAGCTAGCCCCAGTTTTAACACTATAACCTTGGGGAAATCACTTCCCTTCACCTCCTCTCTCCCTCTATACACTTTGACTTGTCTATGCAGACTCCAAATGCTGTGGAACACGCACCATCTCTTAAAATGTGCTTGCAATAATTCTCCTAGGAGGGCATGGGAGAACGTATTAAGTGCTTAGCATATCATAAAAATATTCGGTAAATAACAGACAATTGTGAGTCACTGCAATGTGTAACAATGTCTGGTTCCTGGGAGGTATTTTTATACCTACATCCCATTTTAAAAGCAGGAACCTTCACGTATTGCCTCATATGCAGTTAAAAATGCAATGCCTGGGGAAGACAGACATCCTGGTCAGCATTCTCTGCAGCAGAGGCATCTCTCTCTAGGATGGGAGAGCATGGAAAAGACAGCTGGAAGCAGTCACTGACTTCAGCTGTCCCATGATACAACAGCATTGTATAGTGGCCACCACAAGTTCCCTAATTGCTATTATCTAAAGCCTTTGAATCACTTCTGAAAACATAATTTCACTTCTTGGCATCGAAGAACTCAGTAGTCTCTTGGCAGAGAGTATTCATTTATTTTGTCGCATTTTATTTTGCCTTAGTTCTTAACCAGTCTCTGAGTGGGACTTCATCATCTTTACAGTTGCCCTATTTCATGATTTAATGCGGCTTGCTGAAGTACAGCCACGAATCAGAGCTGGGCTGTAACACACACTCAAAGAACTCGGCCCAGGGCACAGCATGGTCTGCAAACACATAGCTGGGATTTTTGTCCCATTGCCCCTTTCTTTCTCTACCTGTTGATTCTTCTTTTTGGTTCATTCAACTACCTGCTCTTCATCTTTCTCTGCGGTCATCTGGTTCTGCAATATCACAGAGGAGCTTTGGCTGGTAGTCACCCTGTGGACAGCCTGAATACCACAACACAGACAATCTCCATCAGTGCATGTAGACCACAGGTTGGATGTGGCTTGGATGTGCTGCAGTGAGTGACATGTGCAGCTGATCTGGGAGTCTGGTGTGCCCAAGTGCCACTTCCTTGTTTGACAGTGCTGGCAGGTCTCTTCCTTTACTCTCCTGTATCTTTTTCTGCTGGTCCAGTTCAGTAGTGCCAATAAAATGAACCTCTGGAGGAAGAGCAGGAGATGAATGTAAAGCAGTAAGTTGGCTTTCTTTTGGTAGAAAAGAAGATGTGGTGGGATAAGTGAGACAGTCAGATATGCCAGGTATAGGAGATCCTTCAAGCAGATGGATTTTGAACCAGCATGTTTGTTTCTTATCCAAGAGCTCTTCATTTACTGCTTCAGAGAAAGGAACAATTTTAAGTATTTCCCTTCTGTGTTGGTTTTTTTTTTTGTTTTTTTTTTTGACTGCTTCGTCCTTTTGCCCTCCAATGGGGATTGCACTGAAACAACTACTTCTATGCACCTGTGCACGGAAGGAGAAAAAGGAAGGAGAAAGATTCAGGAAAAAAAATGCTTCTTAGAAATGCCCAGAAAGATATGGTACAGGGATAATTAGGGGGTGGCTGGATCCAGGATAAAGAAGCCACTTACTAGATGAGGTGCACTGCTTGTCTTTCAAATGCCCTTGTTCCCAGGGTGTTGGGCTGAGCAGTCCTACATGGGAATTTGAGAGGGAGGAAATTTCATTCCTCTTGTAAGATACTACCACTTTACCCAGCTCTGCTCATGAACCGACTGGCAGTGCTCTGCTTCCCCGTTATCCCTCTTGCAAAAGTCACTCCCTAGAAAAATTAGAGCTACTGGGACATCAGGTACATCTCATTTTGGCAGAAATGACTGGGCTGTTCGTGCTGGGCTCCCAATACATTCCTGTTCCCACTTCTCCTTAAAAGGCATCACCCACCTAGCCTAGTTACAAACGTGAACTAAATAGCCTTGCAGTCACCCTTGCATAACAACTGCTGGGTAGTGAAAGATTTTAAGGGAATTGGTGGTTATCTGATACATAGTTGAGCAGCCATGTTCAAGGCTATAATTGAGCCTTGCTCTTTCTTTTCTTTGCCACAACCCACCTGCTAACTGCAGCTCTTTCCATCAGGTTGTCTTCTAAAAAAAAAACAAGAAAAAGATCTTGTAATGAAGTTCAAATTACACAGGAGTTATTTGATAGATTGTCTCTGTACTGAGCTAAAGAGCCGACCCAGGAGTGAAAAATCAAGCAGGGAACTGTTTCCTAAGGTTTAAAGCCTACAGACAAGACTCAAATGGTGAAACAGAGTAACAGACGATGCAGACAGCAGATTTGTATTTTCTGTTTTCAGTTTCAAGGGGTGCTGTGACATAAGGTCCAGGGTAATATTGTTCTACCTTAAACTGCTCTCTTCAAGTAAATTTAAGGGCGAACAACTTGCATGTTGTTCCAGCTGTTTTTCAGACTCTATTGCATGGTGGGATTTTTTGAGTAGGAGTAATCACACAGTGCAAATAAATGACACTGAAATCACTGATGTAACAGATTATTTGCAGCTTGAAATGTACATAAGGTTGAAGGCATACATCATTTATGAGCAGGTCGATATGGATGTACAGGCCTGAAGGAGAGTCATTTGCTATGTCCTATAGCTATATTTGGTAATGTCTCTTAAAATATTCCATCTACAGAGATAAATCATTACTTCCCTTTCTCCCTTTTCTATTTTTATGATAAAGGGATGCACTAACATATATTCATATTTTCCCCTTTTACAATAGCCCTTGCATGTTTATGAACATCAGTGAATTTAGCACAAAGGCACTTTGAGACAGAAACACATTGATTTGCCAGCTGAAAAGGCTTGAGGGACATGGGGTTGATTGCAGACACAAGTAGCTGAGAATATACCAACCTCTGCCATTTGTGACTCTATGAAAAAAAACATTGCCATAAGGCAGACTTTGGCTTAGGCCACAGTCTGAGCTTTGGTCATCCTCCTGCCACCTTGTGCCTCAGTTTCCCCGTATGCAGAAGCACAGTAAGAGAGGGGTACATCCTTCACAGAGTTGGTCTGGGTGTCTCAGTTAATGCTCAAAACAAGCAAGGCAGACATCAAATAATCGTGTCCCAGCAGTGTCACATGACTAGTGCTTTTACAGGAAAAAAATGCTTCCTTTTGATTTCACTTACCAACAAATGCACTGAAAAAAGGCAGTGTGCTTGCTTGATGGACAGGGGGTTGCAAACATTAAAACCTGACCGCCGTGAGGATGACACAGGACAGTGGTGCAGTTAATATCACCATGGTTCGCTGCAGTCAGGAAGTAAATTAAACCTCTGTTTACAGAAGGGGATGCACATTTATATGTCCATATAAGCCAGGGTCATGCTGATTTTCCAGCCTGGGTAGTTTCTAGCTGAATAAATTCCTAGTAAAATGAGAAGAAAGAAGGTTGCTCCCATTCCCTACAATTACACACTAAGGCTGGGGCTCAGCTGGCGAGCTAATAACTGGGAGGTGGTGTTATCCAGAGCACCACTCTAGGGAGACTCTTATCCAAGTTTTGAGGATTAGTGCAGATCAGGATTGCCCAGGGGAAAACAGAAAGGTGCCTGACCTGAAAACTCCAGCTCAAACACCCTGGGTCTTCAAACCACCTATAGTTCACATGGATGGTCACAGCAGGAACCCGCAGCAGCCACGTGCTGAGCACAGCTGGGTTTTCGCCTCCCTGCCATTGACATGTGCAGTCATCTGCGTCAAGCTCCAGCAATCCCAGAGCCTTCGGAAGGGGCAGAGGGGCTGGGCAGGGCTTAGAGCAATGGAGCATCCGTGTGGAATCAAAATGCATGTGGCTTTAGTAATAATCATTCATTAATGCACATTTGTGATTGTTTTGCTTTTTTAACCTTGTCTTTGTCTTCTTTTTTTTTTCTTTTTTAGCTTTACTAAGTAATAGGTGCACGTGTGCAATAGGTAGGATTTAATTAGGATACTGGAAACATTGAATTACACATTTCAGAAAGGAAAAGCAGCAGGAAGATTATGTTTGATCTTTTAATTAAGATGAATATGGAGAAAAGAAGACATGCTAAGTGATGGTGTGGGGCTGACAGGGAAGTGAAGATAAAGGAAATTAAAATGCATAATTATACAAATTTGCTTATTGAAAAAGGAAATTATTGGAATTTTCTTCAGCTTTTTGGTAATTTTGTGATAGATTTAAAAGCTGGTCTAATTAGGCTGCATTGGTTTGTGTAACCAGTGCACCAGGCTTCTAGATAAAATGTGTTTGTGATCCATATGTCAGGTTCTCACGTTGTTATTGCAGTTAACACAGTCTTTGTGATAGCATATCTGTCCTATTATAGAACACATCCGTTTCATGGTCTACAACAAATTCAGTCTTAACTGTTTAGAGGTTGTTCTTGCTGAAAACATCCTCTTACATTTCATAAGGTACCTAACTGCAACTTGAGAAATTTGAGAGAAATAATATCCACCTTTTTAGTAAATATGGTTTGTATGTTTTTGCTTAAAAAAACCTTTCTCCTCTAAACTCAGACCCTTTGAAAATATAATAGAATTTTGGAATCACTGTCGTATCTCAACAACAACAAAAAAATCTCCTCTTGAGAGGGAGTTACAGAGTAAAGACAGAGTTACAGAGTAAAGGTTTTCCCACTTTCTTTCAGTTCTAGCTTGTCTTTTCATTCTTCCTTCATCCTTTCCAGCCCAGTAATATACAATTAGTGGAAAAAGTCACAGGTGATAGAACTTGCCACCCTCTTTCTTAGCCATCTAGGAATTTGATAGAAGCAAATCTAGCTCTTCTACCCCTTCTTGGAGAGTGTGGGATAAACTGCCAGCTAGGTCTCTCTCTGACCACTGTGAAATGAGCCAAGGAAACTAGTTAAGTTTAAGTATACCACTTTCAAATGGATAAAATTCAATGGGATGATTTGTACCTGTAGTGATTAGAGGGCAAATGAAACAAAAGCAAACAAAAATTTGCAAGAAAGGTAAAAAGAAAACACAACCTCAGATATTATAAAATTTATCATAAAATTTAATGTATTAAGTGACAAGTGAGTGACAGAGGACTTGGAATGAAGAGTAGGATGGGGAAAATAAGGAAAAAATACTTTTTTAAAACATTTTAATTTAGCTATATCAATATTTTAAAACTGATTTTTTTGAAACTCACAGTGCAATACAAAACCCTTTTTTATGCATTTATCTTCCTCATTTTGAGGCTCATTCCTAGTTGTTATTGATATGTGATACTTATTGCTAAATAAACAAAACCTCTGTATATAGCAAAATAATTTCTGGTAGCAGAGCCATCTTCCTCTGTCTCTCTTTTCCAGCTTCAGCTGTTATCGTCTGCCTTCACATATGTTGTATAACAGTTTTACTACTCCAGATGGCTGAAAAGAAGGGAATCAACCAACACTGCACAATGTAAGCACAATAGGGCACCTCCATCAGTGTGTAGAAGAGACAATCAGATTTTCCCTTTCTGCTCTCACCCTGTTACATGTTTGCTGCCTATGCAGGACATAGTGGCACAGTATAGATGGTATGGGCTCTTACACAGGGACTTATATGTAGAACGCTGCCCAGTTGACAACCAATGTTCATTCCTGCCATTCCTTGTTTTCTTAGCAGGAAACATGAGCCCTACATATTTTCATCTTCCAATGGCTTCACAGGCAGGACGTATAATATATGATCTTGTTTCCAACCATTCTGACTGGTTACAGCAAGACCCTTGTGTTACTGCTGATAGTGTGAACTGAAAAAATATACAAAAAATAGTAGTGCCTGAGGTTGTGACATGGGGCCCAGAGAAGAATCAGTCCCAAATGCTATGTACCATGGACACTCTCAATTTGTGTCACTCAGTCAGACAATGGTCCTATGTCTTTTTTTGGGTACTGAGAAATATACTCCTGGTTCTCAAAATTATTGAGGAGCTACATGTAGAAGCAGTGATTGTCCCATCTGCAGCCACCTTAACTATAAGCCAGCAATATGCCCTTGTGGCCAAGAAGGCAAACAGGATCCTGGGTGCATCAGGAGGAATGTTGCCAGCAGGTCGAGGGAGAGGATTCTGCTCTTCTCAGCTCTCTTGAGGCTGCAGCTGGAGAATTGGGGACAGTTCTGGGCTCCCCAGGACAAGAGGGACATGGAGCTTCAAGAAGGTCCAGCGTAGCATGACAAAGCGGATTAAGGGACTGGACCATCTATATTATGAGGAAAGACTAAAAGTGAGCAGGGCCTGTTTAGCCTAGAGAAGACTGAGATGGGATCTTATCAACATGTACAAATACCTGAGGGGAAAATGAAGGGAGAATGGGGCCAAACTCTTCTCAGTAGTGGCCAGTGACAGGACAACGGGTACAAGTTGAAACACAGGAAGTTCCATCTCCATGTGAGGAAGAACTTCCTGTGAGGGTGACAAAGCCCTGGAACAGGCTGCCCAGAGAGGCTGTGGAGTCTCCTTCTCTGGGGATCCTCTACCTGGATGCCACCCTGTGCCCCGTGCTCTGGGCATCCCTGCTTGAGCAGGAGAGTTGTACTACATGCTCTCTAGAGGTCCCTTCCAACCTCAACCATTCTGTGACTCTGTGAAATATCGAGGAAGTTATGACTTTACTTAAATAGTTCTGCCTGCCTGTAGCAGCTCAGGTCTCTGAGATTCAAGGTCCACCACTGAGCTTTGATTTTCTTGGCATCAAAACAGAGCAAATGGCTCAACAAAATTTCTGCCCTAGTGCTGTGTATTGAGGCCAACCCTACATAGGGAAGAATTGCCTTCTGACGCTCCCTCCACATCCACCGGCAGCCCAGTATACTGTTTTAAAGAAGGGGATGCTTTTCAGCAATACTATTTCAAGGAGATCCTTCATTTCAAAGGAAACCTTCACTGGCCTTCCACTGTTTATCAGCATTGCTGGAGTCCCCTAAATTTGCTGTAGATGGACAGGAACTTGCACCATTTGAAAGGATCATGGCACTGAAGGATGTAGATGTGCACCCAAGTCTGGAATATCAAGTAGAAAGTAGGTAGGCCCATGTTGAAAAACATGAATGAGAGAGAGATATCCCTCCCATTAAGACACAATTTCATGCAGTGCCAACAAAAAGGAAAATCTCCCATCAATGTTATGATTTGCTATACTGTATAGTACAATGAATTCAGAAGCTGAAAGAGAAATAAGGAGCTTTGGAAGTCATTAATAACTATTGCTAGAAATGGTATGCCTTTAGGCAAACAAATATGTCCCAATTCAAGTAACACATTTTGTCATTATTTTGAAAAAGAGAAAGCTATGAATAAAAAATAGGCTTTACTTCCTATTGTTTGTTTCCAGCTGTTCTAGTAATATCTGAAGAAAAACTGCTAAAACCTGTATTTATGAAAGCCATACTGACAGCACTTTTAAAAATTTCTCAAGCTAACCCACAAGTATGATTAGTATTATGATACCTGCTACAAACAGGAAGATTGAACACATTGGGAATGCCATTGAATAAATATATGCCAAGAAGTTGTCCTTGTACCACACAACTGGGTGCCCCAGTGCCCAAGAGAGCCTAAAGGTGGGCAGGGATTAAGAAGTGTCTGTCCAGAGCATAAAGACAGAGCTAATGATACACTCCAAGTCTAAACTCACTTCCCCTCTGACACTCTGGACCAAACTGCCAATTCTCTTATATTCATAACTGTTATACTCCCATCTGCCAGAAACGTCTTTATCCCACATCTTGTTCCCTTTGAAATGGATATAAAACCAAATACCAATGGACTCCTGCAAAGTATCTCATGCCATCTCTGCTTGCTCAGTAACTTCTGACGTACAAACCAGAGCAGCTCATGACCAATTTGGTTTGGAGCTAGCACTCAGTGGTGCCATGACTCTTCATTTTGCAAACCCTTTTCTTCTTTTCCCAGAGTCAAATATGGAAAAGCTGTGACAGCAGCCTGAGCAAAAGGATATTGGAAATAATCCTCTTCATTCAGCCTGCGCACAAGATTTAGTGGTGCAGTAGCATTGCAAGGATGATTTCCACGCATCTGATAACACTGTGACACCCTATAATAAAACGTATACCTTCTGTTTCATTTTATCCATTTAAGCCCTTTGAGCAACCAGCAGTTGTTGAGTTCCCCACTCCTACTATTAATAGTCAAGGCAGTCCATGTCTGCCTACTTAGATTTATTACATTTTAACTAATCTTGATTGAAGTCTTCATATGTATAGGCTTCAGAGCAGTCACCAGGGTTACACACAACACACATATGCATACATACAGAGTTGAAGTTAACTCGGTAATGGTCAAGCAAAAATCATTCCATATGTCAGACAAGTTTTTTTTTTCCATATGAAAGCTCAAGAACTAAATAGAAAAATCATCTCTTCCATCTCTCGAATTCCAGAATTCATCACAGATGAATTTACCCATGTCTAGAGGGAGATTTCCCACAGCAGAGAAACTTGATTAACCCCTGAAGTTTTACCATTATGGAGAAGAAGTGATTCAAAGAGATCTCATGCATCAAGACAGGGAAATTCCTCCATGATGCTAGTATATTTTGGCCAAGTGTTTTTGAAACTAAACTTTATGTTCATGAATTTGTCAATGACATATGAAAATCCACTCAAGGTAAAATTTGTGATGTGCTTCTCTGCTACAAGTATGATCTCTAACAAGTCTCATGTATGCATTGCACAGGGATGATGGGCAGGGCAAGGCTGTCCCCATGTCTGAAAGATGGGGAATTGGAGGTTACCATGTCCCTGTGTCCCCCTTTTTTTCTCCCAGGACTGCACAAAAAAACTGGATGTCTGTCTAGAAAAAGACCTTTGAAAACATTTAAAACACTTTTATTTAAATACAACATTACAATGCCTCTAAGCCAAAATATTTCATTTAATTTTCATGTTTCCATTTCTTTTGCTCCAGTGGTTGTACTGACTTCCTAAATGATATCTCATTTCAAACATTTCTCTGACAAAGTCCAAAAATCTGAAAACTTAGTAAAATATATGCTTTGCATTCTGGGAGGGCACAAACACTAAGTGTAACCCATAACAAGAGGCTTCTTATATCAAATTTGCCAGTCAATGAGCTACAACCGATCAAGAAGATCTTATTTGCACACAGCTCTTGCTGTGTCCATGAAAGCACTTGGGAGCACAGGTCTTCCAGCCTTTTTCCTCCATAAGGTAAAACTTAGCTGAGAAGGACTTTCTGCTGCAGAGCTCCAAGGCTTCCCACCGTGGATTTCCTACTTAGGATGCTTGGTTAATGTTACGTGCCCCAGTTTGGATGAGTAACTCTGGGCCTCAGTTGCTGGCCTTGCCTCTTGTAGGAAGCCAGAGAGCCAAGGCCAGGGACCCTAGAGACCTGCTAGCAGCTGCTTTCACTGGCTCTTTGCTAAGGCAGTGCTCAAAGGACGAGGCTGACAGTGTTAATGGTGATGAGGGCTGTGCTGTCCACCTCTGGAGCACTCCAAGAGTAAGTGGACATTAGTTTCTCCATGTCACTCCCAGGTTCATGAATGCTCTGCTATCCTCTGCAGAGGTGAACCTGGGCTAGTTTGAGGGGAGAAGCTATGCAGGCAGCTTGGCAGGACTTATTGGCTATGTTTTTTTTCTTATTTTCTATATTTTTGTCCATTTAATTCACTGTTCCTATGATCCACCTGAAAAAAATGCAACAGCTTTGACTGTGTCTGGTTGTTTAGCATCACCGAGCATTGTTGGACTACAAAGGATGAGGGCTAGGAAACTGCTTCTGCTGTCTCCACTCTTGCAAAAATAGAACGTATCTCTTGGGGCTTTAAAAATTCACTTCACCCAGCACTCACATGCAGAGCCTGGCCGCTCTGAGGCTGGGGTTGTAAGGAGCACAAATGAAAGCTTCTCTGCTCTGTCTGCATGGTCATCCTTTCCATTTATTCTGATTTCCAGCTTCTCAGAGGCTTTAGCCTCAAACCATTAACAATATTACAGCAAACATATTCTTTTACTGCAGTAGGATCTGCACAAAACGTGAAACAAAAGTGATGCATGAAATTAGGACTAACAGACAGCCATGTACCTTCTCTACGTGTAGAAATGATATATCCAAACAGGAACTGAGGGGTTGGTCCTTTGTTTTTCTGGATTTCCTCACAGCATGAGACTCTGTTACCAAATCGGGGGATAAGTAGGGAAGGACCTGAGCAGTCTGAAATTTGGTCATAGGGTTTAGCTCTGCAGGGGCATTTCCCCCTCTTTAGATCTCTCCTGATTGTCTGGGTGCAGGACAGAGGTGACAACTTGTTTCCTCTTCCTTCCTTCCTCTGTCACACTGTAGTTTTTGGACTTCTGTTTTAAAGATGATTTGGGCGTTAAGGGCAACCCTGACCTTGGTGTGTACAGCTGAGGCAAGGAAAGAAGAGCACTGGAGTCTTGTATGGAGCTCATGTGATTTGGGGGCTGGATTGGATGGCATCAAATGCCACCTTATCCTGTCTGTGCTGCCTCTTTGATGGCAAACTGGAAAGGATAGACCTTCCTCACAGCTATGGGGAGGTTTAGGACAGTCCTAGGGCAACTCTTGCTAGGGAGGTGAGGCCCTTCCTTACTGCAGCCAGCCCTGGTTGGTGGCAGCAGAAAAGAAATGGGGAGACTCAATGTATTTGTGCATATAGAGTTATTCTGGAGAGAATAAGATTGTTTCTCTCTCTCTCTTTTTTTTTCCTTTCTTAAATTCCACTTCAGAACAGAATTAAACTAAACTGAACCTAGAGGAAAACACTGTTCAGACTCCTCCTGAAAGAGTAACCTCACTTTTAACTTGTGCTTCCCTCCTTCCTGACAAAGGCAGCCTGGCCCCAACCACATCCTTTATCCTCAAGATATATGGGCTCTTCTGATGTGGCCTAGAGGTAGAAAATTCATCCTGCAGCAGAGCCTCTTGTCCATGACTATGCATCAGGCCTCTGTCTGCCTGGCAGGAGAAGGAGGGTTTTGTGGACAGGTGGTGACTGGTGGCATTTGTCCTTGAGAAGAAAGTAAAAGGGACATCAGGGAGTTTATATTAGATGTGGAAAGATGATGTGGACTCTGCTCAAATGCTTGCATGGCTGTTTTAGAGAGGGCAACTGGGTGATTCAGCAGTTTGTGTCAGGAGTAACATAGTAGGACGAGCTTATGACAATGGTATATGTTTCACGTAGCTAACAGGACATCTGTGAACTTACTTGAATTGTAAAACATCAGCTGCAGGGGATTTACATCTAACGTCTGCCTTGGCACAAACAGGACCCATCACCCATGGACACTGAGTGAGCCACCATGTACCTCCTTTGTCAAAATATATAATGCAAACATCAACAACAAATCATCACCATCATGGAAATTTTAAAACTTCTTTAAGCAAAGTCACTAAAAGACGTTTCTCTAAGCCCACATAAGGCAGACGCTGAAAAAGGAGAAACAATATAGGAGCTTGAAGAATCCATCCATCATCTACAACGCATTTGGGAAATTTCATACCTTTTTTTTTCTGCCTCAGAGTGTCTGCACACTGAATGCACAATTCCATATCTTATCAGTTCTTCTAAACAGTGTCCAGATTTCCTCTGTAAATCATTTTTAATTTGCAGCCATCTGTTTGTAACTGTTAATTACATTATTCACAAGATGCTGTGATTGTTACCAGCAATTTGATATATGTATATTCGAGTGAAAACAATAAAAAGAGCAGCTGACTGAAGCACGGAGGTTAAGAAGCCACTGAGAATATTAACTCCAGTGGTTTAAAGAGAGAAAGTCTTTCTGGGAGAGCAAAACCCTCTGTGATTGCTTTTGACATAAGGTCCAGGTCCACAACAGACCCTGGAGCTGCTGCCCCAAGCTTTGCTCCCTGCTTGGGGCACAGGGCTAAGTAAAGGTCTTGGCCATTTTCAGCTGGCGCAGAAACCCTCTCTGTTTCCTCCTGTGTGTTTTCCTGAAACAAGAAACTCTGTGGCCATAACTTATTCTCCCAGAGTTTTTCATCAAATGCCCTGCAAGGCACCAGGTACCAGACCACGGAGTGGTGCTGATGAGACAAGCACAGCTCTCGCTGGCCCTTCACAAAATGGGCCACTCTCTGGTTTGGGATTGAGCTCTAACCTCTTGCCCTGACCTGTAACTGCTTGCCAGCAGCAATGGGCGCTGTGCAAGCCAGTCCTTGCTCGGGCCTGACCGCAGCACCTGATAGCTTGACAAGGTCTCCCTGGAGGTACATTCCCTCGCTGATCCCTGCGTGCGTACGGTCAGCCCGTGATAAGGAGATGTGCATGGGAGAGTGTAGGTGGGAGGAGAGGCATGGAAAAGGAAAATCCGGGAGCATAAAGAGCCAAAATGTGAGCCCCAGAGGGAAATATCTCTTGAGTTGTGGACCCAGGTCTGGACCCTGCAAATACAAGTGAGGAGAACCTGAGAGAAGGTGAAACAAAGCCTGACAGGAGTATTTGTTTGAGCCACACTTCTTTAATGTTGCTATGACCAAAGCACACT
>JAUBOD010000259.1:340611-356008 GCA_032353885.1 Nothura maculosa | reverse complement strand
TTTTCATGAAGCTAGTAAAGATGTGGCCGTTTCCTCTGTCTGGTAAGCCAGTGCATTGAGAGTTGTATTGCTAAGAAGACCATTTTGAGGCTTTTTAAAATTTATTTAATTTTCCCCCATCATATACTAATTTTAGAGAAGCAGAGAGGTTTCCTGGTACATTTCTCTTGAAACTCTCCAGTTTGCTTTACTTTTTCAAATGCTACTAAGGGAAAATCAGCAAGAACTGCTGAAATCACTGTCTGAGCCAAATCCCATCTTCCACAAGACAATGCAGGTCCTCCTCACTTGAGGAGTCTAGACCATAAGACACTTCTTCTATTCATCGAAGAGACTTTGCTGTCCAAACAGTCTAATTTATATGTAATGCCCCTTGGATGCTGGTGTGGAACAGCTGAGTAGAAAAGGCAATTCTGAAAGCGGACCTAGTCATTTCAGGGAATTAAACCAACCTTGTAAGCTACCTGCTCTTCCCTGTCTGTGCTGTGCAATGTTTTCCAGGTGACAGAAAATACAACTCCAAAAAATGGAGCAGGTGACAGAACACTGGAGCAGACTACCCAGAGAGGCTGTGGAGCTGTTCAAAACCTGCCTGGATGCTGCCCTGTGCCCCACGTTCTGGGTGTCCCTGCTGGAGCAGGGGTTTGGACTAGCTGATCTCTAGAGGCCCCTTCCAACCTCAACCATTCTGTGATTCTGTGAAAATAGGACATAAAAACCTGGGCTAGAAAGAGCAAAAATGAAGGTGAATTTATAGAAGAGAGGGTCTGCCATGAAAGGTTGTAGCCATCAAGGCTAAAAAAAGGACATGTCGTCTGAAAGGGGGTTGTGTTGGTAGAGCAAAGCGCCAGTGGTTGTTTTATGTGTCACAGGGCTCTCTATGTCTACACCTCAAAGGGTGGATGGGAGCAGCAGGGTGCCCAGGGCTTTGTGCTCAGATGTCGGTCCTTGCTGGTGTTGGTGTAAGTGAGGCAATCCTGGGGGATGGGCTGAAATCCATGTTTCGTCCCTGGGGCCCATCCAAATGTCACCCAGCGGCACTGTGCCCTGCTGCTGGCCCAGGTCCATCCTGCCTGGTCCGGGGAAAGACCTGGGCTGCTTTGTCCTCAGGAGTCAGGTTTCCTCCTGGGAAAAACAAAAACAAACAAATAAACAAACAAACAAGCAAAAACCATCTTCCAGATTTCATCCAGATTGGAAGATTCATTCTCAATCATAGCAAGATTGTTCAGCATAATTTTGGACTATAAAACATTTCAAAAGTTGAAGCTGGCTGTATTTTGCAATTATTACATAGCTGGCTGGAGGAGTCTCACAAAAATGCTGTTCTTTTGTTGGAAATGATTGTTGGGATTTGAAAATGTAAGTCCAGCAGATACAGTGGATATTCTGGGGACCATTCGGATATCTCCAAAGTTATTTCCTGTGAAGAAAAATGTTAAATAGAAACATATTATTAAATATCAAGCAGTACCTATGTGTACTCAAAAACATGAGCTACTCAGTTACTGCAGCATAAATACAGTGCAAATAGGGCTATTTTGCAAGGACATACTGAGTTTTTGCCCCAGACTACCTTCCTTGGCCATGTGTTGACCTTCAGAGCATGTGGAAAGTGCATGTTCTGGTCCTGTTTTCTCCATGTGCCATCCACCTTTCACTTTCTAGCACATTCGCTCCCAAGAAAAAAAGTGTATAAATATCATTATTATAATTATAAACATCAATAATGCAACATCGTAGATTTTTGTCTTGGTTAGGGCAAAGGTAATGATTTACTGTCAGTGGAAAAGGAGCGTGAGAGGGAAAGGATCCTGCCAAGTGATGCTATAGGTTTGCACGGGAGTGCTGAGCACATGCAGCTGGCAGGAGATGCTCTGCTTAGGGGCTAGGACAGAAAGATAGGGGAGGTGGATGCATGCAGACCTCATTCCCCACTGTGGATGTTTTTGAGGATGTGCTGCAGTGCAGCATGGATCCCCATTGGATTTCCCTTGCAGCAGGAGCGAGTGGTCCATGACAGGCAGACAGCCGTCAGGGAAATCACTGCAGGGCTTTATTGGCTCTACCCTTGGCTCCAAGGAGGAGAGACGTCGTGGGTTGTGAGGCATCAGGCAGGCGTATCGTTTAACTTTATCCCTTCATGAGGCCACTTTACACTCTCTGTCAATCCTGAGTGACAGGATATGTAGATGGAAACCAGCATTTGCTTGGTGTCTCAGTTTGCCTGGTCCTACCTCATGCAGAGGCTTAAAAGTGCAATGAGAACAGGCGCAGAGATTGGTCCTGCACCAAAATATGTCACTGCTGGCTGATGCAATCCAGGAAAGAGACAAGGGGACTTAAGGCTCATGAAAAAAATGCCATTAGACTCACTTTTAAACCTTGCCTTTAGGCTTTCGAACCTAAAATAACACACACCGTTGGCCATTTATGTTTAGCTCACTGGGGCTTTCTTTCCTGCATGGAATGTGAGGATTAGATGGTCTTCTCCGCTTGTGCGGTGACTCCGCCAGCACTCTGCACAGCGATCATGTTCTCCTCTGCTAAAGCCTCGGCTGGATTGGCAGCGGTGGTGCAACAGCAGATGCATGAATGAAATTCCAAGGTGCCGCAGCTTCTGCGCCGTGTCTCACCCGGCTGGGAAGGAGGTGACAGCTCGTACAACAGGATCTGTGCAGGCCCTGCACTGTGAGAGCTCTTAAAGGATGGCTTGAGGAACAAACTTGTTTGAATTTTGGTTCATTTTACAGGCAATGAAACCCACTGATTGCAACATCCTGATTTCAGCTCCCTAGCTGAAATCAGTGGAAAATTGCCCATGGGTTTCAGTGGAGTAAAGTGTCTGTGAATGACATTAGGAAGCAGCTGCAAAGGGATATTAATCAGGGGCTGCATAGCAAAATTCAGCTCCTAACGATAGTATGAGAAAGGTGGGTAGTTAGTGGGATGAAGGGAAATCATCAAAGTCGAGAGGTGTCATGCTGAGCAGAAGCTGGAGCTAGGATTGCAGAGTGAGCCTCAGATGTTGGTGCATTCAGAAATCTCACTCTGCTCTCAAAGCTGTGTCTGAGCTCTCTATGATACATGAAAACGGCATCTGAGTTAAGGCAGTAAAACAAATTGTGGGTCCAATGTTGTCTCCCTAACAATTTTTCTGTAGGACAACCCCAATCTGAAATGTACAGCTCCAGGCCTAATTCTAGACTGGAAATTTGTTTTTAGTTGGACAGTAACTGCAGTCACTATAGTGACAAAGTCACAAGCCTGGCAAGATGGAGAAAGTGGGTGAGATCTCCTGTAGCACAATAGAGAAGAGGCCACTTGACGCAGACAGCTCAGCCCTGTGCATCCTGGCCAGGAGACAGCGAGTTATGGGGGCTGCACACCTGGCAACCTTGGCTCTGGTTAGCACTTTCTGGTCTCCCCAGCCTCCCTGGAGGCAGGAGAACCAGCTAGGACATTTAAAAGAAAGAAATGTCTTTCCTTCAATCACTAGTATATTTCCTTCTTCTTCCTTCTTTTTGTTTTGTTTTGTTTTAAATGAAGTAGATTTTGCCAAAAACAATTCAGCGGGAGAGAATAGAAAAATGAAATGATTTATTAGAAGAAGCTCTAGAATTAGAATCCATGAACATGCAGTAAGTGAGAGAGCAGACTCCTCTGCAAAACAGTGCAGAATGAATGAAGAAGAAATAGTAGAAGAAATATTCAGCCCAGGGAGACAGAATCACACCTCTGTCATGCTGGAGATAGATGGATGATGGAGCGGTGACCCAGAGCAAGCCTGCTACTCCTCAAGATGATATTGCAGATGTGTGGAAACAGATCTCTTGAGAAAAGGAATTTCAATAGTGGAATTTCAATATTAAGGACAGTGCTATTCAACCAAACAGGCATTACTGAGCTTTACCTTCTGTACTGGGAAGGAGAAGAGCAGGCCAAGGCAGCTGCTGGGAGCAGTAAGAGTTTTTATGAGGCAGTGCAACCCTGTTCTTTAGCAAGAGGATCCTGTCCAACTAACCAGACAGAAGGATGCGGCAGCAGACAGCTCCACACTTTGGTCTGCACGCATCAGGATATGATTCACAGAGCTGCTGGGCTTTTCCCAGAGCTGGGGAAGTGGTTTCGGCCAGACAGAGCAACCTCCCTATCCATCAGCCCCTCAGGATGCTGGAGCTGCCTGTAGTCCATCGGAGATTGTTACCATTTTCCCTACAGACAGCCTCAGGCTTTCCTACTGCCTCCTTCTTGGCTCATCGTACTTGCTTGGGGATCTAGCTGAAATTACTCCCTTCACAGCAGTGCCCATGACACCACTGGTGCTTTTACCTGACCTTTCAGAGCCTCCAAAGCAGCCTTGCTTTTGGAGGTTTTCTTGTAATATGGTCTATACGTAATGGCCACCTCCAAACTTCAATGGATTGCATCAATCCAATGCAATCGATCAATAAATGCCATCTTCCTGCACGGCTGCCTCAGCCTTTTGTGATCTTAGCACAACAGTTTGTTCTGTTAAACACAGGATATAGTGTAGGACTCTGGGGCAATGGTCCTTAAAATGTGCTTGTTATAGAAGAAATGTTTGCAAAGGTGAACTTGAGGTAAGATGAACGCTTAGTTCAGATGCCAAACACCTGACTGAAAGAGTGTTTAGTGCTGAAATAAAGGTTGGCAAATGCTCTTGTGATAGCTGGTTTGAGAGATCAAATATTGCCTTCGGGTGAACTTGAAAAATGTGAAGCATCTAATGACACATGGAGGCTTGTAGAAGAGAAAAGTGATGGATGATCATTCATACCAATCTAACAATTTTGGAATCAATTTAAATCCAATTAGCAGAGGAAAATGGAGAGTCCAAGAAAAGAAACATGGGAAGGAAAAAATGGTAGGCTGTTTTCCTACATGAAGGAAAAATTTTCCTTGAGAAAATAGGACTTTCCAGCCAAGTCAAAATGTGTGATTGTAATTCATGTGGAAAAGAAACTGTTGGTTGTCAGTATTAGTGACCATATATTAGCACTGGATATCCTGAGGAGGGCCCTCTGCAGTCACAGAAACAGGCCTGCAAAGTTAACTATAGTTTCTTCCTTTCGCAGAGCACCTAATTAGATCTAGAGAGACCTATTGCAGCTTTAGTCATGACATAATATCATTACTATTCCGACACCGGAGTTGTCTATCTGCTGAGCAGTAGTGGAGACCAGGAAACTTGCCAGCTGGTTCCTCAGTAAAGCAGCAATCCCTGCCAGTATCTGAATCTATCATTAATCTGTTTTATTTCCGCACACCTTTTCACTTCCCGGATCTGAGCTGGCCAAATGGCATGCACGATTGCATGCACAATATCTGCTCTTTCTGAATTCTCAGCTCAGTTAGGAGACACTGGGAGATGATCTGCCACAAAACTGGCTCTAATCTCAGGATAAAAGGATGTCTCACACAGCAGCCTGTGCAGCAATGAATGTACCACGGAAACTCATGAAAAATCCTACATCCAACCATCACACCTTGGTGCAGCTCCAGAAAGCAGAGAGGTGTTGATCAGCACAGAGTATGGAGAGGGAGCCACAGGCTCAGCCTTGTGGCTCCTTTGCAGAGCATGAAGAAAGGAAAGCAAAACCCGCTGGTAGTCCCTACCTATGTATGAAATTTAATTCTTAATGAGTGAAACAAAAACTACAGAGCTATTTTCCCTTCTGATTTGCCACTATAGAGTTGCATCTAATGATACCTATTAAAGTTTCTTGAAAGCTATTGGAGTGGCACTGTTCAGGCAGGCCAGGAAGTATATGGAGAGGTAAACTCGCTCTCTCATTGCAAAAGAGCCCTGTGAGATAGATGGAAAACACTTTCTTGTGGGCTTTGCTAAATACCTTGGTCAGAAGGGCCTTTAGTTGCTCTTTTATGATGCCTGAATGCACACCCTGGCATGACGTTATGCTCTCTGTCCAGACTACAAGTTAGACACTGAAATTAAATGAGCACAGACATACGGAGCATGCAAAAACAGGAGTTTCAGAAACCACTTTCAGCTGTGCATGGAATTATATGGGCACAGGCATTGCTTTGCTTTTATTTGTTCTTGTTTTCCACTAGCTTAACTGCCACGACTTCTCTGCCATATAAACAGGATAAGAATCTTATGGTATCTGTACGTCTGTAGTAGGACTTGCATATACAACTGTGGTGCAATACGTATGCTTCTAAATATAGGCATAGTTTCCCCAAGCAACTTCGTAGAAGAGAATAGAGATGCACAGCCCTCAGTGAGGCTAAAGCTTCCCAATTTGGTCTGCTGCTGGGACAGGAGGGTGGTCAATCATACAGCAGCACAAAGCCCTTAGATCTCTCTAAAGGATAATGATAATCCCGCAATGACTTAGTAAAACAGGTGAACGAGGTCACAGTGCAGCAACGTGCTGGAGAGCTGGACAAAATGACCATCCTCTCCTGTGCTCTGTGGTAGCCAGTGAGTCTTGCTGTGCTGAAGCCCTGCAGCTGGTGGTAGGACACAGTGGGACTGTCTGTATCCACAGAGGCATGGGAGTCCAGTGGGTGGCAAAGCATCCAGTCCTTTTCTGGACTGGATTTTGAGCCCCCGCTCCCCATCCCTCCAAGTCTGATGCAGTCAGGATGCTCCTGCTAGGTGGTTTCCTTGGGAGATTTCCCCATCGCAGGTTCCCTGAGCTGCCCCGTGCTTTGGACGAGGCACCTGGCAATGTTTATTTGCCGCCTGGCAGCAGGGCTTACAGCTCCGGTTTGCTCCTGCTTGCCTGCGCATTCCTGCCAGGGATGACAGTGTTGTCTCAAGGAGTGGCAGGCATAGGTACAGGATGGGGAAACTTGTTGGGTCTTGCTGCAGTTCACGGCGGGAAGGCTCTTATCTGCCGTTATCACGCAGCGCTGCAGCGTGACTTCCCCGGCGTGCCGGCCCTCCGAGGCTTGTCCAGGCTGAATGCCACCAGCATGGGGCTCGGATGCTGCACCATTGCCTACAATATCACCCTGGTTTTCCTTCCTGC
This sequence comes from Nothura maculosa, assembly GCA_032353885.1. Lineage (NCBI taxonomy): Eukaryota > Metazoa > Chordata > Aves > Tinamiformes > Tinamidae > Nothura > Nothura maculosa. The sequence continues at coordinate 348,983 of JAUBOD010000259.1, read as the reverse complement.
TGTGCAACAGGCACCACAGACCTGTGTGCGTTCTTCTGGGATTATATAAATGCATAGAGGGAGGGGAGAGAGTGAAGAGGGAAATCTCTTCGCTCGTTTACAGCAGCATTTCTGCAGGCTACTGCCCAGGATGCTCAGACCAGCCTCCCTCTGCCAGTGCACATGCCCAAACCCACCCAGTCACCAGTGCAGGTGCCCAAATGGGAGATTCAAGTACAAATCCACTCCTTGGCATCATGTACTCTGCTTTATAGAACCACATGCTGCCTACCAGCCAAGAGGTGCCCATCACACATGAGCTGTGTTAGTCCAGGAGAGTCAGATTCCTCTTGCTCTTGCATTGCCGGTGCGAGACTCAGCCTAAGAGAGGCTGAACTGGGGTTTGGAACAGTTGAAGGACCTCTAGATTACATCACTGTGGTTCCCACCATTCCTGAGAAGCTACTGGGCAATGTGGCTGTGTCCCTGTACACAGGGACACCCATGGGCATGGCACAGGCCATCATCACTCAAGTAGTCATTAAAACCACTGCCACAATGCAGATGTGCTCAGAGGCCCTGTTCTGGACACATGCCCTTAGTCTCTGAGAATAATCCCCATCAGTAACATGAGATTGTTTGGTTCGGGATGCATTTGGAGGATGCAGAAGGGCAAGCAGGAGTAGCCCGGAAAATACATGCTCCTGCATGGAGGGTGCCCAATTTCAGGCAAGCACAAGCGGTTAATTAGCTCTCACCATAGGTGAAATAGCAGCAATGCAAAGGGAAATAACAGCAATGCAAAAGGGATGCGTGTTGGGACAGGTAGCACACCTTGCTGTGTGCTCTGTCCTCTCCTTGTGCTCTCCGATGGCTTCATCTCAGCCTCTGGGACTTTTCTGGCTGCTCCTTCCCGCCAGCGCAGTCCTAACGTAACGAGGCAAGCAAATGAAACGGCAGTGGGAACTTAGGACCAGGTTTGAACAGAAGGAAGGACAGACATTTAGAGATTTTGAGTTCAAGCTCATTTCTGAACAGAGGAAGCATTTCCAGACTTTTTCCAAATCTAAGTGTAAAAAAATCTGGTGAGCTGACCAGCCATATTTCAGCAGTTTGCTTCAGGCCTCACTCAAGCATGAAAATACCATGAAAGACAAGAAGGCAGGGGCAAATATTCATCACAAACCTTGGGGATTTGGGTCAGGTCCAGGTCCAGGCAGTAGTGGGCCATTACTGTTGCAGGAGCAGTTCTCTCTTCCTTATTTTGGTGTTCTCAGAGCCGCTCTGATTGAGAGCATTTTTACCAGCATCCCTAAAATCCACAAGCAAACAGAGCTTTCTCACCATGAGAAGGTTGCTGTGATTTATTGCAGAATAATCTACAGAAAGGGGGTGGAAGAATAGTACAGATACAGAACAGTATCTAGGGCAATGGAGGTCACAGTGTCCTGGGGGCTGAAAATAAATAATTGATGAAGGGCAAGAGTGCAGAGAGCTGGGACATAGGGATTGTACAGATGCATAGCATAAACCTTAGGTTCAGTAGAGCAGGCTGCTGATCCCAGTGAGGTACTAGGGCCACTAGGTAGGAGTATTTAACCCAGTGCAATTAAAATATTGCAGAGAATCAGGCAAAGGCCATCGTGGAAGGTAAAGCACAGTTGCGAGCTGCATTTCCCTTGACACGCTCCAAGGCACGCAGGCAGCTGGCAGCATCTTGTGGGTTTGATCTGCACTTGAGAGAGGTCCTGGTCCTGCAGGCCCTTTCTGTGTGTTATTTCCCAATAAATCACTGCTGATTTTCACTCTGTGGAAATGCTCTGTTTGTTTGGGGGGAGGCACACGGGGGCTGGACAGGCGAGGATTGAATGTGTTTGCACATCCCGCCCCTCATAGGGCTGAATCCCTGTCAGCGCCGTGATGGATGCACTGCTGAGCCAGTGCATCTGATAACCCAAATCATTAACTAAACTGCTGCAGGGTCGAGGGGGGGTCACAGGGCCGAACACCATCTCTGCTCCCGGTTTCTCAAGGTCCCTCTGTCACGCTCCGTGCACCCGTAAGTCATTTACTCATCGGAAAGCAACTCCTGAGCGCCGCAATCACAGCCAAGCCATGGGGGAGGCGGCGAGCGAGTGACAGGCTGTTTGCACAGAGCCGGGGAGAAAATCCATTCCGGCAGCAGGGCTTATGTCATTCCGCCACCGGATCTGCGGTATCTTCGGAAACGAGCGCAGGATTTCCCCACGCTTGCTGCTCTGTTTGGGAACGGCGCTCGCCTCTCCTTGCTGCAGAAAGAGAAAGGGCACTGTAGTTACACTGGCTTCCTGCTCCCACCTTCCTTGCCTCCTCTTCTCCAGGAAAGGCTGTTCCTGAGGCTCGGCCTCCTGCCCTGCACCAGCAGGGAATTTCTCGCTGTCACACCCAGCAACATTGCTGGAAAATTGCCTTCCATTTGCTGGTGCCTGATGCACAAGTGTGTGCAAATCTTTGGAACATCTTTGGAATTTTTTTAAATTTGTGGATCTTTCCCACATTGATATTTCAAAATGTTTAAAATAAGCAGCTGGGATGCTTTTACTCACCGCAAAGGGCAAACAGCAAGGCAAAGAAAGGGACACACTCATCCTCTATGTCTTCTCTGTGGCTCTCTGCTTAAGAAAGTGGTAGCAGATGCAGGGCAGGATTGAGGCATCTCAGGGGTGTAAAATTTGCCAGGGTTTTTGATGCACCCTGAGGGACTGCAAGTCTGGAATGTCCATGCAGGGGACAACAGGCATTGAAGACACTCAGGCTGCCAGAAAGAGGGTCCATGGAAAGAAGGTCTTCAAACCTCAGACCCAGGTCCTCGTCACCACCACCCCTAAGTGTCTGCAGGCTGAAATTCCCCAGCCCTAGTGGTACCCAGCCCAGAAGGGCTCCTTTGGCTGTGATATCAAGTCCATTCATTTCAGTGACCAAAATACTCTTGCTCATTCTTCAGTGTCACCAGAAGTCATTTTTGACATAGCGTATTTAGACAGCTGCTTGCAAATATTCAGGTTGAACCCTTTCCTGCCAGAAAAGAAAAAGTGCTGTTCCTTCAAAAAATGGAAATGTTCTGTGGGAACCAAGAGCTTTCAACACAAAGTCTCTTTGCAAAAGCTTCCACTGACTCTTTCCTGCCAAGGTCAAGCTATTCTCTCGGGCTTCACCAAGACCTCTTTTTTATTTTTTAATAGAACACTTTTTCATTAAATTTTAATGCATATTCTATTACAGACAGCAGTGCAGTTTAGATGCAGTTTGGAGAAGTCAGGAACTGGCTTTACTGTCTGCAAAGCATTAGCAATTAAGATTTTTTTTGACATCTGAAGTATAATTTTTTTCCTTTGGAAGGGTATTTCAAACATTTTTTATTTCTGTTCATGTGAAAGCCATATTTCAAGTTCAGTTAAATTTCCAAAATCACACAATTTTCTCCCAGAAGAAATTATCTTCCTATGTTGCTTTACCTATTTCTCTCACAGACCTAAGAAATGTCTCAGCATCAGTGATGCTCACTGGCAAAAGGGAAAGGGAACTGCAGAGCTGACAGAAGTCTTGTTTAAGAGCTGTGGGAAATAAGTCTGCAGGAAAAGTCATCAAACACCTCAAAATGTGGACTCTCTTAAATCAAAATGTGGCTGGTATCCAAATACGCAGAGATCCTCTTCCTAGTGCAAAATAAAGCAATATCCAAGGCAGTGGGATGCAGCCCAGCAATTAAGTCCATGCTGTGAGACAGTGCCGCTCAGAAACATGGCAAGACTCTGCAGAGGGGTTGGCAGTCAGGGGACCAGTGGAGACATGCAGTGAGGATCAGATTAGAGGGGACCTGAATTCCTGCGCCGAGGAGCACTTGCCAAGCAGGTTCTTTCACCTGCCCCCACCAGAATCGGCCACCAGCTGCTGAAATGTCACTTGTCCAGAGTAATGGCTCTCTAGGGACTTCATTACTGTTTTGGCTCACCGCTCCTGGCTCCTGTAGATGTGGTGGCTGCACAGATTCATGGACACCACTGTATTTCTGGAAAGTGATGCTGCTTTCTAAAGGAAACCTAAAAATACTCCAAATGTCTCACTTTCAGTGTTGGGTTATCAGTCAATCCACAAGCAGAGCAGATGGCCCATCATGGTTCAACATAGCTCTTTTATGTATCAGTGCCAGGGCCTGTCCCATACTAGCAGCCCTGACCTGGGCAGCTGGACATGCTCTGGTATCAAAGGCAGCCTGGGTGTCCATCACCCACGGATGGCTCCAAGCCCAAACGAAAGCTCAGACCCAAGGTAGCAGCTCAAGGGCATCCTTGTGTATGAGGGACAACCAAGCAGGTGCTCCCAGAAGGTCTCATTGACTTTCTAGGAAGTCAATTTAAATTCTGGATACAAAGAGGGGGAAATGGAGGAAGAAGAAGTTGCATTAAAGAATGATCTCATGCAGCTTTTATTTGCGATATGTTTTCCTCTCTTATAAAATACTATCTTTCATGTGTGATCCTGCATGAAGAGCCCTTACTCTGTGGTACCTTACTGTATTGTGGATTCCCAGATGAGTAATTGCTCATTCCTATTGCAGATGTGTGCACTCCAAACACTCCACACTTTACACCATTTTAGAAACCACCTTGAGGCCACTTAGGAAGTTTGGCCCCTCAGGGTTTCAGAATTGCAGTGGACTCAGAGGTGTGCAGGAACTGCCATCATTGCATTCCTTCCCTTGCAAACTAACAAACTCGGTTTGTAAGACAACCACACAAATCAGCTCAGACACAAGAGCTGATTCATTTCATCTAGGCCATTGCTGGAGCATTTGCTGAATCACAGCACTCCTCTGGCTTCTTTTATTATTTATTCATCATAGCGAGGGCAAGTTTCTCGTGTTTGCAAGCCATGAACTGCTCTGTGGCATTCAATTAGCTTTGCAGGAGAAGATTGCATCACGTGGTCTTCTGTCCAGATTAGGAACCACAAATATTAAATATTTGTTTTTCTGACAATTGGATGATTTATGGCACATTAGTAGAAAGTGAGAGTGCAAACACTTTACTTTTTTAATGAGTTGATGACCGAAGAGACCCCTCTTTGTGACCCCTGTATGTGACATTCCCACTGCTGTGTAGATGAAATGGTAAATTGTTCATCTCTGCAGTCAGCCAACCTTGGGCAAATGATTCCTAAATTGTCTTGTGAGATGCAACACTGAACAGAGGGCAAGAAAATGCTTTACTTGGAGCTGAGCTTGTAACTCACTTGAGTAAATAGCCTATGAATTCCTTGAAATTATGAGACAAGGTTTAGATTTTTTTTTGGCTTGTTGTACTTTATTTACTTAGCTTATTGTCAGGATTTCAGGTGAATTTTGATGATAAATGATAAACATAAGCTGTGGCTTATGTTTCTGTCTCCTGATGGAGTGGATAAAACTCTAGAAAGTTACGCATTTGGACAGGGCTTTCTATAGAAGAAAGGATGGTTCAGTGGAGCTCAAAAATAGGATTTAAAGGATAGAAAAATTCATTCTTCTTGGTTGAACAGAGATGCTTGGGGACCCAAGTGAAAGAATCAAAAAAACAAAAGAGTAATTTCTAAGCTAATCTTACATGTTTATATGAAGTCACCCTGTCAAGTGCCAAAAGTGACAAGCTCTGAGTTTGATCTGCCTCGTGGTCCTCTGGTAAAATAAACATTACAATGGCTCAAGTCAGATTTTGGTCCTTACTTCTGACTCCAGGATGTTAACAAGTCCTTGCTCTAGGATAATAACGTGTCATTTTTCCAGCTCACAATCACTCAGGAGTTCAAGTCAACACGATGCTATGTTGTTAGTTTGTTAGTCTCCAGCACAGATCTGCTGTCATATTTGCCTGTTTTTTTATACTCAAAGTCTCATATGCGGCCTACTTTGTATGTTTGATCAATACTTGAGCTCACATCAGGGCTGGAGTCCCCTACAACTTCTTAATTTTTTCCCAAAAGTCCAGTGCATGTTATTTTGCTGTGATTTGGGCCCGGATTCAGTTGTATGGCCCTAGTGAGCAATGCACTCTACAGCTCGTTTTCACCCTTAGCTCTCCCACATACTCACAGCTCGGCCTGGTCTTGTGGGCACTGCTGTCTGAGGATGGATCGAGCAATTCTCTCACTGCTTTGGGGCCTTGCGGTCTTGAATTGCTAAAACCTGTCATGAGTAATTGATATTTCACACAGTGCCTCACTTTCTTCCTGTGTTCAGGTGCTATTGGTGGGTTGTTTGAAATGCTCTTGTTCTAATCACTTGAATCTACTCGTCTTTCAGGTATTGAGTCGATAACTCTGTCAAAATACCTGTGACCACCTCCTTGGAGCATTCCTCCCAGTGTTATCATCAGGCATGTCCTGGCTGGCCTGGCTGGCCAGGGATCCAGCAGTTAGCTGGAATGCTAACCTGCATGTCCAGTGCTGCACCGGCCCTGAGCTGCCTCTTTACCCCTATATTGTGTTTTTTCATCACCTTTATCATATCATGCCATCTCGAAAGAGCATTGGATTTTTTCTTTTTTTTTTGTCAGACTTCACATTGATAGGAGGTTGTTATTCCTTCTTCTATAATCTGTTGTTTATTCTTTATTCACTTCCTTTGGCTGATTTAATCTCCTGCAGGAACGGGCTATTGAATAGGACCAGGAATCTAAACTTCTCAAACAGCCATGTGCTTGTGTAAGATCCAGCCCTGGATCTTTCCACTTGTCCCCTGGAAACAATCAGCTGCTTGTTTGGCCGCAGCTGCCGTCACTGGAGGTGATTTCCCAGGACCTGCTGGTGAGAGGAGAGGGGTCTTCAATTAAACTCATCCCACAGCACCTGGTTTTGTCACAATGCCCCTTCCATTGCTCAAAGGAAAATGAAACATCCTCAGCTTTGGAAACTGTTTGTGGAAGACCGGATTTTCCTTGTTGAATGCCAGGGATATCAATTATCTTTGAACAGCATAAGAGAAGCACAGAAGCAATACAAGGACAGGGAGGAGGGAACACAGGCAGTCTCTTTAGGAACTCAGTTTCTCCTTAGTTTTAGAAAAGAGAACTGAGAGATAACTTTATTACACCAGACATTTGCTTTCATGGCATGAAAATATTCAGTACTAATGGGATATTTAACATTACCAAAGATGTAGGTAGCAGGAGTTAGAGAATTAGGGTCAAGGGAAAGCAAAACTGAACCATGATGGTGACAAATTCTCATGAGAAACTCTTAAGAAAAATAGGTAGGCCATTTCTTGATGCCTTCAGAGCAATGCAGACTTTAGTGAAACAAGTTATTGAGTTTGAATTATTGAGCTCAGTGATATAGTATCTGGGTTAATCCAGATTTAGCAATTCCTTCTGGCCATAAAAGCTCTGAACCTTCTGGTTCTCACAGCTTACCAGTGGGAAAGGGCTGAGTTCGGTAAACTCAGACAGAAATGTAATGTGCTATATTTATTCAAATTACTAGCATTTTCTCCTTGTATGGGAGCAGCTCTCTCCCCATGTGTGGCAGCAGTCACTCACTGAAGGTAGCTGCCCATCCCAGGGGACCTGCCTCCAAGGGTTTTGGGAGAGCTGTCCAGGACTGTGTCCCAGAGAAAAGGCAACATCAGCTCCCTGGGGCTCCTCTATAGATGTAGGGTAGGCCTTGCTGCTCGTCCTGCACTGCTGCTAGCTCAGGACACTGATGGTGATAACCATGGGACATCTCTAAGGTATATGAACTGCATAGCAGGGAGTTTGCCACTGGGAAACTAGTGGGAAAGAGATCCACATTCCCCGAGTTCCAACTCCTAGGGAGCCCTGAGGAACAGCAGTGCAGGTCTGCAGAGCCTGCTGCATCCTTGACTGGCCTCTTCTCAGAGGCAGGGAGAAAGGATTTTGTGCACTCATGGAGGCATCACTGAGCTCTGAGGAGTGACCCATCAGCAGGCAGCTTGTGGGGTTCAGCCAGGACCCCATTGCTGAGGAGTTATCTTATTTCTGAACGTGTCCAACAGTGTCCACATCCCTGCAACTGGATCCTACGAAGGTCTGCTTTGTCCTACATTCATTTAAGTGCAATTCTGTGTAAGCCTAGACACCTGTAAACCATACCTGCCAACCACACTAGCCACAACTCACTGATCACAACGATACAAAAAAACCCAAAACATACAGAAGGCTAAAGCACTATGAGCAATAGGAGCTTTGCAACTCATGAAGACTAGGTCAGTTCCAGGATTTTGCTGTTGCAAGACAGGACAATTTCTCTCTTTGGCATCATTTAAATTGATGACAACTTCATTTGTTGTGCAGAATGTCCCTGGTATGAGCTCTCCCTTTCCAGCATACAGCTATAACCAGAGCTGCTCTCTTAAGCTCAAA
>JAUBOD010000259.1:301203-317789 GCA_032353885.1 Nothura maculosa | reverse complement strand
AGTTTTATGCAAATGGAAAAGTATCTAAGTTACTATAGGGTTTAATTTCTTTCCTCCTCTCTTCAAGCTGCATTGGCTTAGCATGCATTATCTGCAACCACTAGTTCAATATCCAGAGATGACTAAACCAAAGCTACCACAATAAGTACTATGGTCAATATCTGGCTACTGACAAAGCTGAAGGACGAGGCCAAACAGCCTCGAAGCCATAAAATTTGGTCTGATCTTCCAAAAAGGTGGACAAGCTGTGTCAAAATAGGGTACATCATATTCAAGCATACAAACTAGTGTACCATTATAATCCTTCTCCTCCTCCTCAGGTTCTCTGTTCTTCAAGCTACTTGCAGGTAGCTTTGAAAGATCCGCAAAATGTCATGAGCCACTAAACGTGCCAGCACTACACTCCTGATGCTCACTAATGATGTCTCAGTGGATTTCTATTTCTAACGTTATATGAAAAATCCAATACAATAGTCATCTTTAACACACAAAATGCTACTTATCAAGAAACACCTAAAACATATTGAACTGTTATGAAGCTAGTAGCCCAGAATCTTCAGCAGTGTACATAACCAAATCCAGCAAGTGAGACTTGGAGTACAATTAAAGCAAATCATTTTACATTGCATTTAATGAAGAAAGGAGCAAATTAAGGTGCCATTATTTACAAGGTGAGAATCAGGGCCTGAATATTCAACTGAATTCTGCTTCATTGGTTGGAATTCGGCTGACCTATTGCATAGATAGTCAATGTTTTTTTTGTTGTTGGGGGGGTGTGTGTGTGTGTGTGTGTGTGTGTGTGTGTGTTTCTGAATGGTACAACCTTTTAATTCTTTATCCATACAGGTACTTACTAATTCTGCAGTCGGGACCAGCAAACCCAGGTGCACATTCACATCGAAACCAGTTCACACCATCAACACAGATGCCTCCATTGTAACTGTAAAATAATAAACTTATTACAACAAGTTTCTCAGGGTAGATTCACAAGTCTAAAGATGAGCAAAAACCATAGGGGTCTCGCACAGTCTGTTCAAATGCAAATGTCTATTATCCCTATTCAGGGTATGGAACAATACAGAATTAAGAAGTCCCTGATAATTCATAATGCAAGTCTACTTAATAAGCCACCTGCATTATTTCATTTATTCCCCTAACTAAAGCATTATTAATTAAACTCTCTGCTGCTGTGTAGAGGAATTATTTTTTTCTATCAGAGAAAGCATACTGAGCATACTATTAGATAAATAACATTGCTTAGTAAATCACCTGCAAAAACAGTAATATCCTACAAAAATGTATGTGTGGGGAGAGTGTGGCAAGTTTATTGACAGAAATCAGGGAGATAAAGCAACACTGTGCAGTGTATACAAAGCAGAGATGTTTTTTCTTAATTTTTTTGAAGCGTGACATTATTGTATCAGAGGTCAGCAACACTGAAAGATAAGTTATGTTTCTTTAATACATATATTAGTATTTTTCCTCTTAAGGTATAAGGTTTTAACACAGTATATTTTTAAAATTTTTTTTTAAAACATTCATAGTATTTGATCTAATAGAATGTTTTTATATTTATCAAAGTTTATCTATTTTCAAATCACGTTTTCAATTATTTCATACTTTTTTCGTTCCAAAACTGTTATACATATTTGAAATATTATCGTGAATCCAATTAATTGCATAACGGAAGAGTTCTAGCTTTAAAACTACACTAGAAAATAATACTTCATCTTTACACGTATTTATACGCTCAGGACTGTGTTTGGTCATCTCCATTGTCAAAAACCAGCTGAAACATGCCTAAATCAAAAACATTTAAGGCTATTTTTATAAAGGCTGGCTTCAATAGTTTCTAGGGTAGAATCAATTCTAATCTCTAATTGAAAATTTCTTTTACTCTGTTTTTGTTTTCACAATAGAGAAGTGGAGTTCTCATGCTTACCATGGATGAGGATTGCAGTCATTGGTATCTGGAAGAAAAAAAAAAAGAGGAAAAAAAAGAATTACTGCAAATTGTCTGGCAACTTCTCTGGCATATTTGTTTTCCACCATATATAACATGTCTAATCTCTCACATTATAAAGGAAAAAATATTAATACAAAAGAGACCACTCTCTCCCCTGCTTTCCCCTCATACATTTGGGGAAAAAACTTCATCAGAATTAAGAGACCAAAGAATACCTTAAATGTTGTGAAGAAAGCAACAAACACATCTGTTTTATTTACACAACATAAGTATCTTTTGACATATGAAAAGGGCTGAAGTGCAGAAGTGCAGCATGGTCACAATACTACAGATATAGTCAGCCTCATCGCTAGTGGCCAGTTCAAATAGGCTCTAAAAGCTCTTTTAAAAGCTTACCATCTCTTTGCTACTTTACACAAATGAGTGGCCACAGACATATTTGTTAAGTAAATTTTCCCCTTATAAAAAAAGTATCTGAATCAGGTAATATTTACACTAATATAGTCAGTTTTAAAAGGCTTAAAAATCAGTTAGGGCACACATCAATACAACAGTAATTTTTCAGCAAATTTACAGTAAAAATGCTAAAATTTAGATTTTCTGCATGTTATTCCTTGAAGGAAAATAAAATAAAACAAAATTTGGTGGCTTTACTCCACCTAATCAATTCATTGCATTAGTATGGTAAAGTATTTAACTGCTATCCTTAGAGAAAACAACTGTCAATGATGGAATACAAACTACTGCTTTCCTTTCCACATACTTTTCATTACTAAAATATGTTGAGCAAAACAATCCTCACAAAAATGTGTTCCCAAAGATTATTTTTGAATAGGAAGCTGAAGGCTTATTTTGGCAAAGACTAGGTGAAAAAAGAGACAATTTCTTCATTCATTAGACAAGCGTCATCTTTACCTACCTCCCACCCAGAATGATTCAGATATTTTTGGCACGTGAACTCTATAAACTTGCTTTGTTTCAGTTAACTGCTCCAAGACAGACACTCCTAATATCCCAGGGGAATGCAGAGGAAGAAAGGAGAAAGGCTTACTCTGTGTGCATGTGCGCCCTTCCCATCCTTCTTTGCAGATGCAAGAAAAGGAATCTCCACTGCCAACACATGTTCCACCATTCATGCAAGGGTTTGGAAGACAGCTGCTGTTTTTAGCTTTGATTTAAAACAAAGGGGGAAAAAAAGATTTCCAATTTCATCTTAATATGCCAATATCACTATCCTGAAAAGTGTCTGATTCAACACCTTAAGATTTACAAGAGAACTGAAAGAATCGTTTAGAATATGAGCTAAGATAGTCTCTTTTAATTTTTCATTATCATTTTCCTTCCCTCTCCTCCCCCACCATTTCCCGCTTTTTTTAAAAATAACCCTCATGCTTCAACCATTACTTATTTTTCCCCCCATCTGTGATTTCTTATTTCCTACTCCGGTAGTGAGTTATACAGGTCATCATGCACACCACATAAGACACTGTCATTTAAAAATGCAGACTTTGATTAAACTCTCTAATCTTATATCTTAAAGGAAAGAAAACCTACACTGAGCTACCTTCATGCAACATCTTGCTCTAATGCAAGTTTAATAGTCAAAAAAATGTATGATGGAGACCAAATACTGAAATTAGCTCAGTCTCCAAAACACCAAAATTAACTCCCTGCAGTAGCATGTAATTATTTAAAAATGACTTCTTCCTCTGTGTTTCATTTTTTCCTAGTTAAGCTTGTACCCATAGCTCCCTTGCTCACAAATTACTTGCATTATGACCTTTAAAGCAAAGCTGAAGACTAAATTCCCTGAAAATCTTCATACATGGTGCCTATAGAGAAGTACATAAACTAGTGCAAGAGAATTAGCATTCTAAACCAGGCTTCAGAGGAACTCAAAAAAAGTCTATGTAAGCAGTATAAAAAGAACAGTTTCCTAAAAATCAGTATCTAGCATTAGGTGGAAAACCACCTGCCTATGAGTGCTGGCTAATGACTCAGATATTTTTCTGGAGTGGAAGACTTGAAAAATTTCAGTCACCAGTCAACTCGAATGGTTCTTTTTCTGTAGGTAACTGAAGAGCTTACCAATGTTGCAAGTGCTTCCTATCCACTCTGGAGGACACGAACAGCGGAATGTATCTCCATCATCATAACAAGTTCCACCATTGCTGCAAGTATTTGCATCACACTGGTATTCACCTGTATGTCACAATAGAGCAGTAATTAAAACAGCAAGTCTAGACCAATAGAAATAAAAATAAATTATAAACAATAAAGAATAAAAATACTTTATCTCATCAACTTATTTTTAATTCAAAGACTACTTTATACTTGAATGACACAGAATGAGTTCCATGAGTTGTGCTACTATAAGCAAACCCAAGCCACAGAAGTTACAAGTATCTCTTAAGACAGTACTCGACTAATTTGTTCAAGAATATTTATTTTAAAATGTTCGATTTTGCTGCTGGAAACGTAGAAGAGGTAATCAAAGTATGCTTATTCTTTCACTGCAATTGTTTAAATTTCAGGAACTCTAGCTTCATAAAGAGAAAGAAAACAAATCCTTGGGTAAACTTCAGATCCGAGTATAAGAACACTTACGTGAATGACAAGTTTTGCCTTTCCAGTCATTCTTACACTCACAATAGAAGTCATTCACCAAATCAATGCATCGGCCACCATTGTGACATGGATTAGGAGAACAGTCATTGAAATCTGAAAAAGAATTATTTGATTAAATGGTCTTGGCAAGGTTAGATCATGAAAAAGGATAAAATATTTCTTTATACTAAAGAGGAAAGAAAAATTCCATTGTGTTTAGAGAGATTGAGTTCCAAATTATTAAAAGGCTACTATATTCATATAAACAATGAAAAAAGCTCTGATTTTTGAAGAATGATAATTATGAAAGTTTTCTAATAGCTTAAGGAAAAAAAAATCATTCAGAAATCAGCAGCTAAGTACCTAAATGAGCCAAAGTAGTTCAATTGTTCCTAACAAAAAACTGCATTCTGAACCTCAGAGAAAGCTATTTTTGCCCACAAAATGTCCTTGACAGGAGTCTCAAACAAGGCCATCTATATATGATAGTTAAGGCTCCCTCTCCTGCTTTATTTCTCAGAATACTAAGAATTACAGCCTTTAGATAACGTTATATTCACAAAGGAATTTTGGAACAAAGGCAGAGGATTCCTTTCATTTATGATGGATCTAAATAAGCACAATATAAGTATTTCAGAATAAACTTCACACAGAGCACAGAGAAACCTCTTTGACCGTGAAGACTACCAAAGGTTTCTTAGTCTTTATTTCACATCTCATTTGGTATGAATCTTGCAACAAGTCTAAAACATGAGGCCAAGCTCTTACCAAGTGACATCATCCAAAGATCACACACAGTAAAGCATCCACTGCAGTCCCCTTTGACATAGTCTGACTGTAAACTAACATACAACTATGACTTTACCAAGGCGTAAAGACTCAAGTCAGGGTAGCAAGATTAAAAGTTTGTTCTCTCTGAACCCAGCATACAGGCTGCTCTAACTCCTCATGTTATTTATTGAATAAATCTTCAGACCTGCAGTTTTTTACCAGAGGATTGCACATTCAATTTATAATTTCTTTGAAAAGGTAGAAGGATTTTAACTTGAATTAATTATCAGGAAAAAAGCCACCACACATTGGCAAAAAAAGGCAACTGCTGCTATTTGTATTACTGGACTGGGCAAAAAAGGAGCTTCTATGCACATTAAATGCTAAAAGGTAAGCTTACAGAGATAAAACACTTGCAATGCATCTAATAGAATCTGTCACTTTCACCTCTCAAAATAAAATTTTCTTCTCTCAAGAAGCACCCCATGTTATTGCAAAGAATCAGATTTTTCTCCTATTAAAATAACTGAACCCTCTAGAGCTGCTATCCAAAAGCCTTGAAAATACTTTGGCAAACACTGGCTAGAAAGCTCCTGTGGAAGAGATGAACTCTATGCTATCATCAGCCCTGCTTCAACCATCACTAACTGCTGCAGCACAGGTGTAGTCCTCAGCAGTACTCACTTGTGTCACACAACTCTCCTTCCCAGCCACTGGAGCAGAAACACCTAAATGAATCCACTTCATCAATGCAGGTGCCACCATTCTTGCATGGCTTCCCAAGGCAATCATTGATATCTACAACAACAATGAAAAGGTCAAGAGAAGTTGTGCTGTCAACATCGGTCATCTTTATCATTCCCATGTTGGAGGAAGCCATGGCTTCTTGGAAGACGACTGTCCCCAGAGACCGTGGGCACAGACACTCTTCCATTTAAGTTTGGACTGAAATTAGTTATGTTTCACAGAGGAAAAACAAACTACTATAAAAGACAACTGTTACCAGTAGAAACTTTACTTGAAACAACGCACTACAAAAAGTGCTCTAGGTGCCTTTTTAAAGTCCTAATGTCATAGATTTTTTGTTTTAACATCTGAAAACAGGAAACTTTGTAAGGAAGGGGTAGATTAGCAGTCATTTGAAGGAAATTCCTACTTACTTTCATGACAATATATCCCAGTAAAACCTCTTTCACAAGCACAAGTAAAATTCCCTCCTGGTTGACTAATGCACCGTCCATGAGGCCCACAAACGTTAGATGAAATGAAACGGATTCCACCTTGGGTAGCATTAGTGAAGACTTCTATTGTACAGCTGTCTATTACTAAAAATGAGAAGTATACCATCAATTATACTAATGTTTTGCATCATCAATCAGTTTATATATCTAAAAGATGTTACCCAAAAATTAAGATTGCTTACCATCTATTTTGTTTTATACTAACTGTAATTTACTTCCTACTCATTTATAAACATTAAAACTGTTATAATGATTATTATAAGCATGTTTTCCCACTGCCCCACTACTTCACAAGGTTCAGGCAAATGAAGTGCTTCATATAATGCTACTACAAAATACAGTATTGTGCTCCCATTTTTAAAGGGCAATTTTCTGGACAAGAGCAAGTACCTTTACAAGAATTGTTCTTGCAGTGGTCCTTGAGATGTGAACAATTCTTTCCATCATAGTCATCAGGGCAGGCACAGTAATAGTCTCCTCCCAGATCATAGCATTTAGCCCCATTCTGGCAAGGGTTAGGTTCACAGAAATCAATATCCATCTGCAGGAGAGACCACAGTTAGCAGCAGCTGCTTGATTTCCCAGGAGTAATCAGCTTTATCTATGTTGCCATAGACACAGATGAAACTAATTTACAGGGAAACCCAAGTTTAAAATACATTCATGAGGTGTCTTCATTGCATTCCTTCCAGCAACACAGATAGAGAATTCAAGTTATTTTAGTCAATCCTAATAGGCAGAATTTCTGATACCTCTGTAAAAAATATCCTTTTGCAGAAGGATGAACAAACACATTTGCAATAACTTTGCAAAATAAACAAAAAATAACAAAACAAACAAGCAAGCAAATCACTAACTGGTGATGCCTTAAATCAGTTTCAAAATCCTCAAAACAGCCTGAGAAGTTACAACCATTACATCATGATATCTTTCCTAGAAATGTTTTTTTTTCTTAGTTTCCTTCCCAGCCCACTGTCTCTCATGTGAGAAAGGAGAGTTTTCTCAATTCCAGAGACAAAAGTCCAACAGTGAATTTCATCAGCATGTGCAACAGTTCCATAGGTAAAAAAGGAGGGGGGGCAGGGAAACAAGAAAAAACAACCCAGAAAAAAAAAGCAACTAAAATACCACAAAACCACACATTAACCAGAACAGAAGGAATAGCATAAAGTTTTGTCTGAATTTTTGCCTGAATTCAGTGCAGCACACAGAATTCCTTCAGCAGAGAGATTTTTTGCAAGCTAAATTGCTCTGTCATATGGAATACTTAAAGTAGATTACAAAAATAATTAAGGTCAGAAAGATTCTCAGATCTCCTCTATCAGATGTCACCAGTTGTTTACTCCCATTAGTGTAAATTTTCCCTTTCCAAAGCAAGTCCAGTAGCGGGTACTTTAGCATCTGGAATCAATGGTAGATATTTCCTGTAACACAAAATGAGGCAGCCAACCTCTCCTTCCCCTCTCCTACCTTTTCAAACAGATTACTTAAACATTTTGGTAGATTCTGGGCATGAGTAAAGCATTCAAGCTATGATCCTTGTGTAGAAATTGCGTATGATCTATGAGCTACTGCACCAGCTTAATAGTTGGTCATTATCTGCCCAACTTTTAAAAAGTTTCTTAAAATCAGATCATTGTTTCCTTAACGATATAGATGCCTTTCAATCAAATTACTTCAGCATTTGAGAGACAACAGTCTAATGTCCTCTGTGAAGAATTCTGGAGGAAATCCAACACAAAATTCTAATTCTATGTTCAAGACAACATCAGCTGGGAACATTGAATTTGTCTGTCACAAAAACAAGAACTGCAAACTGTATTTAAGGCAACACCATCCTCAACTGCATAGAAATCTTATGTCCTCTTTCGATACAGGCAGATCTCTGAAGTATTAATTTGTAATTAAAATACTTCAAGGTATCTCCAGCACCTCAGTGTTTCAGATCTGAATTCTTAATTAACACCACTTAAGTACACACTTCTGCGATGGTCTCAAATTGAAAGTTCTGAGTCCATACTTACGCATCGGCTGCCTTTAATTATGTACATGCTCCTATCAAGAGCAGTGGGATTACTTGAAAGTTAATTATGATTACATACTTCAGAGCTAGTAGGATGAAGGCCTAACACATTTTACTGTAATAGAAGGACACAGGTCCTAAAAACTGCAAAGTAAAACATTTCAAGATTAAGAGATACTTGCAGCTTTCATTTAGGAGATCCAACACCTATGTGCAATAATTTACAGTATGTCAGGCTGCTGCTTTAAATGCTGAAGGTGCTATGACACCACTGGACAACAGATCTGCTTATTCAGAGTGTCAAGTAACAGCCACGCCAGCCAGCTTTAGCTTTGGGTTACTCCAATTTAAACCAGAGACCAGTTTCTAGAACTCCAGCCACGAAAGCTATTGCAGTAATGCCAGTACTGCCCTCACCTCACAGAAGACGCCCGAAAACCCCTGGGAACAGAGGCAGGTGAATCCATTCACCAGGTCTTTGCATCGCCCTCCATTTTGGCATGGATTGCTTTCACACTCATTTATTTCTCTCTCACAGTTTTTTCCTGTGAATCCACGAGGGCATAAGCAGTGGTAACCATTCACTTCATCCTATGCAGGTGGGAAAGGGCAAGCAAAAGGGGAAAATATATGTTTATTAATAAAGCTGTATACAAGAATTTGAAGTATATTCACATGAATGAATAAACAGCAATAGCACTATCTGAGGTTATTTTGTGCAGCATTAGACTTAACATGCTACACTGCAATCACATTTAACCAACCTGCAATTAGAAATTATAGAATTCTTAACTAGTCACAACAAAGCTTAACCCCCATACAAAATGTAATTGACAAGAGTTACCTTACAAGTCCCTCCATGTTGACATTGTCCATGACAATCATTAATATCTATGAATAAAATACATAAAGCATTAGAATTTGTAATACCTGAAGAATAAGAGGCAGAATAATTTTGGGAGGATTTTTATAGAAAGTTAGGTGGAAAACAAGGATGCTTCATTTCTTAGAAGATTCTCATTTTAAAGATTTTGGAGCTAAATGGAAATTATTTCAAGTAGTATCAGCTACTTCCACATCTAATATTTAAGTAAAAAAGAATCTGGGATCAGTAGCTCTGCTCAAGGGAAAAGAATTACCAAAGTTACAAAAGCATAAGTCAATTTCAGCACCAATTGCTGACTTTTTCATACAATACTTTACATTTACTTTGCTGCAAGTTAGGAAAATCTAACAAGTATCTTTTCTTTGTCCAATAATCTATACCGTTATTCATATATATGTATTTTAAAGAATAAAACATCCTATGATTAACATACATACTAAAGGAATACTAACTGATATGACAATTTACTCCTGTCCATCCTGGAATGCAGTCACAGTAATATCCACCAATGAGATTTTTGCAAGAGTAAGCATTAACACAGGGTTTCCCCTCACACTCATTAGCATCTGTGAAAGAAGATAAAAGAAGAGAATAAAGAACAAACCCAGAACCAGATCACCCCAGCACCACGCAAAGTTTCCATGCAGTCCAAGCATCAGAAGCTCATGTTGTTATTGGGTAGGCTGCTAAACCCTCACACAGCACTGGTTTTCAGTGCAGTTATCTATAGCTGCACATGCACGTTATCTTACTTTTCTCCTTTGCCAGGGCTCAAAAGGCCGTGTTAGTCAGGACAAACCCCTCCCTTGCTTCCATAAGCTGATGGTTACCCCAAGTATAAAGTCACTGCACTGCCACCATTAAGGAGGAGCTACCACCACCAATGTTGTATTTTGAAACAGAAATAGTTATCAAGCATTCTAGGAGAGCTATTAAAAATAAGCATAAATTGGCACTTTAATGATTACAGATATACTTCAAAGCCCTGCTTTTAAGATCTATAAAGGAGGAGGTAAGATCCTAATAGCAACACGTCTTAGAAGTTTACTTTAATAACTATCATGACCAAGATACAAGATAACTAGAATTACTCATCAGTTTGGACAAGTCTTCAATGGTTTTCCAACTTCAGAAAGCAATTACTTACCAAGCTGACACGTTGCTCCAATCCACTGCTGTGGACATATGCACTCAAATGCATTAATACCATCAATGCAGGTCCCTCCTCGAGCACAAGGGTTAGATGCGCATTCGTCTATATCTGTGAAGTCAGAATGTGCCTTTCATAACACAGTCCAAACTTTGACCTAAGGTTGTTTTTTTTTGGTGTGGGGGAAGAGGGAGTTCTAAAAAGCTTGTTAACAGAATACAAATTCTAAATTCTCGTTTCTTTACCTAGATTTTTCTAATATCTTTAAAATATAAGTTGGAAGAAAGAAGAATTTTGCAAACTCTCACTTGCAAATAAGCAAAAAGATTCAATAAATCTTTCAACAATTAACACACTGATTGAAAGCCATATCCCTAGAAAATAATGCAACTTTAACCAACAATTTTCTGGAGTTGGTTATTGTGGAAAAAAGAATAAATCTTCTGTTCTAAGTCTAGACAGCATGCAACCTGCCCAGCTATCAGCAGCTGAAATAATATACCCAACCATGTAGACATTTGGACTGTTTTCTTGTCATGTAAGTACAAAATACTGTTCAACTACTTCGAGAAGCAAACTTCCATGTTTACTTTTATGTTTCTTACAAATGAATCCACATTGTAATCTGCATTTTAGTCCAGCTACACAGCTTGAAATCATACTACAAGCTTTGGCAACAGAGGGAGTTTTTCTTTTTTAGGTCAACAAAAGCTTGAAGTAGGTAACTTGGTCTAATTAGGCTTCTGCTAACCCTTAGATCTAAACCACATCAAATGCATGCTGTCTTTAATACCACAGGTTGAATAGTACCATTAATCTTTCCAGAGTCTCCCAACACAACTGTTAAAATCCAGATAGTGTAGAAGATTACCAGTTCCATAACCACACAGCATAATTAAAAACAAGCTGCACCAGCCCTCCAAACCCAACTGGTCAATGATCAGTTAGTGCACACCCACCAATTGCACATGTTGGTCCACTCCACCCTGGTGGGCAGTGACACTTGAAGCCTGAGGAAATCTCATGACAAATTCCACCATTAGCACAGGGATTAGATACACAAGCGTGTTCCGCTGAGGAAAGAAGAGAGGAAAAAAGTTCTTTGTAAATAGTCTTCTAACATCAAGCAACAGCCACCTAGACTTCCTCTCAGACCTCTTTTCCTCTCACGCCATTTCCTTCTCCCATCTTCAAGGCAGGGGAAACAGATTTGCTGTATGAAGGATCCTGAACACCACCAGCAGTTTAAGTGACAAAGGAATTCTAGTATTGTACCTTGGAAGCAGCAAAGAGACCTGCTTGCATTTTGTAAGCTATCTTGTCCAAGATCACTCCCTGGACGTTTTTTAAACCTGCAGAAGTTTGAGTCTAAATTTTACTAAGCAAGACGTCCACTGCTGCCAGCTTTTATTTTCAAGGATTGTCATCTAATCTGTAAACCAAATTCACATGGCCTTGGATCTTGGATACTAGTGAAGAAAACTGATTATAAAACAATATTTGGCTAACATTCATAACAGAACTTGTCAAATGTATGGTTCAAATGTATGGTTCACTTCATCCCTGTCTCCTCATCTAAAGAGCCAAGTGATTTCTCCACTGCTCTATGGGCAAGCTAAGACAATGTTTCATCCATTCTGCCAAAAGTTTGCAGCATATTATAACAACTGAAGCAAAATTCAAATTTTAATAACAACACCAAAGTCATACTGCATTATGCTCAAATAAGATCTACACTCTGATAAATGTATAAGTGTTCTACAGGTAATGAACTTGGAACTCAAACAGATAAAGGAAAAAGTGGGTTTTTTTTCCCCTCCATTCTTGCTTATTAAGAAAACAATATTCAGAGCAAGAAGACTGGAAAGACTACACAGAAAAAAAGAATTCCACAGAATAAGACTGCAGAATACTTAACTACTAGTTTTTTGTTTTTTTTTTTTTACTATAGGTAAAAAAAATTGAACCGAAGTATATCTTAGGGTGAAAGAAGACATTCCCAATTTTCAGTCTCTTCCACATATCATCTTCTGCACAAAAAGGAAAAGAAATTATGACACAAATATTGCCCCTTTATCTTTAACTATTGGTAGAAGAGTCAAGAGAAGTCTCTATATACAAAAATAATCTCAACTATATAAAAACTCAGGAGGTCTTATGTACAGCAACCATGTAGATGAAAAAACATAATTTTTATAGTATAGTGAGATAAGAAATAGTTCTTCTATACTGCTGTGTTGCATAGACACATGTCTATTAGACGGTAATCAGGAAGGCAAACTTCAAAAGAAATAGTTGAAATGCTTTCCTCCATTTTGGCAACACAAGCAGAGAGGCCACATTTTTCAATTGACTGTTTAAACTATGCTCAAGGTGACCCTATATGAGAGCTTAAGCACATTTCCATGGCAGTTAACATTTGCATTATTAATTCAAAAGTACTGCAAGTTACTAAAAGTTGACTTGAGAAGGAAGTTGGTAAATCAAGAAGGAAAAGTTAACAACATGTTTATACAGCTTAAAAAAAAAAGTCAAAATTCCCATAAAGTCTACTACAACTACCTTCCTTAGTCTTCTGCTAGTATAAGAGTATGAAAGAACACATGTAAAATGCAAGTCAATAGAAGATAGGGAAATAGGTAGGAGGCAGAAAGGTATACTCTCCACTCTACAAAAGTGCAAGAACAAGCGTAAAACTTATTAAGCAGGAAAACCATCAGTCTAGAGTAAAGCCCAGCCTGAAACAGTTTCCCATTTTGCAAGTAAAATGTATTATTGGTAAGTACCAATTTCACAGTTCTTTCCAGAATAGCCATCAGGGCAAGCACAGCGATATTCATCTGGTTCAGTATTCATGCATGTTCCTCCATTCAGACAAGGATGATGATTTCCACAGTAATTCAGATCTGGGCAGAGAAAAGATATGTCAATCAACAGGGAAAAATCTTAGGGTTATTGCTCCAATTTTTAGACATACAAATGCTTTTCTGGGTTTAACATCATTCACCCCTAACATCCCCATATTTCATTAGCTAGCCTGTCCTCTCATTACTGTCCATGGAATAGGTAAGGATAAAGAGGAGAAATGCTTGGTTCAGGAAATCTCAAGCAGAAATGCTTGGGATCAGGATCATTCCAAGCCTCTTGTCTTAAATTTCTTATACTTGTGTTTAAGCATGAGCTGCCATAAAATAATTAGGGACAGATATGATCAAGTAATTGCACGCTAGCAGGAAAAAAATGGTTAATGAGTTATCAGTTAATAATGCGACTGTACTCATTTTTCCTGTAAATTAATGTTAAATACCTTTGTTACAGAGCAGGCCACCCCAGTTGGTTTCACAATTACACTGCCATGGTTCACTACAGCTCCCATGAGCACAGCCTGGGTAGCGGACACACTCATCACAGAACTGTCCTTGCCAACCATAATGACACCTAAGATGTAAGTTCACATGTTAAAAGTTAGAAATATGACACTTAATTATCAGCATTACATGTATTTAGAATGCTATACTTACCATTTTCAAGAACAAGGTCAACTGTTCAATGTGCATATACCAAATTGTTATTTTATTTCTCCCATTTAGAAAGGACATACTAGTTCTGAAATCCTTATTAGAATTCAACTTGCTTAACCATATTACATATCAAGGCAACACAATACATCAAGACTACACATTACAAAAGTTGTGTGTATTTAAGTCACCCTTTCACAGGAAGTTCAGTCCTCACATGAACAATCACCTCGAGCTAAGAAAAGTGAGTGGCATAAAAACCCCACAAAAACATCTCACAAAAGCAAACATAAAACAAAAACTCTTTTCAGAAGGAAAATACAGACTTACTGAATTGAGTATCTTAGCTTTTTTTTTTTTTTCCCCCCTATCAACTTATAAGATATCAGCCAATCTTGAATAATGCAGTCTTAAAAGACCAAGGCAGTCAAAGATACAGCTGCCTGGACAATTTTCTCAAGAGTTACAAGCACTTTATAGAGATTTTCTATTACATTTGACTTTCTTTAGTGACATTTATGAGGAAAAAAAAAAGTGTTCTTTAGAGGGGGAAAAAAAAAAGAGAAAATAGAAACAAAAGCCATTAATAATGCACTTGATTTAAACAGAGTTGATATTGTGTCACGAGATTTCTTCAGAGACCAGTATCTTTAGATTAGGTTATCTGTAGCAGTCCCTAGAATTCTGCATATACAAGCAATTGTGCATGCTAGAGGAAAAGCATTGAAGTCTGAAGTTAAAACAAAAAAAAAAAAAGGGCAAAAAGAGGCTATTTCAAATATACATTTTAACCAAAAATAGCAGTCAAGCTTACTTTGTTAGCTATCATCACATCAAAGAAGAAAATAAAAGTTCTGCTTGTTCTTTTAAGAGGCTCTCCTATTAACAAACTAAGAGGAATAGTAGCAACAAAGAGATGCATGAAAAATGCATGGAATGGGGGCTGAGACACATATGCTATGCAGACACGAGACTGAATGCCTAGAAAAGAAGCATCAGAAAGGCAACTCTACTTGTTCAAATAATGTTGCTATTATATAATGAACATGCCTTGTATTTAAAAGATAAGACTAAATTCTGAAGTCTTTGGGGAATGAGGAGAAAAAATATATAAGCTAGGAATCTGATTCATTGTGAATTTCTTTCCACTGTTTGGGTAAGCAGTAGCAACACCCAGAAGATGCTTATACTGGTAGCACACTATCAAAATTGAAAGATCTCTTATTTAAATTTCTGCTACTCATTTAGGCAGAAGGAATCTAAATGCAGTGCTTGCAACAAGATGGTTTTCTGCATAAACTACCTCCAATTCTTAGTCTTCCTATCTCCCCCTTATTCAAAATCTCAAGAATGGGATCCAGGAATTAAGGCCTCAGCTGTGTACGTAGTTTGGGGCCTATGATCTCTTATATAAGGGGCATTATCAGCAGCCTGCAGAACATGCCTACTCCAGGAGCTGCTTTCTCTTGCTTTATTAGCACCAAGGGGAAACAAATACTTCTCCTGCTAAACGTGATCCCTTCCTTCCTTCTCAGGGACAGAGAATCTTTTCAGGGGCTGGTATTAAACATTAAAAAGCACTATAACTCACTGTTACTGGCCCCGGCCCAAATCTCCATCCATGCCAAGCTTCACACTAATGCCAGTGATTCAGCATGACTACCCCAGCCAAAGCTAACTCCCCACCCACACATAACAAGCTTTTTCAAGGGCTCAAAATCTCGCATCACAAAGCAGATAATCAGAATAACTCAAATTTGTTTTCCATATCAAATGGTAACAAGTTTCTTTAAAACTGCATTGGTGATTGAGAGCATAAAAAAAAAGGGCAATGCGACCCAAATTTTAAATGCATTTTGGCACCTACTTCAACCCAAATGTATGTTCGAGTATGCATTACAATTAGTTTAGTAGAAAAGAGTTACTCCATGTTCACAATATTCAATGGAAACAAAGTTGACAGTAAAGTTAAGTTACCAATAATCCCTTGGGAAATCACTTCTAGAGCCTAAAAGCAGCCCAACCAAAGGAACACAGTGTTTACAAGTCAAAAGGTTACTATGTGGTAAGCTGATCAGACCGCAGTTTACGAGGAAGAATAAATTAGGATTTCCGCCTGAAGAGGAAGTCTGGTTGCATCCTACATTAGCAGGTGCTAGAACAGCTTTAATTCCACTTCCTTCTTGGAAGATAACGTTTATATGGATTTCGGCTTGCTCCTAGGAGTAATATGTGATCAAAGTGAAAGCAACTTAGAGGCATTTTATAGATTGTAAGAAAAATCTGTAGCTTGTAAGAAAAATCTGGTCAAAATGCAAGAGGAAAGAGGGATTAATAATCCAGCATAAGAAGCTCAGAAGGTACCAACACAAAGGAACAAAACTTAGAAAAACACAGAATGCCTTTTCAAGTAGTGGCTGTTTG
>JAUBOD010000259.1:234900-245659 GCA_032353885.1 Nothura maculosa | reverse complement strand
GTGACAACACTGTCACCTTAAAGAGTGCACCCTTCCCCTGAGGCTCCCACGTCCTGAGCATCCCATCCATCAGCCGAGGTGACACTGGAGGCCGCCTTCACCGCCAGGCAAAATGGATGGGGATCTGTGGCCTAAGAAATGCAAACCCCTTGCCAGCAGGCCTACATTTCCCTCTGGGGTGCCTCAGGGAAAGGAGGGAGGGTCGGCAAGCTGGAGCAGGTCAGAAAGTTGGGAAGGGATGGGTGCCCCATTTGGATTGTAAATTCTGACCCTGAAAAAAGGGGCCTGAATACTGGCTGCAGTAAAATTTAAGGTGTGCCCAAGTCCTGTAGCTCTGGAGGGAACCCTGTGCCCGTCAGATCAATCAAAAGCAGTGCACGTTGTACAGGAGTGGCACAGATTTCCACTCGGGGCTTTGCAACAAGGCAGGCACAGCTGGGAGGAGGGACAAAGGTGAAGAAACTGAGCAGAAAGGAGGATTAACTTAAAAAAAAAACACAAAAAATATCTGTAAATCGTAACACTGTCTTGCTAATCACCATTTTTTCCCTTTCTCTGATAAATTGCACTGTGTTGCTGACCCAGCTGGGCATTGAGGTGCCTGAGTCTACCAGCATTGCATATATCTTATTTGTCTGCTTGCTGCAGGAGGCAGATTGGTTTAATGGGAGGTGGCAATTGGTGGAAATAGAAATCGTGATCACCGGCAGCTTTTGCCAAGAGATAAGGAAGCCCATGGTAGCAATTCTCCTCCGCAGCAGACTGCTGTGTCACAGACTCTGCCTAAGTATTTAGGAGAGCGTTTGTCTGCACTGAGAGGAGCCTGGTATCCAAGAGCTGTTTTGATGCACAGAGCTGCAAATTCTTATCTCAGTGAGAGATCCTGCTAGCTTGTCTTTTGCTCTTGTGGTAGTAGTATCGTTTGTGAGAAAAGTGCTATTTTGAGCCCGTAATGAGGAATGGAGAAGCATCAGAGGAAACAGCCCAGGCTCTCTGGGTTTTGGTACATTTTGAAATCCTTTTCAGTGCCTTGGCTGTGCAGGATCTGGCATGAGCTGCTGTTTATAAGTGCGTAAGTCTCCCAGAGCAGGAGATGTGACCACAGCCCAGAGCATCTTTCCATTTCCTTACTGCCTTCATTTCATGAGCCATGTGTTTAGCTGCCAAATGACTGTGTGGGGATGCTATTAAGCAATGTATATGAGAGTACAGATAAAAAAAAAGAAAAGCTTGGCTGGGATAAAGATAAGGCAATACCCACATAGTCAGTAAATGAGAGGGTAAAATCATGAGAGCAGGAAGTGAGGGAATGCATCTCACGATACACCACACAAAACCAAAATAGACCCCCAAACTCTTCTGATGGTGAGTGGAAATGTAAACAGCATTTATGCATTTATAGTGTCCCAGGCCCAGGATGGGGAACACAGAGATAGGCAGTGGTTTCCATCCTTGGTAGGAAATGCTGCCCAGGGATGCTGAAATTCTGCTGGTCCATGTGGGAACTGTCTTCTCCAGTGCCCACCTTGACCTTTCTGGGCATGGATTATAGATCTCCTTCTTCTCTGTCTATGTCTATCTGTCTATGAGGAGAAATCATTTAAGTACAATCTCTCCTGAAGCTAATGCGTTAAAAGATCTCTGTAGAAGATAAGGGTGAGCAGCCCTCAATGCGAGTGTGAGCTAAATCTAATTCACAGTGATCATTTGAAATGTGTTACTCAGTCATCTGGTGTATCATGCTGCGTGCCAACACTAATATAATGAACTGCTGATCATTCACTTAATAGCTGCGCTGTGGCTGAAAAGCTGGGGACTCCTACATCATGTAAATTTGCCTAGATTTCATACGCCTACTGGCGACCTCTGATCCCTTTTAAAATGGTTTCATTCCCCTGAATAGAATGGATTTATTCTGTTTTTTTTTTGCAATGAGGTGAATGGAACGGGAGTCAGGTCCCGTCTGTTATGTTGAAATGTGTTGAATCACCTATGGCAAAATCTCAGTTCAGAAAGGTATTTATGGAAATGGCAAGTATCTATGGTTTTTAAATAGTTATCATTACTTTTCTTTGCATGAACTCTTTTTAAATTTTTTTTTTCCAGAAAGAAAGTCTTTACCCACTGTCCCAGATCTTGATCCTTCCTGCTGCAAAGCTGAGTGCAAGTATGTGTGTGCTGTTACTGCAGGGGATTCTGATCAGGCTGGGGCAGGTAAAATAAGCAGTAATCAAATAAAAAATAACCTAACTTTGCTATATTTATATGAAAGAATGATAATGCTGAAAGCAGAGAAAAAATAGTGTGAATAGCCTTACTTCAGTGTTTTTTTTTAAAAAAACAGTCATTTAAACTAACTACATTATGTGCATCAAAAACAGAAAGCACCTTCAGATTACTCATCAGCTTAGAAAATGCCCATTTATTGAAAACAATCTCCTTAACTAAACTCAGTGGCTGCTTTCAGTCACAACCCTGAGCCATCTGGCAAAGGCTTTAGTCAGCATGTGGCTGGGATGTCCGCCGAGCACCCTGTGTCCCTTTGCTGTTGTGATCAACCTGATGTCTGTCCTGCCCTGGTTTCTTGCCTACATCCAAGGCTGGGCAGCCGAACTGGATGTATCTGTCCTGGTGGCCATGGACAGTTTGAGTTTCTCCCCCTCCATTCCTGGACATGAGACCCTTCCAGCCCAGAAGGCAAGTGGCCACAGTAGCCCAGTGCTCTTCTCTGGAGAATGGGTCTTAACTTTCAGGAGGGCTCATCATCCTCATAGTTGGGCTGACAGCTGTGCTAATGTGGCTTCATGGACCTTTCGGTTTGAGCTGGCTCATGGTCTTTGTGAAGGACCATATCCCAGTTTCTGCCTTAAAGGACTAATCATGAGATGTGCTGAGCACATCTTTATGTACTCAATTTGCATGAAGTGTGTGTCAGATTACTTACATGCAATTTTTCTACAGCATGCTACTTTTCTGTATTCCTCATTTTCTAGCTGACCAGGATGAGAGGCTTATTAACCTTAATCTGACATTTTGTCACCAACCTTTCAAGTACCTGAGTGCCTTCCACATGAAATGGAGAGCCGAGGTGAAGTCCCCTGACATCGAGGCTTGATGGGATTACTACTGCATTAGTTACCCTCTCCTTGGGACAGCCATGTCACTTCTTTGGGTTGCTGAGTGTGCATGTATGTGTGCATTGGGGCCAAGAGAGAAAAAGAGGTTGAGAACTGACAGTTAATTTGGCTTTGGTTCAGCAGGAATGTCAGAGCACAAGGAAAGGATGAGTCACCACAGCTACCACAAAATCTTTATGTTGAATTCAGAAACATGTCCAACAGATGACTCCTAGTTACTGGACAGTCTGCAGTTTTGATCTTGGTCTCCTAGCATCTCCTTTCTTTAGCCTTCTTCATTGTCTCATCAGATGTGATGGCATTGAATCTTTCAGGAGGTTGTGACAGTGGACTCCTCAGTGCTTGCAAATAGCTCAGTTATGACAAAGTATGTTAGAAATGAGGCAAAAAAATGAGATGATTTTGTAGTAAAAGACTAGATCACACTACATTCACAGGAAGGCTGAGGCAATATGGCACAGGCAGCCTCAATCCTGATTTCTTAACTGTAGAGTACTTGGTTTTACAGTTTCAGCATTCTTTTAACATAGCTGTCCATATTCAAGAGTCAAAGATATGAATGTTTCTTTACTAGTCCATACGAAATAAAGAAAAAGTAAGAAGATAGTCCAGAAATATTGCAGTGCCATGATCTGATCCTAAATTATTTTTCATTAAGCCAGTTTAAGTAGCTTGAAAAATTTATTAGTTTTAATGTGAGTTACATCTTAAAATGGGCACATCAACATGGCAGCATGTAAAATAGGGATGGAAAATTGCCAGGATGGTAAGGTATCGAGTTTGGCTATTCATGCTCATTTGCATTGCTGTAATAACTGCAGGCCTGGTTGTGATTCAGCACCCCATTTTGCGAAGTTCTTGTTGGTTCTCCATCTTTGCTTTACATTTGCTTCGAGATAACAGGCAATTGCATGGGAGATAAATAGATAGAAATTGGGCAAGAGACCAGGAGTGGGGTTTTGCTCTCAAAGGCTGCCCAGAAAAAGTGAGGTGTTTCTGTGGATAAGTATGCACTGGACATCCCATCAGGATTGTTTTTAATCAGTCAACAATGATGACCCCTCCTAAAAATGGCCATTTGCCTTAGATAAGACATATCTGCTCAGATAACCTCAGTATTTGCCTTATTCAAGGTATTTCCTATAATGAGTACAATGAGCTAGATGCTATTTGTTTAAGCAAAATTATTTATGTAGGGAATGGCCAACACTCAAATACTAGCAGGCACTACTCAGGTAGTAGTAGATTACACAGGTAATCACAGTGCTGTCAAGTTTTAGATAGGACATTTCCTGCAAGGCCACAGTGAGGTGCCTGGTGTCCTTCTTGCAGGGAAGCACTGATGGCCTGGGGTGTCGAGCAAGCACTGCGATCAGCTTGTGCCATTGCCCGTGACACCCTATCTTGCCATGGAGAGAATGAGCAAAGCCGTGGATTTGGTTTTCTTCAGCATTTTCAACATTTTTTTTAACATAGTTTTCAACAAAGTTCTTTCCCAGTTTTAGAGACACTGGTTCTTTTAATCTTTTCTACTGCCAGGAGCTGCCTCAGAGCCCCAGCCACTATTGGCAAGCTCTCAGGAGGCATGAAGAGGGCAACAGGCCAGGCCAGTGTCTTCAGATCCTGCCATAGTGGATGGGAGAGATAGATCCTTATGGGGTGTCTGTATCCTTCCTGCTCCCATCAAGCAAAGCAGCAGAAGCAGCAGGTGATGTGAAAGGATGAGGGCTGACATTTAGAGGGCCAGGTGAAAGAGCACTGGATGAAGGAGGCTGGGGCACGGCAGGAGTATGGAATGTGTGGGGGAATGGGGAGAGCTGGGAGAGGTGAAAGGAAGGCACAAATGGGAGAAAGAACTCATGGGAAGATGCAGCAACATGAGATGCTTGGGGAGAGGTTGGTTCAAGTATAGGGCTTGTGCAGAGCATCTGCTGAGGAAATCACCATCCCCACAAGGTTGTTGTCAGTGCAATGGGTTGTGTGGCTGCGGGAGACTACAGTGAGCCCAAAGCAGCCTTCCTACCTTCACAGCATTCAAATATTTGCCACTCTTTAGTTCTTATTTCTCCAGAGCCTTGGTACTACATGGCTCTGCCCCAGGAGAGGATGGTGGCCATAGCAGAAGATGGGACAAGCTCTGTGGTCTGAGGAACGCGAAGCGGGAAGGATCACATGTGGAGGATGAGGAACCTGTGTCCAGCTGGGGAGCTGGTGCACCCACCTCTCCTCTGCTCATTTATGCCTGGTAAAGCAAGAGATTCAATGCAGATAAAGGTTTTATGCAAGCTAGGGGTGTTGGTCAAAATGATGTGGAAGAGAAACAGAAGAGGGAATCCCCTACTAAAAGCAAGGTGAATTTTCTTCCTCGAGATGATTTCTGCAAAAGAATCCACAGAGGATTTTAATCTTTTCAGTGCAGCTTTTATATATATATACACACACATTTGACATAGACGCACACGCACACACATATATATATATTTGCATGGATGTGTGTGCGTGTGTGTCTATGTCAGATCTCCTAGCCCAGGCATGGTTGTGGTATGCTGACCACTCAATTGAATCTGTGAAGAACATTATACAGACCTACAGACCCAGGAATGACAGGGATTTTACAAGGGGCATATACACACACAGGACCCTGAGGCCTAATAAGGAAACTCTTTACCATTTGTTTAAAGACTACATAATTTATGTTTTTCATCATCTCACAGAGAAGAGAAGGCTGTTTACTTTGATTTGTTGATGCAGCAATTTTCAATGTACTTTCTGGTATGCAGAGTTTATCTGGAAAAAAACACACCTTATTGATTGTAGTGTAACCCACACAAAACGCACAGCCAGCAAGGACAAAAACTGTCTATGAAAGGATAGACAATAGAGCATTCCCTGCTCACGTTATGCACCAGCACCTTTTATGTAATGTTTTTGATGGGCGTCACCTTGGAGAAGAATAAAAATGACAATTAAAACCAAAAGTTAAGCTGCCAGGTTTGAGGGGTGTCTCGGAGGCAGAAGAATGGAGTGGTACCCACTAAACCACCAAAGCTCCCCAAAGCCGTGACGTGAGGTCTGTGCTCTCAGAAGCAGGTAGCTGTGAAACCAGAGGAACACAGGGAGGCCAGTCCACGGAAAATCTGCAGTGATAAATTGTTTGCTTTTAATATAAGCAGGTTCATAAACCAATCTGATCCCTGAAGCTTGAGAGAGACCAGATACCAGAAAGCACATTTTCGACTGCAGAGCTGGCAGAAATCATACCTGGGATCCTGACCCAGGTATAGCGTTACATAGGGCTTCAAACAGGTTTGATTACTCGTGATGTCCTCGCTAGGTTACCCGGCACTGTCACGTACAGAGAAGCTTGTGGAGCTAAAACGAGCTTTAGTTTTGCAATAACAGACACCGTGACATGTCTCGGATGCACACGGTCTGTCCGACCACACTCCCAGGGCTTGGTACGAAGCACTTGACAATAGTTGTTGGGCTGCCAAGAGAAATGATGTCAGCCTGGGCGCTGCGTCAAAGCAGGACCTGGGCCGCACAGGTGGGAGCAGCCACAAAACGTCCCTGGATGCGGCTCCTATTGGAGAGGCCCTTCATACAGGCAAAGTCAGCAGAAACCCCCTCTTGTTTTCAATCTCAGATGTGGCTGAAGGTGCCACAGTGATGCTTGCCCAGCGGGCAACCACACGTTGTACCACCTACATCTTGTCACTAGGTATTTTACCACATAGATTTTGTCCTCAGGTATTTTATCACATACGTCCTGTCTCCAGGTATTTTACCACATACTTCTTGTCCCCAGGTATTTTACCACATGTCTCTCGGTCCAGCAGCAGAGTTTCAAGCCCCTGGTTGTGCGCCGGTACCCTCGCATCGTCTCCTGTTTTCATTTGCCATACACAAGTGCGCCGACGGTTCTAAGTGGGGACAGCAGACCTTCAATTCTTCAAACTTTTTACAAGAAAAGCGTGCACTTTGCCTAATATGGGCTGCTCCCTGAGCTCTTTGCTTACATCTATAATTTTAAACAAGAAGGAGTGGGTTTTGCTGATGGCTTTTATTCCCTCCTTGCTCTCATTTATTTTACTGCAAGGAAAATGCGGCCACATAGTCTTCTTTCTTTGTGCAAGGAGTTCACCCTCAGGGAGCTGACAAGAAGGAACAATTTCAGTTTGATTTTGCATTTTCATACAGCTGATATGCAAATGGTAGCTGGCCCTAGAAAAAAAGGCAGATTCTGCTCTGAGTTGCTGGGGCAAAGTGAAGTAGGTGGGCTGACCAAAAGCAGGATCTAATTTAAACCTCTTTCTTTGTTTATAGCAACTGCTTTTTCCATCCTGAATGTTCTTAACATAAATTGTTGCTTTTTTTTTTTTTGAATGTTTGTCTTTTATGTTTACAACCTAATGCAGCTGGGAATTTATTTATTGGCAGTATCTCTTATCAGAACTTTTTTTTTTTTTTGCATTGTGCCAAACATTTATTGAGGCAGCTTGTAGGGAAAGAAAAAGAGTAACTTCATAGTGCAGGCTCTGTTCCTTGTCCTGTGGCTTAAGTTTTTATTAGAGGTCATGAAATCAAGGCATATCAACCAATAAAGCAGCTAATGGCTAGAGTGGACTAGGAGAAGCCTATTCTTATCTCTTCTCTCCTCCCCCACTTTTCCTACCGAGGTATTTTTTGACCAAGTGAAGTTTTACTTGCACTGAAGCATTTTGGTTTTCCTCGGGCAAAACCCGAATTGGCTTTACAACTGAGAGAAAGGCTTTTATGTGTGAAAATTACTGTTTCCACTAGCAAAAATGTCTCAGCAGAAATGTTTCAACTAAATTTGCTAATAACAGTGTGCTCTCTCTTTCTGTCTATTAATAGGATATATTTCAGTCAGCACTCAGAATTAAATAGACACCTATTAATATGAAGTAGTTTTAGCTTCTGAAGTTTTATGTTCAGATCATTTAGCTTGAATTTTCTTTGGAATGATCCTTATTTTTCTTTATATTTGTAAATTTTGGTTTTTCTTCGAAGGCAAATTTCCACTAAACACCTAATCAGCATCCAGATGTAAACAGTAAGAATATGCAAATATTCTTCAGTATCTTAACTCTCCATTCCCCTGCTTTGCATAGTAGCAGTATCTAATGCCTTATTCTATTCTATATATGACCTGCTGTGACTCATCAGTGTGTTGATCTACCAATACTTCTCTGGGCTTATTAACTCAAGCCAAGCGCTGCCTTGTTGACTGCGGTTTCAGCTCAAACCAGCTCCTCCCATCCTTCCTTCTGGCCACGTGTTCCTTCCCCTGCTCTGTCACGATAGCCTTGCCTATAGGACTGTACCTGCAGCTCCTGTGCAGGCATCCTCAGAGATCACACTTGGCTGTTGGGAAGAAGCAGCAAAAAAGCATTTTATTTCTCTGAATTCTTCCCTGTGCTGATTTCCTCCTGGTGTGGATCATGGAGATGCCGCACTAGCAAGTGTTTCAGAGCAGGTGTGTGTGGTGGGGAGGGGATATTCCCAGCACTGGCTGGGAAAGCGGGGGAGATGTGCAGAGAAACTCAGCCAGAGTTGCTGTTAACATGAAACTTTATCCTTTATATCTCGCCCCAGGTGACTTGAGAAATTCATGATACAAGAGAGACCAACTGTCTCCAATAGACCCTTGATTAGGCCATTATGTTTGTGACTAATTTCTTAAATATCTGCTCTCCTTCTTAGGTTTTTCAAGAGCCTCCTGCTCTGGAGTTGACTCATATGAGAACAGGTGTTGCTCACAGAGGCAACACTTGTTCATTTTTTCCACTCCTTCCTAGGTATTAAGCCCCTGTGCAACACTGCAGGCTCTAATACTGGAGCACATCATGAGCATTTGGTCTTCACAAACCTCCCCATTAGATAGCAAAGCATGACCCCTTTCCTATTTCAAACCCAAGCAACAAGTTCCACCTCCCTAGTATATTACTTTGGATATCCAACATCCCACCATCTCTTTGATAGTCAATACACGTTCTATGCAGGACTCTAGAGCATGGAAGGGAAAATGAGATTCAGATCACATCTAACCTCTGATCCTTAAGGAAGTGATGAGCCAGAAGGACTTCATAGCGTGAGTGTACAGTGAAGATAAAGGATGACTTCTGTGCAGATTTGTCCTGCTGCCAATGCAGTCAAATAAATGACTGTATAGAATAACTCACAACACACCCAGACCAATCTAAGTGAAAAAAAAAAAAAAGTTTTAATTGTTTGCTGTTCCTGTCAATGAAGAGGAAAGGATTCTTCACATACAGGGGATTTTGTTTTCCACCCAGAAACTGCTTCATCACTTCTGAAATAAGTGTATTTCTAAGGAAAGGCAGGAAAGGATCATTTTCAGTGTTGAGTACTGCATACTGTGGAATACGGGATCAAGGCTGGGTGATCGTTGTAGGCCTGTGAACAAGTTTATGTCAGCTGTGTGAAGGGGAAGAGAACTGAATTTAACTGCAGCTGTTACGCCATTGACAAATGAATCTACCCCCTTAACCAAGTCAGTCTTTCTTAAGGAAATGACAGAAGGGGTCATACTCACCCAGTGTTATTATGGAACTATCACTAGAGCATCTGTTTTAAAACTGCAGGTCTTACATTGTCTGAGAGTAAAATAATTCAGCAGCCTCAACCCTATATATACAGCTCACTGTATATGTTTCAGAAAAGACATGAACTCCACTGTTGAACCTGGCTTCATATGTAGGGATAAGGCCAGCAGAAATTATGGGAATGTGTCGGGAGTGGGCAAGGAGTCTTTGGCTGTGGCACTGCTGCAGGGTCTATCCTACGTCTTTAGGCAAAACCCTGCTGTGATCCTACCATGTCCTGCTTCAATCTTGGTAGTCTAAACCCAGCACCTGAACAGGAATGTGGGTTTTAGGGTCAGATCCTCTCTTCAAGCCTAGTCCTATCACAGAGCCCACATGACCCTGCACGGACGTGGAGGCTTGGCACTGTCGGAGCCTTCAGGCAGGTGGACTAGGTGCTAAATCCTTTGGGCAGGCTCAACAACTCTTCCTGTCTTGTCCAGAGATGGATGGAGCCAGCACACAGAGATGCAATGTGTGGGTCACCAAAGGAGCAGCACCCAAAAAGAGGATGCATGTCACAAAGCTACTCCTCTCCCACATCCCCTGGGGCCCCAAGGGGTCCTAGCAAAGTGCTCCACATGGGTGCTGGGCTCAGATCACCAGGATTGAAAGGTACTAAAGCAACTATTGCATGTCTAGTGCTCCAACTACTCATGAGCTCCTGGTAGTGTTTTCCCAGCCTTGCTCTGCTCATTGCTGATGCCAGATTCCCTCCTCCAGATGTGCCCGGATGTCCTGTGTGGCAGAATTGAGCAATGTATGGGCAACAGGATCTCTGTTCAGGCACCAGCTACCACTGCACCAGGGAAAGGCATCAGCACAGCGAGTTCTGCACTTAGGGGCTAAAGGGCTGCAAATGCCTAATTACAAAAGACCCCACATCACATTACTAACATTTTATGGTAAGAGAAACATCATTGTGGGGAAGATTTTCCTTCCAAGCACAGGGACACGGCTGCGTTGTGCATCAGGGCTGTGCTTAAGCAGCCG
>JAUBOD010000259.1:134129-146742 GCA_032353885.1 Nothura maculosa | reverse complement strand
ATTCAGGTTCATGTGCAAGTATTGTATAGGACAGCAAAAATATTTTTAACAGCAATCCTTGGTAGCTTGCCTTTTTTTCTGCTCTCTGCTGAATTCCTTTCCATTATAACTTCATGGGTTTTGACAGTCACCCCTGCTGTGACTGGAGGTAGAAAAAATTCAGATCTAATGAGTTTAAAATGAAAAAACGTGAGAGTTTTATCATCAGCTAACTGATGAATCTGAAAGATTTCCTTAATTATATCCCCATATTTCTTCTTTTGCTCATTAGCACCTTATATTCAGCATTCAGACTCTGAGGGAAACAGCAGGTCTCATTTTCGTAGGAATTCTGGATGCTGGTTTCTCTCATGGGTCTACCACTAAGCTCCTGTGTGATTTCTGACAGCCTACTTCTTTCCTTTCTGTTTCTGTAATCTTGTCACACCACATCTCCCTCACCAATTTCAAATGCAAGTCTAGAGGAGCAGGGCCTGCCTCTGTGAGTATGAACCATGTCTAGTACAAAGAGGTCTTGTTCTCAGTTGTGTTTGCAGTGCAAACAATAATCAGAGGCAATATCTACTGAAAAAGGGAGAGACAGTTACTCAATCCTTGACTCAATCTGGTGACTCAATCTTCATACCAAAGAGGTCCATTTTGCACTGATACTGCCCAGTTATAGAGTCTTCACTCACACCAGGATCTTTTGTAAATTCTCCCTTGATTCCTTGATTTAAGAGTGTGGAGTTTTTTGATTTGTTTGTTTTTGGATGAAGAACCAGCGAGCCCACAGCAACCCAACAGTCCAGCAGGAAGGACTGTCATTACAAAACTGTACACCAAGGGCAAAGTCCTTATTCCCCTTTCTGAACCATTTCCCAACTGATTGCTGTTTAGCTCCAACTCCTGTTCTGCTTTTATATGGTGAGTGATCCTCCTCCATCCTGCTGCCCCCAGACTGACAGCTGTTCCCGCTGTCCTTGGAACACCAAGGGAAACATATGACTGGCTTGTAACTCTTCCTCTCCTCAAAGCAAATGACAAGGTTACATGGCAGTCGTATGCTTCCTTTATTATCCTTTTGTTTGAAGAAATAGGAGTTGCACCTGACTGAGGCAGCAGCGGCATTCAATTAAACAAAAGACATTTTATTTTAGCAACTGTTTAATGAAGAGGAAACCAATAGAAAATCTTCTCTTCCTCCGGGTGAGGAAAGCATTGGCAAATGCTATATTTAGCTGTGAACTGTGCAACCTGCCAAAGGTTTCCATCTAACTGATCAGGAAATGAATCCCCCTTCAGTTCTAATAACTTGACTGCAGGGAACGTGAACAGCTCATGCAGCCCTGGAAACTTGTCTTCCTAAATGCATTTATATGAAAAAAAAAGCAATTGATTAAAAAAAGGCATATTTAGTTCATTTTCTACCTCTGTCACAATTTTGGATAGACTTGCTGATGCTGGATCACTAGGTGTCTTACTGCTCTTGTTCCTCTCAGTGATGCATTGTCCTACAGATAGTGATGGTGAACTGGGCTGGATGTAGCATTGCTTGTGAGTAATGGCATGTTCAGCAGAGCTTCATTTCCAAAATAACAGAGTGGCCTCAACTATGCTGGCATAATGAGAGATAGCTCACCTGAGCTGCAGGACCCTTGTGTATTTATTACTGTGGTTGGTTCATAAAAGACCAACCGCAGTAAGAGAAGTTAACTGGATTCTCCTATCCCAAGATAAGTTTCCAAAGCTGCACATCATAGATGTAACTGAGCAAATTAAAGGTAGTGTTTTGTATGCTAGAGGAAAAAACTGATAACAAACCTTAATGGAGAGAGATGGGGAATTTTCATGAGCTTTGCTACTGAGCATGACAGCAATGGAGAAGGATGTAGTAATTTCTAATATAGCCTTCTATTAATGTTTTATTATTTTAAACCTAGCAAACTAGCTCACTTTCCTGACCCTGTCCAAACTTTCAAAACTTCCTCTGAGCACTGTGGCTTAGATCCAGGTCAGACTTTATCTGACCTTTCAGGTGCACACTCGTAAAAGAGAGAATAGGTGCAGTTGTTCCTTTCTTAAGCCTAGGAAAAGTCTTGGCTTAATATCAGCCATCTGCTAACTGAGCAAGTAGGCTCTTCTCTTTATATATGCCCGGCAGAGAAGGAGATGAGAGCCACAATGTAAGACCTTTCCTTCCCTGAGATACAGGCTGCAGGACTGCATCCGGTGTACTCTTAATGCACATGGGCATTATTCTCACACCAGGCCTTCAAGGCATATTGGAGGCATGCTGGAATATTTCATTACAGAAATGCAGAAATAAAAATACATATATATTCCCCTCAAGACCATCTGAAAGATGGAGGGATGCTCATTCCACCTGGAAAAGGTATCCGGAATGCACAGAATGCATTGCCTCCCATATATGCCCGTGACTTGTCATTGACTACAGTCTAAATGACACAACTTAGGTAGGTGCTTTGGACTGGACAACCCAAGATTTACTCAGACTACTAAACTGGAAATAATTGATTCCTCTCAAAGCACATTTTGTCCCGTTTCTCATACTGTGCCAATCTCTCAGGCTTTCTTTCTGAAACCATCCCCAGGGCTTTCATGCTGCTAGCCCTGGTACAGGTTCAGGAGGTCACTGGGGAAGAGCGCACACAAGGACATGCTTACACGTAAACTGGGGTTTGAGTTATACTGATGAGAATATAGAGTAACACTTCCAAAGCCAACAACAGTTGCTCTCTTTTTATACTGCTGACATTCAGAAACCAAAGAATGAAGCACTGTAAGTCTGGGAGCTTCAATTAACAGTTCCTAAAACGGTGAAATCCTATGAGGTAGTATGTCAGCTGAATGCAAACAGAAGGAAAACCAAACTATAAGTATGATTCTGTAACAAATCAATAAGAAAACAGACTGTGAAGGGAATTTTGCCCAGCAGGGTCTCCCTGGCAGGAAAGGAATCTTTATTTGGAGAAACATGACTTCATTGTGTCGATTGTAGCACTTTTCCTTATCTTTTGCTGCTGCACGAGAAGAAAAGAGGCCTCTGCAAGACGGCCTAATATACTGGTGCTAATTTAGGTGTGACTGGGTGTTAGAACACAATCATTTTCAAGTTGGGGTAAAGCACTGCTGGCAATTTAGAGCTGCATATCTCAGGGTTTCAGTCTGCTTGGACCAGCTTCCTGTCACTGTCCGCCATTATGTATCAGCAGGAAATTACGCTTTTATGAGTGATTTACCTTTAAACAAACACTGCTACACAAACAATATGGTATTGAATTTGGTGGTTTGCCTTTTAAGTATTACAGTGAAAGATTGTAACAGCTGTCTAAGCTGATAACTACTACCTAGGATAAGAATATTGTTGACTGAGTTATTAGTCAATTGTTCAACTAAATCTAGCTGCATCTCTGTCTTTTAACTGGGTGGCATTTACAGTTTCTTTAAACAATATAGTTCCTTGAAACAGGCATATAACTGGTTCCTTGGGTGGGAGCTTTAGGGGGTAAATAATTGTTTCAGAAATCAGATCATGCTTTTTATTTAAATTTTTGTATTTTTATTTTTTTCCCATAGCTCGTTCCTGGTGGGAATAGTCTCCTAGAAGTGAATTTCCTTGTGGCTTTCTAAGTTCAGTGGATTACCCACAACCCACAGCCTGTGGCTAAAGATGACTAAACTACACAGCTGGATGAATCTTGGTATGGAATGAGTGAGGCACTGAAATGACTCCACTTCATATCTACTGCTGTGACTTTCATAAGAAGTTTTATCCTAAGATAGCACTTTTTTCAGGATGTTGAATGCCTGGAGGCTCAGTGCACTGCAAACTCAAATGCAGGATTTGTGATGGAGGTTGACCTTGCAAAATTCTTATTCTGTTTTTGAACAATTAAGGCTAACTGCAACCATAGTTGAGACTTCCAGACTTGTAGGCTCCAGAGTTGGATTGAATCCAAAGCCCAGTGAAGTCACCTGGAGTTTTTCCGTTGACTTCAGTAAACTTTGGGCCAGGCAGCTTGAAAGGCTATTCCACAGAACCCAAATGTCAAATGCCAAGCATGGCTTTACACAATTGAAAAATCACCTATTTTGTAAGTTTTCAAAGGCAGCTCTGCTACTCAGCAGTAACAATATAGAATTGGTTTGAAAGGGTGAAAATAGATGTGGATGTGGAGTGATCCTTCAAAAAGCCTTTGGCAATGCTCCAACACCACGGCACTGAAAACAAGAACTTTTAATGCCAACATTTTTAGAATCATTACTGAAATAAATTTTAAGGAAAAATATTCTTGTCAATATCACAGAATTACATTGCTCCTCATGTTATATATTCAATTTTGCTTACTGCATTTATTTGAAAACAAAGATCTTAAGGATTTTGTTGAATCTACTGCCATTTTAAAGCAAATTTCTTAATATCAACTTTGATGACACTCTGGGACTGATCTATGTGAGCAAATCATTTTCATGAAATCACTTCTGGAGGGGTTTGTCTGTTGCTCAAGATTCGTGCATTAGAGAGAAACTCTTCTCCAGAGCTTTGCTTGTGGCACTGGTCTAGTTTCCAAGAGTCAAACTCATCTCAGGTGCATTCTACCTATAGGATGTACCTGAGATATACAACCTCCTTATAGGTACAGTCCACATATAAAGAGAATATCATCTTTTTTTTTTGTCCCACCATTAGTTTTTTGAAAGCACAGTTCCTGTTCAGCTACAACAGTAGATTTCTGTAGCAGACACAATGACTTTCTTGAAGTCTTTATTAGGTCAAGCTAATGTTGCTCTCTTTATCTTTGTTCTTTTAAATGCAATTAGTTTTGAAAATCCCTTAATGTTTCTGCATAAAGTACAGATATGTGTCTTCATGTGACTGCTCAAAAACTTAGAATCATGGGCCCTTCTTTTTCATATAATATGGATGAAAAGGAAGAAAAGAAAGCTTACAGAGGCTTTATATTGCCTTATAAGCCTACAGAATAGAAAATCTATTCCTTATTTCCTGCCCATGTCTAATTTTTCAAAGACTTCTTTCTTTATTAGAGGGCCAATTATTTTGGTAGTCGTCCAAGGCATAGATGCATATTGGATTAACAACACACATTAACTATCCTTCAGCAGGTGGAAGATTTGATTCGGATTTTTTTTTATGCTGATGTAAAGGAAGAGTGATCCTGGAACCACATGGAGAGGTGCAAAGGATGAGAAGATAAGAAACCAGCACTAATAAACTCCCTGCTGAGGTAGCCACCCTTGAAAGAATCATAAGGA
The DNA here is from genome assembly GCA_032353885.1 of Nothura maculosa. NCBI lineage: Eukaryota > Metazoa > Chordata > Aves > Tinamiformes > Tinamidae > Nothura > Nothura maculosa. Next base: position 141,465 of record JAUBOD010000259.1, on the reverse strand, counting down.
CTTATATTTTACTTCTTTTCAGCTCCTCAAGTATTTTTGCATACAAGAGCAGAAGAAATCAATGCTTGGTTTTCAGTTTGGTTTCCTTTCTCTTTTGAGGCACTACCTAGTAAGGAAGAATTGCAGGTAACAGTGAGTTTGAGGTTCCTTAATGCACCAAAATGATAAAACAGTCCAGCGTACAAATAAAACAGGCCATTTTTCTGTAAAACAAGTTGTCAAAACACAGTTGCCTCTTAATGCAGAACAATAAAATAATCTTGCAAACTGTTTAATGGCCAGGATGAATGAAAGAATCTGTGTATGCTTTACAAATGGCCTGATTACTGCCAGCTCACATGCTTGCTCTGCAGTTGTAGTACATTAGAATTTGAAGTAGGATGTTGTTAGCAACTCTTTGCGTGGGGTGGAATTTGAATCAAAAGCTATAAATGAACTGTGACAGCAAAAAATGAAAGTGCAATTGCTTTCTCACATGACCTGTTTCATTTAGTGTCATTAAACTTAATCAATGATTAACCTTTGGTTTAACAGTGCCTGTCATTTCATAGCAAATCAAGTAGGAAAAATGTTGTCTACCTGAATAATTCCCTAGAAAATGTCTGAGAGGTGCATTAATAGCTTGAGAGGTGAGAGGCTGGCCTAAATTTGTGTACGCAAAAAGCACCTGAAGTGTAAAATCACTAAGTGCAAATAAGGCAAAAAGAAATGCCCGAGTGACTTGTATGAATCCTGTTTGCACAGTCAGTTTTGGGGAAGATCTGGTATCTGCTTGTATGAGCAGGACAGTGGCGAGCTCCCTAATAACACACATGAGAAATTAATAACTGATTTCAGAGAGTCTTCATCTCACTTTGCTTGTTTTTGCATAACAACTTTATATAGTAAATATATACAGACAATGCATCCTAATCCAAGATTGTCTGGATATGGCTGTCTTTTTTGATCTTCACTGAGATCAAATGTGTTACATTATTTTACACCAAATTAAGTTCTAGCTGGAATGAATTTCCTTTTGGCAACCAATTAGGATGTTTAAGGAATTTACTTGCATTTCTTGATCTTAGGAGTATTTGTGGAGAGTTCACATGGCCTATGCATTATTGTACCTGTTATCAGCCTGCATAATTGTCTAATTTGCATATGCAAACAAGGTACTTTATAGGCAGAGTGTTTTCACATGCCTTTTATCCAATTAGCTCATTGTGTTCTCCAGTCTTGTGTTCTCCCCCTCTGTCATCAAATTAAGAGGAGTTGTGAATTAAAATTGGTTTCATTCACATGGCATGTCTGTGTGACTTAATTTAGAAGAAAGGTGGCTTTTGCTATTCCCAAACAATCTTTGTTTATTCATTATACATTCAAAGAAGGTCTATAGGATTCCCAGATGAACTGGGGAGCTTGATATGGTATGTGATGGCTGGATTTACAATTTCACAGAAATTTGCATGCTAAAAAATCAAGCTCCCATACTGACTTCTTGTCTTCACCAACCGCCCTTCATCTGAGAGCGTCTGGAATGATTAACCTTCGTTTACCTCCATTCATTTTGTTTTCACAAAGAAAAAAGTGCATGCAGTAAGGATCTTTTTGCTCTTTTTTTCTATATCTAACTGCTCCAAAGCAGTTTGTTTTATGTTATCAGTGCAATTACACTGATCTGGAGTTCACTTAGGTGATAGAGCAATACGCTTATGTGTGTTGGTTGATGAAATCAAATCCATGCCACATTTATTGTAAAGGAGGATTTGCATATAGACTAGCACCAGAAGGATAAAATTTCTAAGAAGTTAATTTTGTTCCTAAAATGATCAGTACCAAATATTTGTGACCCTGCACAACGGTTGTGATGATATGATTTCCATCCTTATATTATTATATCCTAATGACCATCATCTTATCTGAGGCCAACATGCCTCAGAACTTCCATACTCACACTTTCCAAGTGTGACTTTTCAAGGCTGACTGGATTTCCTGTCAGATTTCTCAATTTCCATGTCAGCTTCTGATGGTCAGCCTCAACCAGGAGTGTATTGATCATGGTCAATGGAGTCAAAGTAACATAGTGAAAGTGCAAGGAAGAACAAGGTTCGGCTTATTACCTCTGGTGCTCTTTTGTATCTTACGCTTTTTTAAATCTGAATATTCTCAGGGAAAACAGCAGTGCTATTTCTCTTCATGAATAAAGGCTGAATTACAATGAAGGGATGTCAGAATTGATTATTCTAGTTAGTTTATTAAAATTATCCAAACAGTCAAGTAGGGAACATATTGAATAAAAGTCATATATCTTAACAAAAGACAAGTGTGGAGACTATTTAGAAAAATGTTATATTTTGTTGTTTGTGCCATAAGAACTCACTAACCTTATTAACTCAATGCTAGCCTAATTAGTCAATGGAAAATGGAAAGTGGAGAAAAATTAGGGCAACAGAAAGATAAAAGTATCTAGAAAAGAGGGAGATGAGTTAAAGAAGTAGGTTAGAAGAAGAAGTTGCTCTGTTATCTGTTTTTCTTTTCTTTCTTTCTATTCATTGTCAGTCTAAGCAAAGCAGCTGGCATCTGTAGTCTGTTTTACAGATGGGTTGAGAGGAGCACATATTCCACTACATGTCTGGCATGATGCGTAAGTGGCTGGTGTCTCTGTGTACTTGCCAGGAGCTAGCGATTAAGGAGACTTGCTAATAGCCATATACAACTGAAAACATACAATGGTCAAAGAAACTGGGAACAGGAGGGAATATTCCACCAATATTTCTCAAAGCTGACTAGCTATGCTGCCTGCATAGGATAAGGCGGTCTCTTTTTGGAATTTGTTAGTTTTATAGGAATCTTAAATTCTCATTTTGACTGGAGATTAGCCATAACCACTCTGCTTACAACTTATAAGAGACAACTTGCAGTTTAAATAGGCAAATAGTGAAGGATAGAAGAAGACAAATGGAATTCTGTGTTCAACAGAGAAAGAACAGAAGCACTTAGAAATGAAGTTGTTTGGCCAATGAGACAGGAGACTTGCAACTCCTGTGGTGAGAACTAAATCCTTTCTTTCAAGCCTTTAAATTATTGAGAGCGTTAGTTACAAAATCATCTGCCTCTGACGTAAAGTTACTCTGCTCTTTCCTCCAATAAAGCACCACTAGCCTTGGGCATAGGTCAGATACAAGTCTCACGATGACTTTGGGTCTCTCCCCACAGCTTCCAGCATAGAATCTCCATCATCTTCACTCTTTCCAGTTCAGCTGGGACATAAATAGTTGCTGTTTGCAGGAGGCACAGCAGCCATTTATCCTTTTCACTGTCCCACGCTGCCTGATGTTGCAGCAGTGAAGAACATGAGGAATGAATGAGAGACAACAGACAACACCAAGAGGATCCTCAGGTGGCTGGCAGGGAATTCCTGCACAGTCCTGCTGCCTGGCAGGCAGCTTCTCCGTTTCCCTTGCAACACAGGTGGGGAGCATGGTGTGACTCAGGAGCTCTTCTGGAGCCATTTCCAGATTTCACTGGAATTAGACCAGAAAAAAAATGTAGTAACACGCTGGTGGTTCAGACCAGAGTGAAAGACAGGACTGGACTAGCAACTTTGCTGCATGCCAAGAGGGATCCTGCCAGCAAATTCAGCACCAGCAGCACACTTGCACTGTATTCAGCTTTATGGACGCCATTCCAAAACAAATATATCTGTTTTGAATGAAATTCGTTCTATGCAAAGCCATGTCAGGCTCCACTTTTAGAAGGTGGTTATTCAAAGACATGAGAGATGGTTGCTGTTGAGCTCTCCAACATTAAATTAAATTAAGTCTCTGCATTTCCCATCACAAAATTAAGAGCCTTCTTGGGCTTGGATAAAGGAGTTAAATCGGTGGTGATCCTGATGAGAGGCTAAGACAGAATATCTTCCATCATCTATCACTTCATCCAGTTTTGGATGATCTTATTGCTATATGACTTAGTCTGATTGCACCTCCACCCCCTTCTTGTGGCCTTGGTGGGTTTATCTGGGTGCTGACCATTAAAACCACCTCTTGCCTCAGTTTCCCACTAAACAATCCCAGTGGAAAGTTTTGCCACCCATTAGGCTGTGATATGAGCCCTGAGGACTGCAACAGCACCTCAGCCCTCATCACTTTACTGGAACCACTGCATTTTCCAGAGATGCATCCTCACACCCCTTCTACATGATCCTGCTCCAAGATGACCTAGGAATTAAAGGAAGGTTTCGAGCATCAATTCTGCCATTTTGTACACCAATATGCAAGCTTCCTATATGGTGCCATGGGCAACAAAAGAGATAGGCCTAAATACTTAACAATTTCATCAATTGTGAATGGCTACAAGCAGCTTTAGTCCTAAACTGGAAGCCTAGGAAAATGAATATCTTCACCAGGTGAACTTAGGGAGCAAAGCTTCCTATTGATCAAGCTTGAGTGAAAGCATGAGGAAAAGAAATGCCATGAAAAACTGACATAGCCTTGATTTGGAAAACCTGACACACAAAAAGTGGTCCTCAGGGAACACATCCTAAGTCAAAGGGACTATTCCTGGGTATAGGTCTTTGAGCACGGTCAGGACTGTGCTGAGACCAGTACCAAGCAGTGGGGAGCAGTGGCCATGCAAACACAAGGGTTCCATGTCCCAGCCCTGTCTAGCCTGGAGCCATCAGAAATGGTCTCCTTGGATGCCTGAACAGCCAGCCTGGAGGAGGCAGGCAGTGATAGAGCAGGAGGCTGTGCAAGGGATTTGCTTCAGACTTGCTTTCTCTCTTTCTCCCTTCCTGAAGTAAACTATTCAACCCTATGCATTCCAGCCCCTGAGGGGGGACATGCCACCCAGTTCGAGAGTAAGTGCATTAATAAACCAACAATATCTGTGTCTACATCTAGATCTAATCTACAACTACTAAGTGAGATTCACTGTTTCCCACTCCCAGCAGCATCTTTGGCAGTAATTTCTGAGCTCGGTTCTCCACCTGTAGCTTGAACATCTTGTATTATGGTGTTTGTTCAGTGCCTGTTTCTCCTTCATTTCCGTTTGTTGCCGGGGATTTGAGAAGTTCAGGTGATCTTTGGCCCTTCAGGGAAGTGATGCTTCTCCTGCTTTCAAAGCTGCACTATTAACTCAGCCAAGGTGATTCTGTTTTGCCAATAGACAAGCCCTCACCAGATTTTTCCCACCAAGCTTCAGTTAGTTTAGCTTAGCTGCTTCGGTAAAAGCTCTTTTTTGGCTATTAAGCTGACACCAGTGTTTCCTCATGAAGCTATATTAGTTTCATCATGATTTTGTAGTCTGATCTATCCTTACAGCTTTCCAGAGAGATCTGACAGTGCACAGGGCCAGAGTCCCTTCCAAATGCCTCCCCAAAATGCCTTCCTGCCACCTCTCTTTCTCTGTTTGGTCTGAGCTCCAGCTTCACACTTTAATGTTTAGTACCTTCAGATTCATTATTTAGCTATGCTTTGGCCAAAACACTCTAAATATTAATGCAAACATGGCCTGTCTCTTTTAGCTGTTTCTCTTTGCTTAGTGATAGAAACAAGAGGAGAACTCTTCCCTGGGGACATTCTGCCCATCTGGAGTATTCAAGCTTTTAGGGGCTGCATTTCATCCTCATCCTTGGCACAATCTTCCCACAGGGCTGGCCTTCATGTTCACAGGTATATGACATTACTGATAATACTGCAACAAGCTGGCATTCATCAAGCGATTTGGATGAAGGCTGTCTTTAGAAAGGCAGGTAGAGGCCTGTGTCATGGCAAAAAAAAATGACCAGGCTTTCAAATCTTTCATATGGAGTTATCTGGACACATGGCTACCTTTCATCACTTACACTGACGCCAAAAAAAAAGGATTACAAAGCCAACATGCCTGTTGAAATGTCTGTGTGTACTAAGCTGTCATGGACTTGTTTTGGGTCAAAATAACATGTGTACTCCACTTCTCCACTTCTTTGTTTTATATTTTCCTTCTTTTTTTAACTGTCTTGATTTTCATCAGAGAAATAAAGAAGTTCAGTAAATGTAAGTAATATTGCTATGAACCAGCAGTGCTTCTTGAAAGCTATGCATGAACCAAAATGTACAGCAATGATAGAAATAAATAAAAATGTCTGGATTTTTTTTCTCATAAGAAGTAAACACTATCAGAAATACAAACATAGCTACAGCCTCTTTATCACCATTATCTATACCACCAGCAAAAGTGTCAGAGTGGCTGTACCTGGTCAGATTAAGAACCATCCAACCCAGTGCCCAGGTTGGGGCTTTAGTCCTAAGAAGATTCCCTGGGAAAAGTAAGACAAGGACAAACAGACATGATACTTTTCCATGATACTCTGTCAGCATCCAGTTATTCTCTTTTCAGGGACTCCCTGAGCAGGGTGTGGTTTTTAAATATACTGTAACCTCAGTGGGTTTCTCTGCTGTGAACTTGTCCAGTTTCTACTTGAACCCATGTAAACTTCTATCACCCACAACATCCTTTGGCAAGCAATTCCATAGATACACTATCTATTGCATGCATATCTACCACCTTGTGTTTGTTTTGAACTGTGCTCATGTATAGCAAAAGATAGTGGACAATCCATCTCAATCCATCTTTTTATATGCTTAGATTAAGCGGTTATGCAAATTGATACCAATGGCAGTATTACAGATTTGGCTTTACATTGTTCATTGCTGATGTATGTCAGACAAGCAACCCCTTATCTTCCACAGAACTTGTAAAAAAAAGGACATGTAAAACCTTAATAACTAATAAAAGAACACATACAAAGAGATTTTTGACCTATACAAATGTCTGTGACCAAACAGGTCGAGATGTAGGGCATGGTTTTCCTTTGCATTACACTAGTGGAGTTACTTGCACACGGAGAATGCAAGTATGTATGTATGTAATGCACTATGAATAGGAAGGAAATTAGTTTCTATTAAAATCTTATATAAATAGAGAAGTTTGTTAACAGCAGTGGACGGTATCATTTTAAAAGGGTGGTTTTGAGAGAGAGACAAGTGGGGAAACAATCATTTAAAAAAAATCATTTGGGATTCCAGCATTAGTCCTTCGAGTTTCTCGGCTCACAAGAGCGTGGGGCACTTGCAGCAGGTAACTCATCGTCCTCACAGGAGGTCGCAGCTGGTGTCAATTCCTGCGTTATACCTATGGGTATAAGTTGAAACACAGGCAGTTCCATCTCCAGATGAGGAAGAACTTCTTTACTGTGAGGATGATAAGGCCCTGGTACAGGCTGCCCATGGAGCTTGTGGAGTCTCCTTCTCTGGAGGTCTCCAAACCCACCTGGATGCTGCCCTGTGCCACCTGCTCTAGGTGTGCCTGC
>JAUBOD010000259.1:82022-103037 GCA_032353885.1 Nothura maculosa | reverse complement strand
AACTTGGCATGGTTAAGGCAATTAAGTATGTATGAATAACAGAACAGCAGACATTAGATTAGACAGTTAGACTGGACCATGGATAAATAAACACAGTTTGTGATTAAAATGGGAGTTTTGATATAGGTACAGAAATGTTAGTGTTTCTAACTTGAATTCTACCTGCAATGAAACAAACTGGGGTTTTGTATTTCATTTCTGTGAATTCCAGCTTATGTGCCCAACTAGACTATCCACTAGGCTTTCTTAGTGCCTTCTACTGACCTAAAATACAGAGACTGAGAGCTATGCAGACAATATTGATTTGAGCTTTGAAATATACATTTCAACAGACTTTAGAAAGGCCATCTATGATAAGTTATACAGTAATATGAGAGATAATTGAAAATTAGGTAAATTTTACTTGTAATCTGTTGTTAAGTGTTTTGTAATGTGCTAATTCATGGGAATGATATGACATTTCTTACTACATTCTGTCTCATTAAACTATGAGTTTAACTGTACATCACTAAGCTCTTGGAGAAAAAATATCTTACAGACCACAAAATAAATCTCTTCTCGTGATGTTAACTGCAATTGCAATAGATAGGAAAGACATTTTCAGGATAAAATTGTCTTCCACTCTTCTTTAGTGCTTAGGGCCAATATTGAAACATGGCCTATCCATGCAGAGGAAGTAAATTGCAAGGGGTTTAAAGAGTCCTATGCAAGATATATTAAAGTCAGGGTATCCCAATAGTTCTGTCTACCAAGCCTCTATGTTGGACCTTATTACACAGTAGCAAGTAGAAAGAATTGTAAAAACTTGTTTATAATTTTGTTTTTCCGCTAAATACATCAGTGGAGACAAAAAATAATCTTCAGTTTTAAGGCAAAAGACCAATTACTAAAGGAGATTTCTAACGGTGTCTTATGTTCTGGGCTATCCTAACCTTACTGTCTTCTATAGGTTTCTGCCGCTAACCTATCACTCCACAGCTCAGAGCAAGAACCTTGAGCTAAGATATAGAAGATCTGTCACTGTATATCTCTTCATCATGTAAACATGAAACAAATATCTGACTCCTCAATAGTTCTCATTTTGGCTGCTGCCCAAAAGGTGTTGTTCTTTTTAGAGTTTGCGACAGATGATAGGTTGACCCATGGAAGCAATCATATACTCTGAAGTAAAATCATGAAAAGTATTTTGTGTTCACAGTGTAAGTAGAGATGGGTCAAGTGGCCTCCCTAATGTGAAAGTTGGCAAGCTCAGCCTGCTGCAAGAATGGGAATAATGTGGCTTGCAGCACCTCATGACATGCATTTCAGCTGGTAGATCAAGTGTGCAATCAACAGAGGCTTCCCATAGCTCAGAACACCTATGTGCACACAAACACACAAGCCAGCTACAGCTATATTGTATATGGATACCAGTACCTATATTAATAGAAAAATATTCCACATCATAAGTACCAGTTTAGCACACTCTTACAAGGCAAGAGATTGCTAAATTATATGAGTGAAAGAGCAGCATAAACAGCACCCATGAAGACTTTCCAATTGTGATATCTGTTAAAGTAAAAGCAGCAGAATCCTGCAAGCATTGACAAAGCTAGATGAGAATATCCCTAAGATCTCCTGTCACCATCAGTCAGGGATGATTCAGTGTCAGTATCCACAGACACTAACTGAGGTGAGCATTTACTGGTGTTTTCCTTTATACAGCATCATTTTGCAAGGATATATCTCTATTCTTGCTTATGGAACTGTATTATCACTTATTATTTCTTTTCTCTTGGTTCCGTACAAGTCACATCCAACAAGTCATGTAAATATTTGTTTATCTTGAAGCACATGAATAGTATAAATGAAGTGAATAGGATTACTCACATGCTTAGAGTTAAACATGTGCCTTTCTGGACCAGAGCCACAGACCTCAGCAACTTTGTTGGACTGAGCCATGAATATAGGCTGCATAAAGATTCATATTCTCTGTCCAGATATTGCAATAATGGACCCTTTCTGTAATCAAAATGTCTAATTGTCAATGTTTCTCTATTATTTAACCTTGTGATTAAGTTTTTTGCCTTTTTATTCGTGGTAGTTAAGACTCGATTATCTCCTATCATACATAATACAATACATCTTAAGACAAAAGGTAATAAAAATCTGTTAAAGAGTACTTCCACTGTATTCTTATGCTCTTTGGTCTATTTCTCACAGCCTTAGTAAATAAGTGACAGTTGATAAATTCAAAATAATGAAAGAATGCTTTATTCACTTGTTACTGGACATAAACTTAAGGTTGTCAGAGACAGCAGGGAACTTTTCTCCACAGTTTAAAAGTATTCTTACTCAGACTCAGTGTTTATGATAAAAAGACCTAACAGTTTGCCAGGTTCTTTTAGTGCAGATATATATCTATAGAGATATTTTTGGAAAATCTCCCAGAAGTTTAAAATATCCTTTCAACCAATGTTCTTTTTTCACCCAGCTTGTACAACAAGATCACATTTTTAGCTTATATAAATAACATTTTCACATTATGGCATTTTAACAAAGAGCAATAGCTATCCCTCTTGAAAATATACCTCCATACACAGAATAAGAAAGATTAAGTCAGAGAGTAATGTCGCTATTGATCATAAACACCCCAAAAATACGAGTCACTCTGTGAAAATGTATTCTCTGCATGACACCACTTTATTTAGACTGACCCATCTGTTACTAGTATTTCCTTTTATTCAGTTACATTAAGCAGTACGGTAACATTAAGCAGTGTTACTGATGTGATTGATTCTCATAGTTGTATTCATTCATAGATTTCTTTTTTTTTTTTTTTTTTGAGCAGAAATATTAAGCAACAAATACTAAGCAGTGCTTACATATGAGATAGATAGTTACCATACTCCTCTGCATGGTACCTGACTGTGGTTTATGTAGACTGTACTGCAGGGCAGACTTGGCAGGCCTAGATTTACCAGGGAATTGGTGAAGGGGACTGTATGTCTTGCTTATTGCCTGGTAATCCTGCTTGAATGAGGTACACTGACCCACAGTTGTATGACACTATGAAACTATGCAATTATACTCGATGAAATGATGTAGGTTCTCTAGTGAGCAAAGAAATTAAGACCCTCCTAGAGACTTCTTATGTTTCAGTGATTATTATTATTTTACAAAACCGTTCACCTTTAAGTCTATACAGGGTCAAACAAAGAGCAAAAAAAAAAAAAGAAATCAGTACATTCTTTGGAATACAGCTTAAAAAACTGTAAATGGAGGACAAGCGTCTGTTTTACTCAAAGTATAGAGTAATTAATGTGAGAAATGTTACTTGGTATAACCATGTTTTTGTTAATGCTGAGCTGAGTGCTACGATGAAGAGCCTGTGTCTTGGAAGTTCCTGACTACAGACAATTAGAAACCGAGAGAATCCCCAGGGAAGGTCACTACATACTTGGCCTGTTTTACACCGTTTCCTAATCACTGTCTCTCAAATACTGTTGGAGGGGAAAAACAGGCAAGATAGGGCTCTCACTAGATACAGTGAGACTCTATTAATGTTAATTAAAAGAACCATAGCAAAAATAATCGGAAGGTGATTCCCTGTAAGGGTCAAGAAGCATGGAAAAAGAAATGGAAGCCTCCAATGGATTTGTTTCAGTGAATCCCTGACCGTTGCCGGGCTGCCAGCAGCAGCTTGACAGGGGCCCATCAGTACCATTTTTGTGCGGTTCTGCTGCTTTGGAGAGAGGCCTTTGAGTGTGACTGGAGACAAAAACTGCGCACGCTGCTGGCAGATGCTCATGTGGGACTGGGATCCAGACATGGATTTAACGTGATTCTGCCAGTGCTCTCTGCACTCCAGCCACATTCAGGTCTACTGCACTGGCCAGTGCCCTTAGGCCACCATATTGTGGGCCCCTGAATGGTGCTGGTGTGGTGGAGCCAAGAGTGCCCAGCTGGGGTCCCACAGGCTCTGCCACCATCCTGCACTCAAGACCCTCGACAACACATCGGCCCACAGGCCATGGCAGCAGTTCGACCATCGGTAGGTAACCAACACCAGCACCATTGCTTCCCCTTCAAGTGAAACCACACAAAATGGAGCCTGGAGACTTCAGGTCCTCTAATCAATCAGGGATACTGTCCCTCAACCTCTCTGCAGGGATGCTGACCTCTCACCATGTATCAGTACAGAACTGCCTGTGTTATTTGGACGATTTGGCCCTGTGGATGCCACATAAAGTGCCCATTTCCAGGGCTGAGTTCCCCTTGGGGGACAAACTACAGGCCTGCGGTCCCCCTCATTCCCCCCTGGCTGTGGCCTTTTCCTCCTGCCTTGTACATGGGGAAACTTTGCACTCAGGGGCTGCCCCAGAGTCTCCAAAAGACATAGCATTTTCCCATGAAACAGGAGCTGTGTTTCCAACCTCCCTCATAAGTGGGGGGAAAAAAATGCACAGGCTAATAAGGATGGGCAAAGTCAAAATGAAGGGCATCAAGTGGGTTTAACCCTGAAGCATCCACCTTGTGGGGTGTTTGTTTTTCAGCCAAAGTCTGCCTAAGGGTTTAGATGTTGAAGTGTTGTTGTTCAGCACTTGCAGGAAAGGCTGCGGAGGTGAGAGAAGTAACCTTAGCATGTGGGGACAGGGAGAAAGTAGGAGCGAAGGCTCAGCCTGTGCTTGGGGGGAAGCAAGAAGCACTAAGCACACTCAAATAGATCCTTAGCCATGAGTTCAGAGCAAACATCTACAAATGCTGTTGCTTCCCTCCCACCATCCTGCTCAACAGCAATGTGCCTTTTCTAGCTGCCGTGAGGCCCAGGTGCTCCAGGATACCATCTGGTGAGAGGTTCCAGGTGCTTCTGATCATTTCCTTATGAGTGGCCTCTCAGTGAGGATCCTCGCCATACTTAGCCCTTTTCTGGCCTGCAGGCTGCTGTGAGCTCCTTAACACTGTAGTGCTCCCATGATTTCTGCATGGGGAAAATACAAGTTCTCCCAGTGCTTCCTTTTGGCAGGGCCATCGGTACTGTGTGTGGTGCCCTGAATAGCCCAGGCCTTGTGTGATCAGTGCTGCTCACTTGGCATGTCCCATAAAGCTCTGCCAGGATGGATACCCTTCACATGGACTCTGCTGCAGTGCTGAGTGAAGATCACTTATTTATGGATTTTAACATTCAGAAAAGCCCCTGCAAAAGTGCAACTAAGAGACAATTCTATTCTGTGCTCCTCTCCATGGAATGGATGATGTGGCACTTAACCCTAAGGAACGACAGGGCACGTTTTAAGACAAAAAGATTATTATAAATATAAGCCAGAGGTGTCGAAATTGGATTATCTGATGGGAGACCCATCTAGGCTTAAGTGCAATACAGGCTATGACAATACTGAGCAATCATTGCATAGACAACTGAGCAGTTAATAAGCTGGCTGACAGCATTGCTGCACATACTGACAGGCCCTGGTGCCAACCTGCATTGCAAAATGCTTGCAAATGCAAAATAGAAAGGTCTGTTTTTCACTTGTGGCACAGTTGTGTTTAGCTTAAAAATGAACCTTCCAGCTTCTTCCAAGGTGTATGATTAGAAGTGTTATGTACCAGAACTGTGTCTTTGGCAGCCTTTCTCTGTTCTGAACAATTAACAGAGAAAACAAGACAGAAAATCAATATCTTTGAGTACTAACAAGTTGAAACATGTACTTTAAGTGAAAATGTGTGTAGTTTTTCTTTCACATGTCATGCAGCCTCATGTAAGAGCTTAGAAGGTACAAGCAGTGGAAAAATATTCATTCGAGGCACAGAAAGCAGCCATTTGTGTTATCCCCATGATCACAACCAAAGGTAAGGCAGTCAAATAACGTGATGATCTGCTGCAGACCAGTAAACTCAGAAACTTCATGTTTTTAAAGTTGATGCTAGAATCACAAAGAGAGTTCGTTTTATTTAGTTCCTTTTCCCAAGACTTCTGCCTTTGAAGATTGCAGATATTTTGTCATTGGTTTTCTTTTCTCTGTTTGGCTTATTATTTGGAATATTCCAGTCAGCAGCAGGAGCCTGCCTGTGTATCATTCCTCTGCTCTGTAAGCATGTATTAGCCTGTCTGCCCTGGAGATCTGTACTCCCAGCTGTGATGCCAGGGAAGTCAGAACTTGTTACACAAGTTGGATACAAAGCTTAGTACACACTTTTTTTTTTTTTTTTTTTTTAATTTTTATTTGCATAAGCCACCTCCTGCATCGATACTTGCAATGTTGTAAATGGACAGGCGATGGCACTCCAGCATCACCCTTCCTTTGCTTTTGCTGGCATGGGCATGAAGTTTCAGGATCCGCCCATACCTAGTTCTGAAGTTCAGATTTCATTTTTTGTTTGTTTCTTTTTTCTTTTTCTTTTTTTTTCCAGATATTTGTTTCAAATCATTAATGAAAAGGTTAATCATTTCATTGGTAAGACAAATCTCCACTAACAACTGCTTCTTTACATAGCATTTCCCACTTTAACATCAGCTGTTGCCACATCCCATTAGCCGACTCCTTATCCACCATACTGTTTCCCACCTTTAGAGTCTTTTGGGGGCACCCTCTCAAATGAAGTGAAGTCCAAAGAAAGGAGATTCACATCCTCCTTTTGACTAGGCCAGGGTCTAGTGAATTGGACAGGACTTCAATCATACCATTAGATTTATCTGATTTATTTGGAGCTCCATAACACAGTAGCGAGAAAGCCAGAAGCTTTCCTCCTCTGCTTTGGTTCACATGCAGCTTCCCAGCTGCTACAAAACTGCACATCTCTCCTGTGTCTTAGGCCTGGGAGCAGCAGCCTTGTCTAAAAGAGGTAATTAGTACCTGCTGGATGCCCAATGTAGTAACAGGACTGATTCTAGTGTAAAAGTGTCCGGGAAACCATTCCTACTCCAGGAAACCATCTTGATTTATGTGTAGTGTGTTCTGTTAGCACAGTCACCCTTCAGGTGCCATAAATCTGAGCTCTGAAGGGTTTTGCCAGGGAAATGCTGGTAAAGCAGACAACTAAGCCTTCCCTCCCAGGTTCTTACCTCTGGGAACGCCAGTGCTCTTTGGAGAAATAAGGAATGCAGCAACCGCTACTGTAAATGGCCCCATAAAGCCCTCTCTGGGAAGGAAATCTCTTTGCTCCTGTACAACAACTAATAATTGAAGCTTTAGAAGTGAATACAATATTGTGCACTGATATTATTCAAGTCCAGCTTTGATCACAAAGAAAAGGAAAATGAGGCACAATGATTTGTCAAGGTCATCAAGCAAAGACAAGAGCTCAAGCCTCAGATGGAAGTCTATCCTCTATAGAGCAGGAGAGGACGGCACAATTCCTTCTCCTTCACCTCCTCACTGCAGTGCAAGGCCACCCAGGGACTGCACCACTCGGTGGCTGGCTGTTGTTGAGTTACTCCAGCTGAGACATTGGCTGGGGCAACCAAATGTTCACGCAGGTGTGCAATGAAGTAAGTTAGCTGAAACTACCGTTGAATTGCTGCTGTTGTCTTAAACAGTGTGCTGGAATCAAATCGACAGGTCTGCTTTGGGGCTTTCTAGACAGCAGGGAGCACACTTCCTTTATTTTTCTGAAGCTCTGCTGGATATATCCCATAAAATCCTCTGTATTTCAAAGGAAGCTGTAAATGAAATGTTTGCAATGTGGTTATGCCAGATAGTTGGGGAGCTCACTATGCAAAAAACTTTATAGCTGCACTCCTAGTGCTGATTGACTTCTGTTGATATGAGGCAAAATCTACACGGTGATCCATGGATATGATTCTGATCCCCATGCTTTGGGGCCACCATTTACTTGCCAAGTGCACAGTTTTAAATCATTACAGATTTAAATTTTTAGAATATGTAGAAAATTATAGCCTGATGTACTTATGATTCAAATATATGCAGTCAACTGATGTTTCCTGTGGCTTCCAGATGGTCTAAAAGGAACGTTTGATATTGCCCTGATTACTAGCACAAGAAAGAGATTTTAGGAAGGAAATGGAGCACTTCAACCTGAGACAAGTACTTGCAATAAAGCTTAGGAACAGACTGGGAGATCACAGAACCAAGAAAAGGACTGGTTGGGTCTCCTGCTCTGTTATTTATTCATTATGTCATTCTTGCCTTGGTCCCTCTCTTTAAAGCTTTTTTTAGTAAGGAGAGACAGAGACAATTTTAATCATTCTATGTGTTTGTTTTTCAGGGTTTTTTTTTGTTTGTTTGTTTTGTTCCTGGGTTCATGTTTGGAAGTGAACCAAGAAACTAACTCTTGAATTAAGGCCTTCAGGTTCAAACCTCAAACCTGAAAACCCTTTTTCCTTGCTACTTTATTCCAGATGTTAATTAGTAATTTCTCCCAAATCCACATCTGCTTTCGTCACAAAATTTCCAAGGTGCCCAAAACTCATTTGTACCGTTGCCCAAAATCATCTCAAGTTTTGACAAGAAATAGCAGAATACTGTTTACTCCACATCTAGTCCTTGTGTTTTTAAGATGACGTCAGTTGCTGTCCCCTAATATACCTGCTTAGCGAGCAAGTAACCTGAGCAAGCTTAACTTTTTAAGGAATCAAATGATTGAATTTATCTCTACAAATGTTTGGCATCCTTCCTTCTCTGGGCAGTCTTCAGGGAAGAGATGCTGTCAGTCCAGTTTGTAGTCACCCCTAAGACACACACACAAAAAATATTCTCAGATAATTATTTTTTTAAAAATGTAGATATTTGCCCTGGAAATACTTGAATATCTAGCTGAGGAACAAAAATAGCACAACTCAACCTGTGTTCCCGTTTGCAATCAAGCAATTCAGTTTAAATCCTGAACCTCGGGTGTTAGGTAACCTCACTACACACTCACTCTCAAAAGATAAGAGCATGTTTGGGAAACAGGGTCATGAAGTGTAATTCAAGTAACAAACCCACGTAAATGGCAGCTGGATCACAGGCCCCCTAAATGGAGAGAGGCTCAGTTCTTCCCCAGACAAATGATTTGCTGCGTGTTCCAGGCTGCAGTGTGCACAATGAATCACACAGCTTCTCTACTCATCTGCACCCTGGGTCACCCAGTGGGGAGTCCTTCATTGCAGCCATTCAAGGCAAGTTGCTATAAAAAACTGTACTAATAATACTTCTCAGCTTTGTCTGCAGGCACGGCACAGACATCCAGCCACAAGAATGCCTTGAGAACAAGCAAATCATTTGCTGAGTTAAGTATGAATAAACTTTGAAGCAAGACAGTTTGCTCAGTTCTTGTATGTCTTTGCTTGCTATCAAATATTCAAAGCACCTTCAGTCTTTTTTATTTTTTTTTTATTTTATGCTTTGCTTTAGTAAGATGCTTTGGAAAAAAATACAAAATATAATCAATGGACAGGAAAATCCTGTTTCTCCAAGGCATTCCTTATCTTGGCTGGAGTATTTCTTATAAGGCTTTAAACAGGGAAGTGCGTCCAGTCTCTGGAGCTCACAAATGTTTATGCATTTCCTTGATGATGATGATGCAAGAAAACTTAATATCTAAAAGCAGAGGCGTTTTTGCTGTGTTACCTTCAGGGCTCTGATCATCTCCTGATATTTCAAGCAGCTCTGCCAGTAGGCACAGAATGAAATTGGTGTTAGAAGGTGTATCAGGTCAGAGCAAAGGTTCTTCTCAGCTCTGTTATTAAACCAGTCCTTCATCAGCAAGCAGCCTGTTAATTCAGCTTTCCTTCTTGCCTTTGACTAGAGACCTGTAGGAAACCAGGATAAAGCCTCCTAACTTCCAATAATGCTGTAAAGCGTTTGTGCCCCTTCACTCTTGCTGGACTCAGCGGGAGTTTTTAAGCTGGACTCATTAAGATCTTTCTATTTGAATTGATTTGTGAGAGGAAGGCGCTTTTTTTCACTGAAGCCCTTGGCCTCAGTCTCTTTTGCTGCTTGCCCTCACTTCTCCCAGTCTCCTTGCCCTGGGAAAGAGGCAGAGTGCGGGGTCAAGAGCTGCCTATGGGTTCCCCTGCCCCTGCTGCCCTGTAGCTCACTGATCCATGGAGGTACCCAGCAAGCGGAGAGAGAAGGGACAGTGTCCTCTGGCTTAGTGCTTGGAGAGAGGAGGAATCTCCCTGATGCAGCAGCTAAGGAGGAGAAGAGAGAAGTGACTTTTTTTCTCTTTGAGCATTAGTGCACTGGTTGAGATGCCTTTTCTGGGAACAATTAGCCAAACGAGGCAAAACGGGAAAAAGGAATCTTGTAGTTTCCCTCAGTGATTCTGAATCTTGCCCAGGATGGGATGTTTCACTGGTACTGTCTGGAAAATGACCATCTTGCAGAGCATTCCCTTTGTTTGTACCCACATCCCTGTTACGACAATATAAATTTGGAATCACTGCACTAATCTCAGTGACACGCTGGATTGAGACAGCAGGTCTACCCGAGAGCAGAATGAGGCCACCCAACTCCAAATGAGTGTGAGGTTTGTGCTCATTTTAAAACTACATCACAAAGGCTGGGCCGGATTATCTGCTTTTCAGCTCCAAGAGAACGGGGAACAACTTGATCCCATTGTGCTGACAAAACCCCTCAGCGTGAGACTCACCGCAGAGTGAGGAGGAGGTAGACAGCTATTATGAGAGTCCCCAAAATAGGCTCTGTGAGGAGGGCATGTGGCCAGGGCCCTGCCTGCGCTAGCCTCAGAGCGCAGCAGCCAGTTGCCGTAGCCCAGAATAGAGCTGGCTTTGGAAGGCGAAAATCATGACTCCGCTGCTGTCACCCAGCCATACTCCAGGGAAATGGAGGGAACTGGGGGTCTGGCTCTGCATGTGCTAGGCAGTGCTGCCACAGTGCTCAGACAGCCTGGTGGAGACTCACTGACCAAGGCCAAGAAACACAGGAGACAACAGGGTCACCTCAAATTTGGAAGCTCGCTCTGATTCACTCTTGTAACAAAGCATTAATTTTGACTGATACCAGCAGCCTTTCTCAAAAGTCTGTTGTTCATCCCCACATCACTAAGTAGGAGGGAGACGCAAGCTGTTAGCTTGTGTTAGAGGAACCTGTGCACATCTTCCCTTCAGACCATGATGATGGTCATTCGGTTGTGTCATGCTTAGTTTGCCTCCTCAGGTTGAGCACTTTGCCTCCTCTTTGGAGTTTCGTGACTATAAAATGGAGAGGTCCCTGTCTGCCTGGCTTCAGATATAGCCGTGGGTTAGTGTGTAGCCATAACACCATGGGTTATTTTCTTTTTCCTGAGCATTTAGCTCTTTTTTAAAGAAAGGTTGCTTTATCAGCAAGATTGCCTTTACATTTAAGCTAGTTCAATGTTATTGAATGTTCCCACATTAGATTTTTTTCTGCCTATTCCCTTCTAATTTTGGAATATAGTATGATACTTATTCTCTGCATATACACCTTTTTTTAAAACAAATTCTTGTGGCTTTTCCCAGAAGCTGTTCCTCTCTATCACATGTAGTATCATAGTGAACTTTGGCTCTGTACTTGCTGTTTGGTAACTTTTCCAAAGAAGTTCCCTCCGTCTTGAAATGTGTGTGCCCTTGGCCTAGGTCCAAAAGAGACAAACCCAACTCTATAGGTTCAGCTACCTTCTTCTCCTCTACTTATGCAAGCAGATTTGAGCTGGAATTTGAATTCTTGCATAACTCAAAGACAGCTGCTGCCAGCATCATGTCCCCGTGTCCTTTGTGGAGACCATGTTCCTATAGTGCTGCATGGGGACAAGTGTATCCTCTCTGGTGGATGTTAGGAGAGGAAAGAGCAAGAATTGCTACTTCTGTGACTATGGATTCTGGAAGTAGGAGCTGATACATAATGAGAAAATAATTGGGGGGAGGAAGACAGGAATGGTTTGAGATGATGTCCATCTCTCTGTTAGTTGTGTGGAGCTCTTTCACCCTTCACACTTGAACTGCTCCTGTAACTGAAAGCAGCATTAGCTGTGCTTATTACCCTGTGTTTATTAAGAAGTGCAAGCTAATTGGAGTTTTTAGGTCAGCAGCAGCTCAGTTTTATTATAGCTAAACACAGTGAGCACTGAACTGAATATCTGACTGTGTAAGATGCTTCCAGGGTTTATGAGTCAGAATATCAAGGACTGAAACATGGCCAAAGATAGAAGTTTTGGGTTTTTTTTTTCGTTGCAGTTTAAATGAATTAAGGCTGAGACAACATCATTTTCATTTAATCCTACTTATTAGTCTTTTTATAATTAAAGCCAGATCCTGATGCTAATACTTCTGTTGAATCAACCTAAAGTCAGAGGGACAACTCAAGGGGAGCAGAGAATGACACAGCTGGAATCTGGCTCGTAGATTAAGAATTCCTTGGGGGTTGAAAGTCTCATATCATTTGCCTGTGAAGTGCCATGGTGCTGTATAAACAATAAATAAATATAATTTTCTATCTTGCTTTTTATTTTTATTGTTTTGCAGTCTTGAATAAAGCAACGTTTTCTAGTGTTGTTAGAGCAATAATATCCAGACTCTCTAGGAGTTATACAGATTACATTATGCACCTGATTTAGCTAATTAACAAAGGAGAAGCCACGTTGTGCATACAGTGTATACTTCCCACTGGCTTCTTACATGCTGTGCCTATCAAAGGAGAACAGCAAACATGTGTAGAGAAATGAAGGAAGCCTCTTTGATTGTGTGGACTTTCTAATAAGTGGCACTTTGCATTTTGTAGATCAAGGTCTGGAAATATCACTCGCTATAATTATGCACATGTGGCATGTCACCTTGATGCACTGGTATGGAATTGGAGAACAAATTTACATAACTAATTACTGGCAAACAAGATAAAGTGATTGCTATTAGCAAGTTAACTTTTCTTTACAATTACCACCCTGTGCTATCTGAGATACCCCACCTAGCATCTCTACAAAGAACAAGGGGGGGGCCTACTGTCCTTCAGATATCACCACACTAATTTTTTCATGGCAAATCGTTGAATATCCTATTAATTTACTTTTCATCCTTGTCTGTGAAACTAAGACTCATCCCACGGAAAGAAACAGAGAGAACAAGGCTCTTTCCCTCTGGCATATGTGTCGGTGTAGATTATGCACAAATATAAATTCCAAAACTTGGTGGACAGCCTGAAAACTTAACCTGTTCAGAACACAGCAAATGCAACTCAAAAGACCAGGTGATCACAAAATCTACATGACTTTTAAATGTGAGATTTGGATGATTTGTCCAAGGGGCACATTCACATGCTTTCCAGCTACTAAGCCTGGAAATGTTCAGTCTTAAGCTCTGAGATTTTCCAGTTAGTGACTGGGATTCCTGTTGCTGAGGTGTTGGCATTAAATACTTGTCATTAAACCTAGCATGCCTGGCAGGGCACTTTGTCAGTTGAAGGGCTGATGTCTCTTGACAAATGCACCCTTCATGATGAGAGGAAAGAAAGAAAAGGTGCCATGTCTAGAAAAGGACAACATATGTGGGACTCCTTAGATCATGGATTGGATTACGGAGTTCTGTGCTGGTTTTCTGTGCTAATGACTTCCTTATCCTCCTCATATTGCTCTGTGTACCTAACTTTTCCCATTTGCACTATGGATGGTAATGTTTTTTGCCTGCCAACCAGTTTCTTCTCAAAAAGATTGTCCTTAGCTTTTGGTTATTCTCCTTGATTTGAAGGTTGGGAGCCAGAACTGACTGTTCAGCAGACCTAGAGCAAAAAATAAAGTTTCGTCTGAAGTCAGAGACAATGTCTGCTCAACTTCACAGAGTTGTTTTGTAATCACAAAGCTGTTTTCTGAATGTAACAGCTGAAAACTATAGAAGCCCTTGTCCAAGTCACTGGGCTTCATGGCAAGATCTGAGAGACCATTTGGTTCAAGGGCTTTCCTGGTCTGGGATATTCTACTCCAAAAACTGTTTCATGTGTAGGGCAGAAGCAGTTCTGAAGAAATGTTGAGGGTAAAAACAGGCAGATTCAGGGAGTGTTTCTGAGCCAAGATTATTTTTTTTAATTTCTCTAGTTTTGTTTTCAGTAAACTAAGACTTTCAAACCCATACTTCAAAAATAAAGAAAATCATGGTAAAATCATTTCATTAATCCAATCATCCTTTTTCTTCCTTCTGTCTGGAGTGGTCCTCAAGGAGGATATTTACAGCTCCTTGGTTTCAGCATGCTCCTCAGGGATGAAGTTCTCTTTTTAACTCTGGGATATACATAGCCCTTCTATGAGGGTCAAAACAAAGGTGCAGTCACCAGGCAGTGTCTGTGCTAACACTAATCTCAGCCATGCAGTGCTGAAGGTACCATCTTAGAAGCCCAGTTTGCCTGGAGTTGCCTGGAGTGCTGCTGGAGTAGTGTGGAGTGATTGAGGAGGCTTCAGGGATAGATGAGAGAGGCTGGAGGCATCTTGTGGTTGTCCCAGAAAGAAACCTGAGTCATAGAGCGTGTCCTAGCATTTAGAGATGATGTCCTGATTCTGTCCTGTGTGGTTGAACTGGAGGCCAAGGGGATCCAACAACTCATCTTCAGAGAGTGAACACAAAGCAGGAGATATTAGTCTGGTTGAAAGATCTTAACCCAGAAGAGGAACACAATGGTAAAGTGTTTTATACTGATGGACAGTTCCCCTCACACATAAACACACAGATAGCAGGAGAAGGTTTTATTCAGTCGTTTTCAGGAGTTCAGGATCAGGTTGTGCGTCATGATCACTGCAAGCACTAACGTAACTGAAGATTTTCTGAGGGCTGGACTTTCTTGCACTGGAGACAGTGGATGAAAGAGGCAGTGTCATTAGGACAGCTCTAGTCCTAAGCAAACCTGTAAGCCAGGAATGCCATGCTCAGACAGGATGGAATTCTGGAGAGTTAAGAGAAGTTCATTAATGTTTGACGTGTCTTGAGCATTACAGCTATGGGAAGAAGCTATAGTTGTCTGTAATAAAAAAGACATAGCAGGTTTACATGAAGTTTATGTCATGAGAAATATTGTCTATATCGTAGAGCAAAGAACACGAATGGAGTGTAGGTAGAGGACATATAATGAGTGTGATTCAAGTGATTCCCTCTGGGAATGACCTAACCATCCCGGTTTCTCACACGAGCCATTGCTCAAAGCGTAAAAGAGGACAGCAACAAAACAGCAGAGAAAGTCAGGATGGCATCTGTCTTGCGTATATGCTTATGCTTAGCGTTCTGATCTTCTGTGAGTTTTTCAGGCACAAAATGACTAAATTTCAACAAGTTCAAATCATGCCTCAGATCATCCTATACAGCAAGTTGTTTTCCCACTATATTACAGGCAAGCAAATTCAATATTGACAGATTGGCTAAAGCCCAAATTTGATATGCTGCTATTAGCATATTTTTACTGTTTCTCTGCTTACAAAAGAACCAGAATGTTCCCTGGCACTCAAGGCTAATAAGCATGCAAATCATGATCTGTGCTTATAGGCACACTCTTTTTTGGTACATGAATCAATATGCCAATTTGGCACTCCCCATTCTGATCCGAGATAAACAGAGCTGCAGGGATTAGGATGACAGATAATTTCTCCTGCAAACTCTCTGCATTTTGAAAAATGCAGAATTCTTTTTAATTTCCCTTACTTTGCAGAGTAGATATTCCAAAGGAGACACTACCTGCTGAAGGGCTAGTCGAGGTCTCTGTGCCAGAGCACATAATCCCACAAGGCTTTCTACTCTTTTAAGGTCCCTGCTAATCTTAAATACTCGAGAGCTAGGACTTTATGTATAATGATTTGAGGAACTAAAAGGAGACTTTTTTAGTACTCAGAAACAAATGAATCAAGAGCATTTGAAACAAGACCTTAGCTCAAGCAGTGATCTGGGTAATGTGCATATTATACAGCTCACATGTTTCCTGTCTGTGTTTCCTTCCCTCCTCAGTCATGACTGTCTCGTTAGGATGTACTGCTCTTCTCCAGTAACTCCGATCTCCTGAGTATCCCCTCCAGGCTTTCTGGTATTTCTCGGCACTGCCTCATGGGCTCTATGTGGTTGAAACTTTGCTTTCTCATACAAGGGAAGTGGCAGCACCTTTCCTGTTCCATTAATGTCTACTCTGTGCTGTGGGACCACTTCTCTCCTCCTTCACACGGATTCTGTGAGGATGGACATCTTAGCACCTGCAAGGCATTTAGGCATTACAGCAGAGGAGGTCACTGGAGTGCATAAACAGAGAAAATTATACTGGAGGATACTAAAGAAGATCAAAGGCGAGACTTAAGATCCTTTCATGTTGCAGACATTTCTTTCTTTCAGCCCCAGCCAGTCCATCATGTCTCACTATCCCTTTGTTATCTGCACCCGACTTCTCTCTACTTACAGTAATAGCTGCTGTTTAAGTCCCTAGGTATAACTCTTTTATCTCGACTAACACTCCTTTGAGAGCATGAGCAAAAGAGCTGGTAAGTGTCATCCATGCTGAATGTAAAAGGGAGTCTCTCCTGTGTTTGAATATCAATTTATTTGATCTTGAGTCAGGACACGTAGCGGATGATTTGGGAGCTTCTTTTTATGCACTGTTACTGATAATTCCTTTTATAATTCTTGCTATTGTCTTCTCACTTGGAGAGACTGAATGTGCAGTTTGCTTTCTGTAGCCCATTCTTCCTTAGGGAAATGAAAATGAGTCTACTTTGTCCTTTTCCCTGCCCTTCTCAGGTTAAAAGCAAATCTTCCTGGTCTTCTTTGCAACGCCTCTGGATAGACCATGGTGGATGTAACACCTATGCAGAAAAGCAAAAATACCAGTGCTTGGGAAACCCTCAAGTTGCCTGAGCCCCAAAAGAATTGGAACTAATTGGTGTGATTTACTCAATTGCTGGAAACCTAATCAAGGATTTACCTGTCCTGATCTTCGTTTTTTTGGGGGTTTTTTTTTGGTCTTTTTTTTTTTTTTTTTTTTTTTGTTCTGTAACAGATGTAGATGGGCTAATCATTTAGTGTCTCTGTGCCTCATCTTCCTTCTCGAAAACAGGTCTGTTTTGTACTTACTCTGACAACAGATACACTAGAAACTGTGCACTCAGATGCAGCTTGAGGCAAAAAAATATTTTTCAAGGGAAAAATAAAAACTCTTGAAAAACAGGAAGGTAAAGCTCTCAGCAAAGAAGACAAAGAGAAGGTGAGATCAAATAACAAACAACAAAGAAAAGGAAACTGAGGGAAACACAAAGCATGTTAGACTGCCCACTGCCACAGAAAAGCTCTGTAAGAAGGAATTCCATTTGTGGAATCATGGGTTAATATTCACATCTGTCCAATGTCTCTTCCTCAGTCATAGTACTAATAAATGGCATTTTAAAAGATTTTTTTTTCTGCTCACTGTTCTTTCAATTAACACAAATAGGAAAATTTACAGCAGACTGAATTTTTTCAAGGTGTGATGTATGATGCAATGATTTTGCAGCTGGTCTCAGTATATTTAGACTTGCTAGAAGGTAGCTGGTTGTGTGGAGCCCGTGTGTCTTTGTGTGTCAACTGCACTGAAAAGGCCGGAAAAAAAGTGGCATTCAGAGCAGCCCTAACTCAGGATTCATCCTTTGTCATTCATCCCATTTCCATCCAGCTGTGCTCACGTGCAACCTGAGCTTTTTGGATGCTCTGCTCTCCTTGGTCCATGCTTACAAGTTTGGCATAGAGTGGTAGGAGAATCTGGGTGCTAGCTTACCAGGCAGGACAGGGTATCCCTTGGCTGTAAGTCCTCTGAAAACTATTCTAGTGGACTTCAGTAGGCTTTGAATCAAATTGCTAATACCTTCCAGAGAGGACTGCATTGCAAGCAGCAAAGAAAAGCACATCTATGTCTATGATTTATTATACTTTGTCTTGCAGAGATAATGGGCAAGTGGAGCATCTGCACTGCTGGAGGGAAGATGAAAGAGAGCATTAGACGTCTCTGCTAAGATTTAAACATGGAGATGATACCCTTCCTAAAGACTCCTCCTTAAGGAACATTCACTGCATGAGACCATTGGGTTTACAAGGGATAACTCAAATCCTGAGGTAAGTGTTGAGGCTAGTGATAAGAAATTATATTCAATATTTAAGGTGTTAACAACACTGAGTAATATTTAGTTAGGGTGAAGCTTCTATTTCTGACCCAGATCCAGCCATACAGGATGGCATATGAGTTCAATATCTATAATAAAATAACCCATGTGCAAACTAAAAGCTGAATGAGAATGTCATGCCCTATTGTTTTGTTTTTATTTTTAATCTCTCAAATGCAAATTAACATCTGAGACTCCTATGCAGAAAAGAACAGTGCAAAAGAATTGTACTCATTTTTCCTGCAGGATCTTGCAGTATCTTCCCATGGAAGGTACAGAAAGCAATTTTTGGAGAAATTCCGTACTCTTCATCTGAACAAACCTGATATCCTCAATGTTAAGCATTTTTATCAGCCCTTCTTATAAGTAGGAAATGCTGGTATAATCAACCTATCATTACAATATCCTTTACATGCTGAGCTTTTTCATTGCAACTCTCGTTAGTAGCCAGCAAAGTAGGAGCTAAAATAAATAACTGGTCTCTTGCCCAAAATGAAATTGCTAATTTTTCGTAGTTGACCTGTTGTAGTATCAGAATGTTCTCTGTCCAAGTTCTTCATTTGTTCACACACACTAGATCATTATGCATTGAATTCTTGCTTCAGCAAAACATTCCAACAGCTTTGCACATGCTTCATGAAGTACTTGTTGAAGCAACAGAAGATCTATTAATTTACTGAAACAACAGTTAACAAAAATAGGACAGAGAAGGATGAAATGCATGAAGAAGAAAAGAGAAATCAAACAAACATAAATATTTTCCTGCCTCAAATGGAGTCAAGACTTGTAGGGTAATGTGTAGATACTGGGTTGGACAACTGCTCCAGAAGAACCATGTGATGTGAGGTAAGAAGTAGCAGGACGCAGATCTCTTCTTTCACTGTCTGCCAAATTCATACAAAGTAAAGACCCTGAGGCTATATTGCTTCTCAGGCTATATTGCTATGGGCAGCACAAGACAAAGAAGGAGAAAATATTCCCTAGGAAAATTTCTCCCAAGAACCTATTACTTTTAAAAGGTGTTGCTTTGAGCCATACTGGAAACATGCTTATGAAAATCTTTCAGAAAGCATTTTTGCAAAGCAAAGAATCTCTGTGTGTACATTTGGTACAATTTTAAATCTAAATTACAACTGGAAACAATGCAGAAATGTAGCATACACATTTAAAATGTGGAAATTGTGTCTTTTGGTGACATTCTTCTCTTTTTGCATGTAAAAAGATCTTCTTCCTCATCCATGGTATGAACAGCTGCTACCATTTCATCTTAGAGCCTCTCAGATCTTCAAAGACCTGGAAAATATTTTGTCATACATCCATAATGACCCATAGCTTTGACAGAACAAAACACAGCTGCCTTTAGCCCAGTAGCCATAAAATCATTCTCTAGTGATTCTAATCTGTTGTGCCCTTGTTGAATTGCGCAGGCCAAACCATTTGTCAGACTTACCCAGGAATAAAATTATTTTATGCTCTTGTCAAGTGTCATCCAGATCTGACAGCAGCATTCAGTTTTCTGTGCTTCTACAAAGCCAAACTGCAAAAAAAACCAAAGGAATGGAAAACAAAAACAAAAACATCATTGTCACTAGAGATGGGGAATTAGAGCAGTGAATTTTGCAAGTGATAAAACTCACATGTGGTGAATTTAGTGTGTCTAGTGTATCCTTTCAGTCTTCTCAGTATCCACAGATCTAGATGAAAAATTTTTCATATATTATGTATAGAGGTCAGCTGCATAAGGCTAACTTGAGCTTTCCTTAATTATATTTGCATCTGACTGTAAAAGATTTGAAACTATGCCATCTCTGTTTCTGTTTCTCTATGTATTTCCCCCTTCACTTTGCATTTACTGTCAGAAGGAATGTTAACTACCTAGATACCAGAGCATCTTTTTTCACTGAAATCAGTATGCACTTTAAGGCATGAGAGCCATCAGAGCAATCAGGTCTGAGATAGCTAAATAATGAACTAAATGGTGTCACTTTGTTACCAGATGAGCAATAAAACTTCTCTACTGAGACTGCTCCTTCAGAAAAAACCTTCAGTTCTTAGTACCAGAACAAACTGGGATCTGGGAGTACTAGAGATCCCAAAGGGTTTCACATTGTGTTATCTAACAATTCATCTGGAAGCCTTTTCCCTCTTTTTTTCCCTAGATAAGAAAGGTCACACTTTGTAGACTTATGCACATTCCCAACTTTAAACAAGTTTAATCTAAAGAAAATGCATCAGATGAAATGTCTGTATAAGCCTTCCCAAGAAGAAACAGTAGCCTTGTTGAAATCCCACGGACTTCGTTGGCCATAACATCTCAGCTTAGAGCGTAAGTTGCACTTTACAAGGTACAGTGGTTTCTCAAAAGTTCCTTTGACTGAACAAAAAGTCAATGGTAGAATGACAGTCAGCCTAAGTTAAACCTAACCCCAGTTCAACCACACACATATGCAGCAAATCTGTGTTCTCCAGCAGCTGGAGTGGATGCATGGGGCTGCGCAGCGAGTCGTGGCAACAGCATCTCTCCACATCCTGGGCTCCAGCCACCACAACTTAAACATGCAGCTTTCTATAAAAAGCATAAATGAGTACAAATAAGCTGAGCACGTTTCTCTTCAGCTGCTGTGTCATGTATTCCTGTCTTCAAACAGTTCTGTCCTATATTTGCAATGCATCTCCCAGCTGGTGTTCTCCAAGCAACTCAAAAGCATTTATGTATTCAGGACTGTAGAACTCTTTTGGTGCAGTTAAGTGTAATTACTCCTGCTCCTGTCTTTTTCTGTCTCTTTTCCAACTAGAGAAACAAAGGAAACAAATTAATTACCAAGTTCTGCCACCTTTATTTGAGATGAAGAGCTCTTTTTTTCCCTGAATAGTTGACTGGATTTCTCCTGGCTGAATTCAGTACTGCTTAATTTAGAAAGAGGAGCAGACTCAGGTGGAAAATTATTTGTCTCAAAACTTCATAAAGGAGAAGAC
>JAUBOD010000259.1:66714-77196 GCA_032353885.1 Nothura maculosa | reverse complement strand
CTCTCACTTCTTTCTACTACTATTTGCTAATCTTGTGTTCTAAGACTCATAGTTTTAAGTTCCAGCTCCATTGGCTTGCATTAATTGCCACCTAAGAACATGACTGGTAGTTTGGACAATTATAACCTAATAAGTGAAGCAGCTTTTCATCTCAGCTTTGGAAATGCAACTCCGTCCCATAGCAGCAATCTCAGAAAGTTCATCAGCAGATGGCTCAGCAGCAGCCAGCTGAAAGCTATGGGTATTTGAATACCCCTTCTCTTTGCACAGGGCACCATGTCACAAGCTAAATGTTCTCCAGCCGCAGAGGAACAGCTCCTCAGCCCTCCAGTGCTCAATGTCAGCACCTCAACTGCACACCAGCTTGTCAGCACATCAGCTGGGAGTGACACCAGCTTGTTCCAGTCTGGACTATTTCTGTCCTAAGCCCAAGACTAACCCCATGAGGCCTGCAAGCACCTGTGGGCCACACAGATTCTGTCCTGGACTGCTGCATAGCAGGGACTGAACTCAAGGTGATGGAAGAGGTCAAGGTTTCAGCTGCCCACTCAGCCCTCTTCAGAAGCAAGAAAAAATAAGCAAGAAAAAATAAGCTGAAATTTTATTTCTTATCAACTTAAATTATGTTCTAGATTGAAGTACTTAAACTCTGTGACCCAAATTAATGTCCTTGTTTTAATTATTTGTGTCAGTCTGAGTGCACAGAGAACTCAGCAACAGTGGGAGTAGTTGATTTATAGCAGTAGAAAAGGAGGCTCCCCTGACCCATCCAAGAGCTGCTTCAAGCAGCCTTGCAGAGCCAGACACCCTTCATCTGTCCCCAGCCAGAGAGCCTGCTCGTGTCATTCCCATGATCTGATTCCTATATGCACTGCCCTATCTGCAGACACTGCCAACAAGGTCTTGCAATCTCATTCTTACACCTATAACCCTGGAGAGGTGGAAATGCATTGAAAAATTCAATTATCATCTCTAAGCTGGATTCGTATTGAAAATGCGTTTTGCTTCTGCCCTCTCTGCTCTGCAAAACTAACTGCAAATGGCCATGGAAAACCTGCACCTGAATTTCACAGGCTGCTGCTGCTCCCCTCAGTACTAAGGAGTTTTCACTGCGGAGTTGCAGGAAAAAAGAGCTTTACCCCTTTTCCTTGTGTGGGCAACCCTGCACAGATGCGAATGAAACTGGCAGGATCACAGCTGCCTTCAATTCCTCTGCCTCAAAGCAGAAATGAGGGTCCCTGCCTCAGTTCACAGAATTATATTTTAGGCTAAACCTGTCATCACTAGTGCCCTGAACTGATATTGTGGGCTGTAAAGAAGATAGGTTAAGATGAGGACATTTGTTTCATTCTATTCCTGATATAAGGGCAATAACCTCTGGTCAAAGGGGAGGGCGGACAGTTCAGCATGGTAGAATCTCTAGGCACTGCAGCAAAATCCAACAGAGCTCATGAGTCAGATGTCTTTCTAGGCTGGCATCAGACAAATATGTGAACTGCAGCCTACAAAGGCTTCTTTCTTTCTATTTTAAGAGCTTTGTGAAGAGCTAGAATACTGCAGCTATTTTCCATTGCAATTTATCTGTCCACAAAATTGGTGCCCGCCCTGATCATGCAACAAACTCTCAGGCTTAGAAAAATCTTCTTGTCAGAGATCAGAGAGTTTCAGTGAGAAATCCCAAAGCAAGGACAAGGAGTGAGATATGAACAAAATTTGGTGGTAGGGGCAGAGGAAAAGAAGAGAATGAGAGGGAATTTTACAAAATGAGAGGGAATTTTACAAAATCACCTGAGAAATTTGGAGTCTCTAGTGATTTTTCCTAAGGTAAGGCATGTGATTCAGTAGTGTTTTGAAGATAAGGCAGGAAATAAGATGTCAAATCACAGTACCTTCATTCACTGAAAATAATGTTCTTCAAGTGATTCACAATAAAGACAGAAATCTCTTTTTTTTTTTCTTGGAATTCCCTCAAATTGACTGAATTCCTGCAGAGAAAAACTGAAAAGGAGAGGTTGCTCATCTGTTGGCCCAGGCCAGCAGCAATGCTGTGAGCTGTATCTAATAAATCACACCTACTCTGTCCCTCCAGGGCTAGATTTCATCTATTACCTTCATGTAGCTCCGCTACTGTCAGGGAGCACCCGTGGGGCCTTGTTCCAAGGCTTTGCAATGTGCCTTTTGTCCCCAAGGGAGTATTTTGTGTTTCTGTTTCACAGAAAACGTTCTTTTTTCTTCCAATCAATTCACTAGCATAAACGTCCTCAGTGCAGAATTTCTAACACCGACGATGCTGTATATCTTTTTCTCTCTTGGGTATTACACTCTTCTTTGCAATAAAATAGGTCTGTTATGGTGGGAAAATTCCCAACTTTAACTTACATACAGCAGCTCTCTCTTTTTCTTGGGAAGAAACACAGAAATACATTAGTAACTGCTCCCGTTCCCTGTATTTATTTTATTATTCACACAAATGTGAATCACTAATCAGTATCCCTCTTAAATCACCATAAACTTCCTGACTAGCTTGCTTTGTCTTTTTCGCTAGGCTGCTAGCCCAGCTGGTTCCCATAGGTACTAGCAAAATAAATCCCTGAGAGAGATCTAACATTTGATTCTTGCAAGGAAAAGCTTCTAGTATTACAGCCCTATAAAACATCAATCAGCGACTGGCAATATTCCTTTCTTCTGCTGCATCAGCTACAGCCTCTCCCTGATCTGCATTCCCTCCAGCTGGTAGAAAACTAATTGAAATATTGACCAAAAAAAAAAAAAGAAAAGAAAAAAACATTCTCATAAATATGTACTGTGAGCTATGATTTTGTTCATTTATTATTAGTCATACTGACAGCCTGAGCCCAGTATGAGTAAGGGATGTGATCGCAGTATTCAAGGATGGCCTGTCTATTTTGACAGGATTTCCTTACTCAGAAGTGGAGAAAGAGGGGTCAGACCAGAGAGAAGAGACCCCCTGACAGTAATGGCACTGCATTGATTTTTACCCACTGAGCTACTGGTTCCTAATATTTTAAAGGATGATGTTTATCTCTCTATTGCATATCCTTAAATATTTAGATTACACTGAGAAAAAATATTTGCCCTAAACTCAGAAGACAGTGCACCAGCCTCTTAAATGCCTTGACTTGCCTTCTGATTCTTTGAGGGCAAAGATAGCTTTAAGGGCAGAAACTGAAAAGTGACCAGAATCAGAGCCCAGCCCATCACATGCACACTTTGTGACAGAGAAAGAATTGCATCTGGTTTGTACTTTCTGACAGAATGAGGAATTTTTGAGATTAATTGTTCCACTGTGAGCCCAATCATCCTTCAAGAGAAAAGACTGAATCAAATTGGATACTGCCTGCTCCTGTTTCACCAGCTCTCAGGTCATCTGCTGAGCAGGCCAGAGTGATTGACACCAAGTTTGAAAAGGAAACAGAAAATCTGGAGACAGAATAGCCTGCTTCTGCCTTTGACAGCCAGACTATGCCTTGCTCTGTATATTGTGTCAGCTCCAGACGAGAAGCTACACCTTAGTGAAAAGGCATTTTTTACATACATCCTATGACAAAAGATAAGAATACCAATAAGGACAAGAAATAGAAGTCTCTCATACTTCAAGCCACTAAGTGCCCAGGCAGGTGGGAGCAAAAAAGCTCCTTAAGACGTCTAAGATGGACATGTCAGGCTCAAAGTTGCATGTGCCTGGGAGAGATGGAGGCCTGTCTGTGCTTGGACATGGACTGAAAGGTGGTGCAGTAAAAAGGAGAGTTACTGCAGGACTGCACTGGGTCTTATTTATCTGGCCAATAATATTAGGTTGCTACATCCTGAACCACTCAGTTGAAGGAGCTCCTCTGTGCCTGACAGAGGAGGCAATTAATAAAAAGCTGGAGGTTATCAGTCTTTGATATAAAAACATCAGAGGGAACAAATGAGAGATACATGTCTCTGTACACAGTTAACACAGAATCAACACACTAGCAGATCTAGAGTATCCAGAATGGCCCCAAGAGCTTGCTGCATTTCAGCTCAAGCCCTAAAGGAACATAAAACCTGAAAGATCCAGTGAAGGTGCTCTCAAGGAAGGGTGTTGGTGTCTGCTAGGAGATATATGCATTTGTGTGCAATGATCAGGAGATTTAGCCTGCAATATAACAGGCATTCTAGGCTGCTTTAGAACAGTTCATCCAATCTTGGTATGATTTCCACCTTCTAGCACTTGAAAAGTCAGGAACAGCTGAGAAACCTAGCTCGTCTGGCATCTGTCCTATTTTCTTTACTTATATTCCAACTATGTTCATATTCTGAATGTTCTGAATGTTTTCTGCAGTCTTTGCTCAGAATATGCTATTAGTTATTTTTGTTGCTGTCTTAATGGAATGGGTTTTGTGATTATTTTAACTGTGAAGGACAAATGCAAGAAGAAAAAAAATACAAATGAAAGAATAAAAGGGCAATCATATGCTTATGAATAGCAGTTCTGATGTTTTACAAATACTCTTAGAGACTTGCATAATAAGATGTAATTCACTAAATCCAAATAATCGTGCTTTTGCATACAAAACAGGCTATGTTAAGGCAGAGCTGTGGGTGTAGCAGATGGAGTGCTGGACTAGTAATGAGGAGACTTGGCTTTCCTTTGCAGGGATGCCACTAACTTGCTGCATGAGCCTGGGCATGTCTATCAGAGCTCAGAGCTGCAATTGTGTTTCAGCATTACTGTGCTAGACCCTGCAAAGTCCAAATGCCTTGGTGCTCTAGCAGATGAGCCCTGATGATTTTGATGATTTTAATAGGGGTAGATCCTCACACACAGAGTCTTTCTCCCACCTCTCCAAGTGGCCACTGTCTCTGTGGCAGGGCAGATGGAGATATCTCTGCTTAAGAAGCTCCGTACAGGGGTGATTAAGGTGCAGATACTTGTCCCAGCCCATTATCCCAGCTTTGGGAACACAGCCAGCAGCCAGTGGATGCAAGTGGCAGCAGCTAGTAGGATCTCTAGTGGCTGCGACTTAATTTGCAAGAGCTAATCCATCAAAACCATAAGCAGGGACACCAAAAATGATAGATAGAGTTAAGACTCAATCATTGGCCTACAGGACACAAGGCCCCAAGGAGCAGGGTTTGAAAGGTATTTTAGTTTCTAAATAATTGAATTTGGGTACTTCCAAAATACCTTTCTCTAAGTGTCTAAAATGCTTCTGGAATTGGATGCAGCTGCAAATCACATGAAGTTTAAGCAGCCTGTGGTATTACAAGGCCTAAGCACCCTTCAGAAGATGACTGCCATTCATCTCCACTGTGACTGCTCTCAGGACGAGTCATACGGTGCCTTGAGCAAAGCTGGGCACCACAGCGCCCTGCTCCCTTTCATGTGCAGCTCTCATAGTTTCACACTATTAGCAGGAAAGTCCAGGATTACCTCTCCTCATCCTTATTACCACCCCTGAAATCTTATCAATAACATTTACAAAAACAATATGCTGGGTTTGTTTTTTTGCTGTGGGACATCGAGAAACCATAACACTATTTTAAGCCATATCATAGACAAATATTTTTCTTCTCACCGTTGCTGAGCCATTTGGGATGTCTGATCCTCTATTTAATTTACAAGTTCATTTATCATAATCTTAAAAAAGATTTTTCAACAAGCAAAGCAGAAAAACGTTAGATGTTTCAATAATCACTTCACTAGAGGGAAAAAAAATGTGACACAAAGTCTTTCTCTGTTATTGAAGTAAGAAGATGTAAAAAAAATAGATTGTAGAGCTGAGGAAATCTCTAGGAGTCTAATTAGCAGAAAAATATGCCCTTTCATTGACTTCTCAGTCAGAAAAAAAGCAAAAACAAGATTGGCCTCCTCAAGATCGCAAATGGGACAGAAGTAATTTTATACATATTCCTTGGAGCGTTCTGGATTATGCATGGTTCTTCAAAACTTTACTAAATCTGCATATTTTTGCCCTCTAGCAAGATAAATTATGAGATAATGAAAATTGTACATTTTATCTTGAAGTAAAATATCTAATATTCTTTTAAAGTGTGACTTAATATTAAACTGGAAATTAAGATCAGCCCCTATGAATTGTGTAGCTGGAACCCATTGCTAAAAGAAAATGTACATTTTTTGTCCAATTGTGGAAAACACCTAGAAAGATACTCTTTCCTAGCTATGTAAAGTTCCATCACAAACCATAGTGTGGTGATAAAGACTCCTGCTTACTAAATTTTGTTGGCATGCAGAGTACAACAAATACTTCACAACCTGGGCAAGCTTTGCAGAATTAATATGCAGCTGAAGAAGCTGTATTGATTAGAGGAACAGGCACAGGACTGAGGACCCAGAATTGGCAATTTTGACTTCTCCCCTATGTTAACTGTGTTATCACTTTGTGTTATAACGCAATTTGCAAGTGCTGGTTAATTGACCTTTGTAATACTACTGTTATGTGGGTAAATACAGCTTTCCCCAGGACCTGCTTTTGCTCTGCAGACTGCACAGCCTTACATTGATGTTTTCAGCTAAGCCAAGTTTTGGAGGCTCCTGGAAAGAGCAGGTCCCCATCACCACCCACGGCTACTCATTCCCTGCTGCTCTCTTGGCCAGGTGCAAATGTTGGTACAGCTGCTTGGTAGAAATGGAGCCAGAAGAAAACTTGCTCTCATTTCCGTGTGCCGTTCTTGCTTATCCTGCAGTCCTTCAAGCGCCTTTGGTCTCTCAGGAATACAGAGGCTTATTCCTTTTCTTGCTATCATTTGGCTTGCTTTTGAGGCTGCTAAAGACCTGAAGGAAGAAAAGAGGAGCTGAGCTCTGGAAGCAGCCCAGGAGAAGGCTCTGTGCAGGTACACGTCTGTGTTCATGTGCTTTCTTGTCTTCCTGGTACCAGGCAATACATGAGCTTGTGCTAGCTCCTAGTAGTAGTGGGCAATATCAACCTCAGCAGACTTGGAAATTAAACTGAAATTACTCTTGGATAAATTATTCAAATATTTGTTTCTATTTAAAGGGACTTTATGGACTTTTAGTTAAATAAAATATGAAAGTGGCATGATAAAGCATGTAAGCATCCTTAACTGAGCTGGATGGGAGGGAAGGAACAAGGCTGAGTTTAAAATCCTCCCTTTGCTTATGTTTAAAGGCTGGATATCAAATCCCACCCTCTTTTCCAGCACAAAACACTATGCTTTTTGCCTGAACAAAAGCTGCATGATGAGTCTTGTTAGCAATAGTGGCAGCCTCCTAGTAGCTTTTGTATTGGAGGCTTTGTTGTAAAATGGCCCCAATACTGATGAAGATATCAATGTACAGCAAGATGAAAATGATGAGGTACTTAACACTCCCCCTTCCATAAAGACACTCCTGTTAGGATTAAAGCCAACATTTCTCCTTTTTCTCTCATTCCCTGAAATGTAGGCATTTAACAGAGCACTGCACTCTCCCGCGTGCAGTGCAGGGCTCAGCTGCAGAAACAGCAGAGCTCGAAAGCCACATTGTGATTTGGGATGAGCATCAACATCTTGAGGCGACCAGGAAAGGCAGCCACTGTTCCCTCCAGCCTTGTGCAGGTGCAGCAGGGTGCTGGGACCATCCTGTCTGCTTTTAGTTTCTTGCCTGTACAACCTAGCTGGTCACAGAGAGTGCTCACCCAGCCCTTGCCTTGCTGCAATTCAGGGCAACAATGTGGGAGACACCTTGGGCTCCTTTGTTACCTGGAGCCACGTTCTGGAGAGAAAAAAAATGTAACTGTGTGTGCTTGTGCTGTGCCATTTTCTCAGACATAGGGAAGGGAACTCATCCTGTAGAAACAACAATAACCCTCTACTCGTGAATTCTTCACAAGTAGAAGGGCAATAAGAATGTTTTTCATGATGAATTAAGGACAATGAGGATAAGGGCAGCCTCATGTGGTCTCTTACACCACCCTATTTTGCTTAAGCCTGTAGACGTTTGAGCATTTTTATCAACAAAGTGTTTAATGCCACAGAGCCTGACTTTCACAAACGTGGCTGGCTTGGCTCTTGTTCATTTTTTTGCACAACAGCATTAACTAAACTGCTGGTTGTTTTCTTTCTTATCTTATTAATTCATTTATCTCAGTTTCTGAGCAGAATGTTTTTTCCTTTGGAGGAATTTATATCAGCACCCCACCCTCCCATAAATATTTTTGTTATCTCTGATTGAGAGCCTGTGTCTCAGTCTGGTACATCCAATGCTATTGCAGAGTTATTGCTTAATTGTTCTTTTTCAGTAGAGCAGAGAATAGAATTTCAAGTGTCAGCTTTGTTTCATTGCTCTTGGGGCAAAGTTGGTTAGCAAACCTGGGTAAACAAAATTAGCTTTTTTTGCTGTTGTTATTCTTTTGAATGAGGCAGATTTATGCTGCTTCTTACTGCCTAGGTCTTTTATCTCCTCAACTGTATAGTTGCTTGAATCAATGTTGTATATCAGCTCTTTTATATAATTAAAGCTGGGCCCTTGCTCCTTGGTCACGTAAGAATCCCAGCTATTTTTATGTTGCATCATGCTGGTGTTTTATGTTCCACAACCTTTCCCCATCCAAACATTTTTAAAGCTGCAGGTTAGATCTTCGATATTACTACTAGAAATCAAAACTGACAAATAGCTAATAAAAATGCAGTGGATGTTCAATCTCTCCCCGAGCAGAAGAAACCACAAAATCTCAGCAGCTGCAGCAATGGGAGCTCTTATGGGAAAAGCACTTGCCAAATTCTGAGAGTCGTTGCCTGCTATTGATGATATAGCCACAACAGCGAGGATGGCTCCTCTTGGGTCCTTGGCAGTGAGGATAAGCGTGGCAATTTCTGTCCAGTTTTGCATTCTAGTGCACTCTCTGACTGCTTTGAGATATCCCCAAATCTAAGCACCAAATTTCTGGATATTTCCTCCTGAGAGTGCACTTAACAACCAAGCTCCTTCCTCTGCAATCAGATGGGCTCCTCCTGGCTAATTTCTTTGCCCTATAACAGGTTTTACCCTTTGCTATGGGTAGTCTTGTGTCATTGCATGCCCCAGCTTTGTGCAAAAGGATAAGAGGGCAGAAGGATATGAGGCCAACCCTAGACACAAAACTACTTTTTGCTTCTCTGTTTGGTCGTTTTTCCTTTTTTCTTGCCCCAAAGCACCAGTTCATCCTTTCTGCAAATGGTGAGAGGCAGTGGCTAAACTGTTTTTTTTGAGTTTTTATGTTATGTTTGTTTCTCTTAGAAAGGTCTGAGAGGGGCTAGGGAGGGCCCTGGAGGAAGGAATCACGTTGCTGCTTTGCAAGAGAACATCTGCCCAAGGGACTGAGGATTCTGCAATGGAAGTTGGGAGACTTCCAAGGAGATGGGTGGGGAGAGGGACATAAAGGAAGGGAATGAGCAAATTTCTGCTGCAGGGTCAGGTGAGATATGTGGGTGGGCAGTGAGTCACCTGTCAGGCCTTGGAGCAAGGGAAAGCACTTAGGGGCCAAAGGGGATTTGCTGAAAGGGAGCCTGGAAGTGGAGAAAGAGATTGGGTTATAAATCCTCCTTATTTCTGTTCTGCTTTACCAAGTCCCTTAGCACTTCCTCTTATTTCAGAAATCAAGCGTTTGCTTTATGTTCAGTAAAACCTGGCTTTGCTGAGCTTGAAAGCCATAGCTCCTCCTGAGGCCTCACAGAAGGAAAATCTGGGCATCTTCAACAAAGCACCTGTGCAATTTGGGGTCCTGGTACACACACACACACACACACACACACACACACACACA
The DNA here is from genome assembly GCA_032353885.1 of Nothura maculosa. NCBI lineage: Eukaryota > Metazoa > Chordata > Aves > Tinamiformes > Tinamidae > Nothura > Nothura maculosa. Next base: position 67,444 of record JAUBOD010000259.1, on the reverse strand, counting down.
CACACACACACACACAGGCCTGCCCACCACAGACCTTGTTTGGAGAGAGCAAGGCCTAGACTTAGTAGTTACTGTTCCTGTGCCAGCCTGAGACAAATCTCCTGGGTGTCTGCCTGCTGTTCTACAGAGGGGTAAATCTCCCTGCCTGCTGGACACCATGGACACACTGGTGAGTTCTCAGTTTGCTCCAAAGTCCTCCCACGCTTTTGCTTGTGATTTAGGAGCAAACTTTAACCCATCAGTGAGGATGCAGAGCAAAGAAATCCACAGCCATGGTGGCCCTGGAGTACAAAGTCTGAAGGCAGCCACAGTGGCTGTCTGAATATCCCTTACCAGGGAAAAAGGTGGGGAACATCTGGGAAACCAGCTGCTGTCAAGCAGTGTCCAAGGTGGGCAGGAAGATGAACAAGGGCGTCCTATTACCTGGAACAGCTACAAGCTGGAGCCACCTTCTCCCTTTAGGAACTGACAGAAAGATGACTTGTAGATGAAACAAACCGAAAGGAAGCTACTATTTCAGGAGAATTGAGGGAATGGGAAAAATACCCTGCTTGCTGCTGCAGCTGAGCAGCTTTGTCTCTCAGAGCAAAGCAGCAGAGCTGCTTGCTGACTCTGTGTGGAAAGCCAGAGAGGTTGATGTGGGAAGGGAATACGGCTATTGCCTTGGTCATTTAACCCTAATGGGCCACTTAGAGGTTAGATTATCTGTCCTAGTGCCAAGCAAGAGGAA
>JAUBOD010000259.1:45976-66614 GCA_032353885.1 Nothura maculosa | reverse complement strand
GGCTATTGCCTTGGTCATTTAACCCTAATGGGCCACTTAGAGGTTAGATTATCTGTCCTAGTGCCAAGCAAGAGGAATAATTTACCTACCTCTGCCTCAGCTTCAAACATAATGAATCTACCTGTTATTCTTGCAGGGGACAGCTAATTAAAGAAGACAGGAATGAGAGGAAGCAGCACCAAAAATGTAGAGGAGAAATTTGCAAAATAACATGGCATTCATTACATGGCTGTGGAGAGCCCTGCTATTCTGGGCAGGCTCATTAAGCTGTTGCCTATCTGCCTCTTCCCAAAGTCCCTTTGAACCCCCCAATCATCCCAAGCTCTCTAAGGAAATCAGTGAGCTCCATTTGATTATTGCCCCATGCTCATTAAATCCACTCTCTGCAGCCACACCCTGTGGGAAGAGGTCATGTGAAATTGGAAGGAGGAAAGCAATCCAAGATGCTGTGAATGAATCCAGCATTGCCTGTCAGCTGCTTTTGGATGGGTTTGCATTTTCTTTTCTGTTCCAAAGCCTTTCTGGATTCTGGCAGTCATGCCCCATAGTAACAGTGCTTTACCATTAACCAGGATCATAAATAAAGGGCTTTGTGTCTGGGTCTCTACTAAAGCCTAAATCCTCCCAAATCTCAGATTAAGGCTTGCAGCGTTAGGCCTCTCAGAAGAAAACAACTGCAGTTAAAACACCATCTATAGACTGCTATCACTGTAAAGGGGTAGTTTATGTGCTGCCGAATTTATTTCCCCTAGATACTCATAAGTCAGCAGTGATAGCTTATTTTTTCATAGATCTTGCTTAAGTAAGGTGTTGAGCTTATTTTGTTACATTTTTGAAGACCAGAATGTGGTCTTCAAATAATAAAATAATTCAAAAGTAAATAAAATAAGGGAGAAAAAAGAAAAAGAAGAAAAAATAGGTTATTTTGCCCTTTGGGCTTCAAATAACTACAAGTGCAGAATTTAAAATTTTCTGCTGAGTATATCTCGTATATTATTTTCACTGGGACCCCCAGGAATTCTCATTCCATTCAGTCTTGTCAGGCAGGGAAACAGAAGAACAAACCTCTGGTCTGCTATATATATTTCAGGAAACCTGAATGAGAAATAGAGATAAAAATATAAATTAAACCAAAAAATAGTGGCTACTATGGATACTTTTTTTCTTCAAAGTTCCCAGCAAAATGTAAAATTTTGCTAGCTCATTTAATGCATTATAAAGATCTTTTACAACTTTTAAGTAACAGAGATACTGTCATAAAGCTAAAATCCTCACACAATAGTGGACAGAAAAATGGATAAGAGCTTTTAATATAGAATCATACAAAGCCAATGGACCATAGAGAAAAAGGCATTTCAGCACAAGGCAGCCCATCCACCACCAGGACAACTAGCCCTCCAGCTGTTTACTCTGAGGAGAGCTCTGGTGAGATCTCAGCTTTGTGGGGGAGTCTGAGATTTTTCCCAGTGATTTCAGCTGAGGCAGGATTCAGCTGCTGAAATGTTGAGGCTAATGGGAATCAGGGGTGAGCAGCAAGAGTAGGGAAGGTGCCAACTGGTAGGGCAGATTTAACAAGCTGGAAGGGGGAGTTGAAGGTATCTCTCTGCAAGTGTCTGCAGTGCAGAGTGGACTTGCTTTACTGAGAGGAGCTGAGGCTTTGTAACATCTGAAAGGGTGTCAGGAAGCCCTTCCTGAACATGATATGGTGTCCTTCAGGAGTAAGAAGCTGGCTTTATCTCCAGTGCTTTCAATGGGCAGAGGTGAATGTGTTGTGAAATGGCCTCAAAGGTAGAGTGTGGTATGGTATCTTCACAGGGATTTCTGCATCCCTAATTTTAACAGGATATACAAGGTGCCCTAGGTCTGATCTCTTTCCAAGTGCAATGGCTTAGAGTTTAGGCCGTTTCAGACAATTCCATATGAACTTTGAGAGAGTCAAGACCTAGCGTCAGTAGTGAGCTTGACTTGCAAACTTATTCTTCATTTGTGCTATTTCATTTCATAGGGAACTGATCTATGCATCCCTATTGATGCTACATACATGCTTATATGCTTTGCTAGAAGGGTTGTCATTGTTTTATTAGAGTGAGATATATATGAAGCTTTGAAAGGGCCAGAATTTCTCATTGCAGAGCTGAGATCAGATCAGCTTCACTTATCTTATGTTGTCTATTATATGGAATGACCAGCTTATTCTCTCCTGAGCTCTGTGAACTTGTCACAAATAAGCATATGAACCTGCCTAGCTATGGCAGGAAAATAAGCCCTTTGGGTTCAGAGACAGAAGTGACAACTTCACGGAAGGCTGTGGTCATCAGATTCACTTTGTCGATCAAAAGCTGGACTGGAGAAGACTTATGGGAATGATACATTGATAAAAATAAGGAAGGGAGGGGGAGTGAAAGAGAGGAGGAAAGAATTGATTTATGATGAAGCCAAGGCAGCTGATCTGAAAGAGATAATTATTCTTCTATAACTGGCCAGGGAATGGAGGATCCATTATGTGGATGAATGAAGACAGCAGAAGCAATTTGTCAGCCTGACTTGTTTGAGTGAGTAACTTCAATTCCTCCTTGTCTTCTTCTAAGTGATTTTTCTTTCATTGTCACATAAGAATGTGTTTTACATTTCAAGCTCTTCTGATGCTTGCCTGAGTGAGGGGAAGGAGAAGGGAGGACTTTGGCACTAATAGCAGCCATGCTTTCTTTGCAGCAGTGCCCACTGTCACTACCAAAACTATGTGCACACTCTGTCAGCAGTTCCCAGTTTCAGGGGATTTCAGTCTTGGCTGGAAAATATTTCTTCCAAATGAGAATTCAAAACTCAAAAGACAGCCTGAGAGTAGAATATTAATCTCTCTTTTTGTGGATATTATTTATTCATATTTTTCTGGATGGAAGTGAACAAAATTTGTTTCTTAGGCTTTCATTTTAGAGAGCTAAAGTCACACAGTATGTACATGTTGTGTATTACTCTTGCATATTCAAGAATGCCTAGGTTTTTTGATTTCTTTTTGTTTGTCTTTGAAAATTGTTTTTTTGGGGACAGTTCATTTTGTAGAGTACAAGAAAATGGAAGAATTGAAAAAGTCAGTTCCATCATCCAGAATCAGGAATTAATGCTAGAAGTGAGAAGGAGGTAGAACGTAGGAAGCTCTTCACAGAGCAAGCCTCAAGGAACAAGCCTGAAGGTGTCTTTTTTTAAAACAAAACAGGGAGGTTCAGTGTCACTGATGGCCCTGAAAACGTTCGTTCCAGGAGCTTGACGGTGTTCCTGTCATAGTCTCTTATGTATTTTGAAGGCCAAGAACTGAAGAGATAGATTGGAGCACCAGGGCTGGTTGGCATTTGATGGTCCTACCTAGGACAACTGAGGCCTCACCAAACTGCAAGGACTGTGACTAATCCCTTCCCAAAGTAGCCTAGTAGATAGAGCACTTTAGGTGAGGGACCTCCATTCATCTCCTATTTCTGTCCTGAGCAGAAGGCCAGGACAGAAAGACCAAAATTGATGGCCAAAAAATACACTTTAAATGCGTGGCTACCCACACACCTGGCTGCTCATTCCCACTTCCCCAGTTACACGTTTTCCTCCTCTTCCATCTCCAGAGGATGAGACTGCCCTGCATGGCTAGGGGTCCTGCCAAGGAGGTGGAAAAGATGATCTTGAACTGCCTCAGGCAAAGGGCAGAATTGCTCTTGGCTCTCCTGTTTTTCAGTTGAATATTTGAAGACTATTATATAAAAGTCTAGACAGTGTTACAGAATAAAAGCACTTTTTTCTCCAGTTGTATTTTAGAAGAAAAGAGGGAACTCTGCCAACAATTTGAATAGAAGAAACCTATCAGAGACCTCTTTGACTTTTGAAGACAAGTGACCTCCTAGTTGCCCTGATCAAGGGAAAGGAGATTTAGGATTTGTTTGCATTGTCACTTACCTATTAATTACTTAAGGATAACTCCTTGCTTGGCATCTTAGGTGCTTTGGATCTTACTCTTAGAAACTTTGCCAAACCTGTTCTTCTCCCAGGAATGCATAGGGAAAAGCAGGACACACTCTGCAATCTGGCATGAGCACCCAGTTGTAGAAGAGCAATGCTCGCTGCAATGCTTCTTTCTTGTATTGGCTATGGGATTAGTGTAAATTTTAAGACCATCTGAAGTAATGACTGCTTTTGAAAAAGTTTCCCTTCCGATATGAGCCAAGCTTTAAGGAAGGAGAGTTTGTGTCTTGCTCCAGAGACTGCACACAGTCATTCATGCTGCAAAGCCAAGCTCAGATGACCTCAGAGAGGAACTGTAAGTGCTTTGCTCTGACTACTTTTAACGCCTACTCCTTGTTACATGCTTTAATTAAACTCTGGCTTAGTGGTTACTCAGAGAGTAATTATTCCACATCAGTCTTGGCAAGGAAATTCAAGATTGAGTATCCTTATGGTTTCCTCATAAGGCTCTAGCCAATCTCATGAGTACTGTCTTTGTCCCCACATACCCTCACCAGCCCTTCAGAGGATTCCTTCTGCCACTTACAGTAGGGTCGCTGCCTCAGAGACACAACTCCCTAGGGACAAGAAAGCATTTTTAGGAAAGGAAACTCATTTGATCTACTTTGTGTATCTATCTACCTTCAGATTAAATAAGCTACACTCCCAAAATGCCTTTTTTTCCCTCCATTGTCTGTAAAAGGCCCCTGGTGCCAAGCACAGATGCATCACGATAAACTGGACACACCTCATGTGGCTTCTTTGAGACTGGCATTTTCCCCACAGGAGTTTGGGGACTGGAATGATTCAGCAGAAGTGATGCAAGAGTCTGTCATTTTCTTTCTGCTAGGTAACTGCACCCACAAGGCAGAGCAGAGAAAAGACTAAGGGTTCTGTATGATTTACTTGGTCCCCAGGCTGCCATTTAGGTAAGTCACGTGCCTTGTATCTTTTGTCTGGGTGAGCTCATAAGTGCAAATACTTGCAGCTTCAAATGTACCCATTCATTATTGAACAGAAAAGGGTAGCAGAACACTTCTGTCAGACTGAAGACTATTAAAGAAACCATAAGTGATGCTAGTAAAAAAACCAAGCAGTTATCAGAGGAAGAGGGAGAGAGAGAAGCAAAACCCCTTCATTTATTCCTCTGAGACACAATTAAAACTTTGAATGAAGAGTTTTTTGAGAGGACCATGTTATCCCCTCCATTTCATGTACCACAGTGAGAATGCATTATGAATGTGCAACAGAAGAAAGTCTTTCATCCCAGCTTAGCTACTTGGTTTTAAGTTTAAGGATAATGAACCCACAGGACCCTGTTCTGCTTTTGCACCGGTACAAGCCAGAAACATCTCGGCTGATGTCGGAAGGGTTACTGTGGTGCAAAGCTTGGCATGAGGGGAGGGTAGTCAGATCATCGCAGCACAACAGGGTACATATGTGCAGACTTAGGCTCCATCATGGTTCAGAGTGAGACCAGCCATCTGGGGATTAGCTGGTAACATTCAGAGTTGTTGCTACATGCCCAGAGGGAAATGCCCTCTTTTTCAGTGACAGCTAATTCATTTTTCAAGTCATTTTGGACTTATCCATTTTTTTTTTACCCTAGAAATTCTGATATGCAGCAGAACAAAGCTTTTCGAGGTGATTCATCATTTATAAAGAATAAGTAGATCTCTCAGGTTAGAATATGAAACAAGATACTTAGAAATTAAAAGCCAGCTTTATATAGCACATTATATTCCTTCCTCTCTCTTATATGTAAAAGATAAAAATGTAGGCCCAAAGCTTGTAAAGATTCAGATAACTATTTAAAAGTGTGAAGTACCTTACTTTATTCAAAAGCACTCTTCTCTGTCAACTTAAGTATCACAGGATGGTTGAGGTTGGAAGGGATCCCTAGAGATCATCCAGTCCAATCCCCCCTGCTCCAGTAGGGACACCCAGAGCACGGGGCACAGGGTGACATCCAGGCAGGTTTGGAAGATCTCCAGACAAGGAGACTCCACAAGCTCCATGGGCAGCCTGGGCCAGGGCTCTGGCATCCTCACAGGCAAGAAGTTCTTTCTCATCTGGAGATGGAACTGCCTGGGTTTCAACTTATATCCGTTATCTACTGTCCTGTCACTGGCCACCACTGAGAAGTTTGGCCCCTTCCTCCCTACATTCATCCTTCAGATATTTATACACATTGATCAGGTTCCCCTCTCAATCTTCTCAAATATACTTCTATTTAATCTCTTTAGCTATATCAGTAGCCAGGGCATCTTAGCAATAAAAAAAAAAAAAAAACCAAAAACACAGAACTTATGCCTAGAAACTCTAAGACAATCTTGATCTCCCTTTGACAAGGTTGACTAACCCCATATTTGTCTTAAAATAATCCTCATTACAGGTCTACACAGTTGAGGGCTGGAGAGTTTAAAATTCCCTGCATGGAGACAGAGTTTTCTGTCCATTGTTGCAGTTAATCTTTTATTATTAAGGAAGTTAATGTGATATTGATTTTTTGTGTATGTGTGTGAAATATACTGCCATATTGCAATAGAAGAAAATGGTGAAAAAGGTTAACAAAAGGAGATGAATATGTTTTATTCATTTTGAGAACAATCTCAACATCTCTCAATTGCCCAACATAGGAAGCTTTTTCAGTAATGTTAAACATTTTACACTGTTCTTACATCTACAAGTCTCGTTCTTACAGCTACAAGTCTCTTTCTTTCCATTTCTGAACACATACGTAAGAGAAGAGTAATGTTATTCCCTGCTATGAAGTGTTACAGTTAGGTAGCAGCTGTGATGGTATCAGCCAATATGTTGCTTTTAATGATCTCACTCATACATTATGAATGAGGAATTTGAAAAGCAGGAAAACATAGCGTGCATAATCTTTAACTGTTCAACTGCTAAAGAACTTTCTACATGAAAGTTATATCCCTCTGACTTCCTTTCCTGCAAGAGCAGCTTGGCATCATGCTTCTGTCTAGATCAATGTCAAAAGGAGTTGTGGTCAAACTGCAAGCCATGTTTGTAGGTTTTATTGAGTTCAGAGTAAATCTGGTCTTTAGGTTCAATCTGCTTTGTTTCATCAATAGTGTTAACCCATCAATTTCAAAGCAGTGATTTTCCTAACAGATCCCAGTGGGACAGGAAGCATGCCATGTGTTGGTTATACATGCGTGAACCAAATGGTGATTCACTGGAGCTCATTCTTCAGTTCAAAGGCTTTTTTTGAGATGGCACCAGAAAAGACTTTGGTGAGGGTTCCTCTTCTCCCATTTCATGGTCTTTCTATCAGCCATCAGCTCTTCGCTACTCACCAGTGCATTAACCACACAGGGGATGTTGAAACATCCAGCCTGACAACCAACATCCCATCTTTGTGATGGGGAACATGAGGTGAACACTCGAGGTGGCATGAGGAGACATCCTGCTTAGGATCTGCACAACCAAGGAATGTGTTGTGAGATGTTGGAGACACTGCAGGAGCTCATCACCATGTTGCCTGCTCAGTCAGGGTCATATGATCTTTCCTGCTTTATTTATTCTCCTCTTAAAGCAAAAAGCCACATATTTCAGTCACGATCCTCTGGAGACAGGAAGCTGCAAACATCTCTAAACCACTGCAGCCCACACCCTTTACTTCCTGTCTTATCTCTCATGGAGGTGGAGAGCAGATTATTACCCTCCACCTTACAATGAACCTTTCACTTTAGTAGCCCACAAAATGTATTGAAATGAGTTTTCTTTCCTTCATAGATGATTGTAGCACTCTGCTTGATCAATGAATCATGTTGAAGTTTGTTTTGTTTTCATTTCATATTAAGGGCATGTGTATGTCCTCTGATTTGGAGGCTGATTTAGTGAGAGAAGAGAGGCCACAAAACTTCTTCCAATGTACTTTTCTCAATAGTCAACCAAGAAAGCAGAGGTGGACATAACAGAGGATAATAAGGGAAAAAGAGTGGCTCTACTACGCAAGAGACATTTGGAAGATATTTCTGCAGGCTTAGACTTTAAAATTTCTTTATATAAATTTACCTCAAATAAAAGCAGGAGAGAAATAGTAGAGTTTTGCAGGAGTTGAAACCAAATTATAATTTCTCTTACTAATTTAGTAAAATGCTTTTAATCTAGATGCATTTCTGGATTATATTAGTATGCAAATATCTGAGTGTTATATTGTTGGAGGATTATTCATTGCCCTACTAAAAAAAGGTGAAAAAAGGAAAATAATATTTGCATTTGCTGCAGGAGACAATCTGCATTTGTAGGACTGGCCAGAAGGAGAATCTTATAAATGTTGATTTTTTTTTTTAATTTTTTTTTTAATTCCTTGTAGGCAGATATGCTGAGCTGCTCATGTCTTCTCAGCATGGTACACACTCAAGAAAAAGAGGAGAAAAATAATGCAATCACCTCACTGCAGGGTTTCCTTGTTCTTGGCATAAGAATTACTAAAGGCAGTATGGGAAATGCAATGTTCAGATGAAGAGGGAGGACAGAAAAGCAGCTTACTATTACTCCTGGACACTGTACACCTAAAAACATTCTCACTTACAGCAATATGGGAACTTAAAATAATTTACAGCATGGCAGTCTGCTTGCAGAAGGCTGAAGAGATTGCTCCATCTCTGAGTCATGCCAACTGCTTGCAGGCCACCACCAGCTCCACTTCCCTTTTCTCTCTGCTTTCACCCCACTAAATGCATCTTGCTTCAGGCCACAATTTCTCCTTCTATCGGCCATTTGTACAGAGACAAGCAGTCAACTTGCAGGAACGTCCTCTTGGCTCCTCACTCCCTTGGGTGTCTTCAGCAATCTGCTGGTGCCAAACTTTACCAAAGCTGGGCAGGAGTTAGAGCTTCTTTTGTCCCTATGTGGCCTTAGGTGCATGTCTGACAAGGCGAGTGTGGGTATGTGGTGCAATGGGAATGGGCATGCAGGCTCCCTACCTGCCACCTTATCTCCTGCACTCCATATTAGGTTGGCCACACTGTCTTCAAGCTCATATCTGAAAGGCCCCAATGTCATCACGCTGGCTCATTTATGGAGCACCCAAGCTGAGATTTTTCCCTAGAAGGGCAGTCCAAAGTAGTGCTGGAGGCTACAGCCATGTGGTGCTGGAGCCTGGCCCATCCATCCACATGGGCTCTGGAACCATGAGGAAATCTCTTCATCAGAGCCTCCTTCAGTCTCTCACTGAGGCTGAAATAATCATAGCAGAATTCCTACACAGGGTATATCTGGCATTCAAAGTTGCTTTTGAGGTCATCTTTGAAAACTAAAGCATAAAAATTTAGGCCTGTGCCTTAAAGAAATGTACTCTTGGCCATGGTACCCACTTCATCCTCCTTAAGATTCCTTTCAGACGTGTCGCCTTCGAGTCACTGGCTGTGATCCAAGTCTAGACATGATAAACTGTGACTGTCCTCCTTCCTTTTTATCTTCACTCTTCCCCCTTATTTTTCTTAATTCTCCCTGCCTCATACTTGACAGTTTGAGTGATAAAATAACACATTTGCTTATAAATTCATTTGCTCACACTTTGTTTTCCCATTCTCCACTTCTGTATATTTTATGTCTCTGCAATCTTCATGACTAAATCCATCTTTAATTAAGAGGCTTCTTCTTCTAAACCAGACTTTTGGCATCTTAACATGCATTTGTTTTTTGCTCCCTTCACTAAATATTATTATATTTAGATGCCTTCAAAGAGAGGCAATTACTACTTTTGGGCAACGTACTAATATTTACATATCAGGAATATCACAGTGTTTCATTCCCCTTGAGGAAAAAAAAAAAACCAAAAACTGAACAACAAAAAAGATCTTTAAAGGAAAGATTAACAAGGAAAACTTTGTGTATTACTTCATACCATCCCATATATGCTGTCCTCCATGAAGCTATGAAGTGCAGATCTCTTCATCCTGCTGTTCTGACTGCTTGTAATGTAATGACATAACAACTTGATCAAGAGGAAGAAGAAAAAAGTGTCTGCTGAAGTTTTCTTGTTGCCAATAGGTATTTACAGGCTCTTTTGATGGCTACAGCATATTACAATTCATCTAAGCACTCTCTTTGCCATTTACTTATGGAATTATCTTACGTTAGCTTCTCCTTCACAGGGAAAATAAAATATTTTCTCAAGGCTGACAGAAGAGGATTCATGTTCTGTTCTTTCAGTAATTTGGAAAATGAAAATATACTGTTCATAGTGAGGTTTTTTTGAAGAGATCTATATATTATCCTTTCATGTCAGAAGCGAGACAGATTAATGTCTTCTGCAATTTATTTCCAATGCTGATTTTGTTTCCAAAGTTTGGAGACTGACGAGATGGATATGCAGTTCTCTGCGCTGGGAAAAGGAAGTGGCATCTGTTCCTGCTTTGTCCTTAGAGCTGCCAGAGAGGGTGTCTGGATCAACCATCCATCCCCTGCCAGCACATGTAGTCAGCTGGCAAAACAGGCCACAGAACCCTTTTCTGCTGATGTAAATGTGAATTGGCCTGAAAATGCTCTAATATATGGTAAGGAGCCAATAATTCCCTCAGTTTGCTGAAGGAACAAAAGGATTTAAAATAATCTTTACCCTGCTTGTCCTTGGATCTGGTGCTAAGCAAAGCTCAGCTGGACCTAAATACTTGGCTTATTGCTTTGGCTACTATTCTAATTTCTGTTGTGCTGGCCATCCTGATGTAGAAATGCACAGCAGGTGCACACAGCGTATTACTGTGTGTCCTAAACAGTACTGATATTCTAATCTTCACACGTGGCCCTACGTCCTTACAAATAAACTACTCCTCCTACTTGGTCCTCCTGAGAACCAGAAGATCTGTGTGGCAGTAATTCAGTCTTCATATAAACATTTTGATGTTCTTGCCCAATGATCTCCAGGAATCTAGATGGCATTTCATATGACTCTCTGGACATTACTAATCTAGACTGCTGATTTTCCAGTTGCAGAAAGGACAAGGTAGTTGCAAACCAAGGAAACCCAGAGACGGTAAGGATTGAGAGCAGAGTACTTTTCCAGAGCCCTAAACCAGCAGAGACTTGAGGACTATTCAGTGCGGAGGGGTGAAGGCAAGGGCCAGTTCCTGTTGTTGGCTGTGTCAGGGATGTCATTTCACCCATAGATCCCTGCTGATTGCAATCTGCCACTGAAGCCAATTCAGATCTGTGTGGTGTTTGCTTTAATGTGATTTTTTTTTCCTTTTTGTGAACTGGAACAGGAAGACTAACAGATCTGAACTCCAGAAGGAACCATTTACACTGACTTTCTGACATAACACATGTCAAAGCCTCTCTCCTCCCACAGCAATTTCTGTATCAATCCATACTCTGTGGATGAGCTAGAAAATACTTTTTAATCCAAATTTGATTTAAACTTTTCAGGTAGTAGTGAAATAGTGAAATCACAACCTCTTGAACTAACTTATTCTAATTTATTGTGCTTAAGAATTTATGCCTTAATGTTTACTGAATTCGTCCTAACTTTCCAGCTGCACAATCTTGTTGTGCAGTTGTCAACAAGACTAAGATTTTCTCTCCATGCAGTACGTAGGGTAACGTTAATATTTCCAGTTTTAGACATCTGCAGTGTACATCTATTCCTGCATTAGTTATTGGTGATCTCTATATGGTCAAGGGACAGAAACAGAGTCTAGTGTGGCAAACCCTACAAAACTTCTCTCTTAAAGCAAATATCTAACATAGATTAGATGAACCACCCACTGGAATGACTTTCTTTCAGATTAGTTGAACAGCTCTGCTATATACATCTAAATTTAAGGGAGTTGAGCCTTCTTAAACTAGTATTTAGTCGCCTCTTATAATGTGGTGAAGCTATTGGGAACTAGTTACTGTCCATCCTACTAAAGAAAAAATCATTATGAAACTGATAAAAAATGTTAGACTTCAAGGCTATTTCACAGGAAGATTCAGTCCTGTTCTTTGCTTTGTGTTTGCAAATGTTGTTTGCTGTCTGGAAATTGCCTTCATCTCACTGCAGAGAGTCATTGCCACATCTATTTGTCACTTCATACCCTTTTCAGTTCTCAGGGTTTATACATGTAAAAATTTTACCCACTTCTAAACTTACAATGTCTCAGGGTTACCTGGAATTTATCTTGCTTCCCCTTAAGTATATTACATGAAAGAGACATGATTTTTAATACTGAAGAAACAATTACTCTAATATATCCTTTCTTTCATCTGATCTGATTTAGAAATTATTTCTATCTCAGCCATGGGTGAGAATAGACTATCAGGGTTATATCCAAAGAAAGTTCAAAATCTGCTCTTTATTTGTATTGAAAAATGAGTTAAAATCAATAAGATTCAACTTTAATTGATTTCCTATAGGGAAGAGTATGCCCTACAATATCTGAAAGCCATTAGTCAATGTCTCTTTGAAGTATTAAATTTATTATGAAAACCCTGAAGAAATTCTATTTTAAATCCATGAAAGCTTATGTACTTACTGGATTATAAATGTGTATTAAATATAACACTCACCATCTAATGGATCACAGCAGCATTTTCACACCACTATCATTATTCTGAATCTCATCTTGGTTCTGCACACTTTCAAAAAAAAAGGATGCCTATAAAATGCCTATCTGGCATTATGCCCACTTAGTTATCATCTCAGGGATTATTATAATGGAAACATGGTACTCTCTTTATCCTTTAATGTTTAAGACCTTCTTTTGGATGCAGCAGGTGTCTAGCAAAGGGTTCTATCTTTGGAGGATTAGTTAGCACCATTTTTCTTTGGTTTTGGTACCCGTCCACATTTGTACTTGGTCATGGTATTTCCCATCTCTTGGTTATATTTATAGTTGCTGTACCTGATGTAACAGCTTTTTTGATAGATCTTCTTCAAGAGCTAGTTTCTAAGGAGAAAAGCAATGTCACCATGCCCAGACCTTAGCAGGTGAAGACAGTGATCAGATGTCCAGCTCCACGCTGTGAAGCTACTACAAATCCAAAGGGAAAGTGTTACTTGGTTAATGTGTCTTACTTATGTTTTGCCATTGCACAAAGCTAGTATCTGAGTTTCTGACTTCAGGCTTCTTTTGTTGATTAAACTCCTCTGGTGCAACTGATACCATTGGTCAGATTTTTTATGGGGCTTTGTTCAATCTATACAAGATAACTACTGTGATTTCTGTGATGTTTGTGCACCACTGCTGCCTTGAGAGCCTCATAGTTGACACGTGCAAGGGCATATGTCAGATGGTGACATGCAGACAGATGGAGAAGGGAGGCTGGATGGCAAAGAAGGAACATGGCAGAGGATACTGAAATCATGTTTTAAAGCAGGAGAGATAGAAGTAGTTCATTATTGATTCTACAGATTGATTATTGAATCTACAGAAAAGGAAAGGGGAAGGAGTCAGGAAAGCTCCTTCTCAAGATGGATGATTTGGGCTGTCAACAGTCTGGATGCTGGGATAGTTGCAAGCCCTGGCTTTGTGTCCTGTCTGCATCTTGACTCTGTGACAAAGCCTGAGTGGGAACTATCCTCCATCGTCCTGTGGCAGAAAGCACATGAGAAATGGTCTGCTAACAGCAGGGATCACATTACCTTATTTCACCAGATCTTTGGCAGAATGAGCCCAGAAAGCATAAACTTTTGTAGCAAATAACACTATTCTTCAAAAAGTCCTGCAGAGTAAATCTGAGAATATTTCTTCTACTGCTGATCAAACATGTCCAGTTACATTAAGAAAGAAAGCAATTTATTCCCAAGAAATAAAACTACTGAATGATGGAATATTAATTTAGATCATGGACTCTGTGTCAAATAGATTGCCTTTATGTTTATGAACTAGAAGCAATGGGGTTCTCTGTTTATTCTTGTAAAACTTAATTTGCAATGTTCTGAACTGTTAAACTTAGAACTTCGACAATTATAATTTTAAAACAGGGGAATTAGTTTTTAATTCATTGTCTCACCTTAATGTCTTTAATAAATCAGAGATTTGTCTCTCATCTAATTTATTTTTTCAGGGGTGGGGAGGTGAGTGAAGTTAGAGAAAATGTTCATAGCTGCACAAGAGGAACCAAGCTAAGCAAGGAACGAGTGGGGCACACAACTGGGGAATACATTTACTGTCTTTCTAATAACCTTGCATTTTTTTGTCCCATGGAGTATTAGAGCTGGGACAAGCTGGGAGAGGTTTTCACCAAAGCATCAGAACTAGGGCATTTCCCAGATGAGTGTTAGCTCCTGAGCACAGTTCAGTCCTCCTCGCCCCTGGGCCAGTGCAGCTTGCTCAGCCCCTGAGGGGACCGAACCTGCCTGTGAGTGCATTACAGCACTGCACAAAGCTGGGGTTCTCCAGTGGAATAGAGTTTGCAGTATTAAATACAAAGATATTAGCTCTGGACCTGCAAGCCTCAGGCTGCAAAGGCTGAAAGCTTGTGTTATATTCACACTGACTCTCTGCTTGCTCTGTCCTTAGGCCTTCCTAAGTATCCGTAGCCAGCAGTGCAACCAGGATACGGGGCTGAAAGGAGTCCCTCTAATGTCCAAGCTTATTCTGAAAGACCTTTACTGGTATCTCAGGAGCCTTTTCTCTTCCTGAATCTGAATATTGCTCATCTCCAGGTTTGTATCTCCTTTGTAGGGGCATTTTCTATTGGTGTTTTTTGAGCTAAGGTGGAACTGCAGGTATCCCCGTACTACTCCTGTGACTGGAAGTGCAATGTAGCTGCGTTAAGGACATATGTTATACTGAGTGGCACTGCCGAAAGATGAGGCTGAAAATCCTCGGGGTCAGGTGTTGAAAAACCAATCTCTGCAAAAAGAGGCACAATTTCACTGGGGGCCTGGACAGCCAAGCTGTTCAATACTGAAAAATTGTTCACAGCTATTTCTCCCATCCCAAAGGCCTGTTTGGATCGGTTTCACTCATGTGCTTTGTATTTGTTCTTAATGAACACACTGCAGAAATGGTTGTTCTTCAGGAATAAAGCCTACTCGCAAAGGGCTCAGAAAGGTTGCACACTCTTTCATGATACACTTCATCCTACTATGCGATGAGAAATACCATATTATGAGGGTATAATTTTGAGGGGAAGGGCTGGGGAAGGGTAGGTAGAAATTTTCTCCAGCCAAGATAATTTTGCTCTTCATTACCTGCACTTTAAAATGTTGAAATGAATTATCACTTAAAATTGTAAAAATCAACTCTTCCCATATGGTAAAATGAATTTTCATATTTTGATCAAATGTACAAATCGTTGGACTTATACATGAGGTATTTTTAGCAATATAGCATTTCCCCCCCTTAAAAAAAAATCCTGCTGCCTAGATGAAGGCTTTTTAATAGTGAGTAGAAGATAGGGCATTTGTTTATAGCCTGAATAGATTTTGCATACAGATGCAGCCAGAGACTGGCTAGACAAAAAGACTAATTTTAATTTATACTAGAGTGTTTTAGGAAAGAGCAATACAGACTTTTAAAGAAAATTGTATAAGGAGCACAACAGGTTTCACTCTTTTATATTAAATGTTTTAAAAATTCAGCATTTTTTTACCCTCCCTTGCAAAATGATCTGGAATATTTCCAGTAGCAATTCATCTCATTTAAAGAATATCTAAACACCATTACGGATTCTGATTTTACTGCATGTGAAAACTTTGGTGGGTAATAATGCAAAAAAAAAAAAAAAAAAAAAAAAGAATGCACTGGAAGTGAAGAAATCTGGAGCCCACAGAAGAAGCAGAGAAATGAAGATGAGATGTTTGGTCACACTCAGCAAATGACAGACCTCAGTTCTGGATAGGTATATTTGACTCAAAAATGCAGAATTTTGAAAATGTGCATGCAAGTCAGGAAAGAAAAGAGGATCTCCCTGGGTCAGGAGGAAACTGCAAAATCTCTTCCACGAGAAAAATCTCCATGCCCAGACATCTTGACAAGAAGGCATGTATAAACACAAATATATTGATTTAGTTATTATATGCTCTGTTGTTCCAGGAAAGATTAAACATACTGTCTTGTTCTTACCTGTTCCTGAAAGCAATGAAAGTACATTTAATATACATCACCCCAGTCCACAACGAGATAGAGGAGAGGCTAACTATTAACTTAACATGTAGCATGACCAGAAACGGGACCCGTGCAAATTGGAGTGCTGGGCTCTGCCAGGCGTAGTTTAAATGACTGCTTATTTGTTAATATACCGAAGGCATCATCAGCCTCCCCACTTGTTACTCACCTTGGTATTTCTACTCTACTAGGTAGAGTGGGCTCTACCTAGCCCACTACCCACATGCCATGTGGTATCCAAGATGTATTGTGAAGATTGGTGGGTGTGATGTGACACTTACATGAGATCCTTACCGTTCTGGAATGGCAGTTGGAAACCAGATAGGATTTTCTAAAACTTCTCAAGACTTTGGAAACCTACATCTGGGCCACTAAATATAGCCTTAAGAATATATCCAAGTCATTTCTTCTGTTGTCTTCATATCTGCATGAGCAACTTCTTCCAAACTTACTGTGATCAACAGACCCTAAAGACCTAATTCCATGATCTCATGAAAACTTCCATAATTCATGCCTTATGCTTGTATCTCTACAGGCTCTCAAGTGGCTTCTCTTGCAGATCTTCATTGGCTTTTGTCCTTTTAGATAGTTCCTTCTTCAATGAAATAAAGCATTAGCTCCATAGGCTCCATGCTACTTACTGTGCTTGACACTTTTGGTGTCAAGGTGACCCTCGTCACCTTTGACATTTTATTTTTTCCTGAAAGCTAAAGAGGGAGGAGTGGACAGAGGGGATACATATCTAAGAGTGCGGAAAGCCTTTGAGTGCTGAGACGTGCACTTTTTGTGAAATTGTCAGTGTGTGAATTGATTTAGATTTCAAGGAGATCTAAGCTAGCTATCGATTTACCATTTCCAGGAATTGCTGGCTGACCCCTGCAGTGTAAAGCATGTGGAAGACATTTTTGTTGCCAAGCCTTCTGTTTCATTTGGCATTTTGGATCAGGAGTTCTTACTAACTAGAAGGAGTCAAATCTTGGTCTCAGTAGGATCAGTTTTACCATCATCCTCCACTTTCACATGGGGTCTCTGTGAGGGAACCTGGAGAATGGAAGAGGGAGTTACCAGGCTCTGCCTGGTTGGGAAGATGCTCCTGCATGGGCCACTCCCACCTCCCCTCCCAGACCCTTGCACTGGAGATGTCTGCACGGGATTGCAAGCAGCACATCCTACCCTCTCCAAACCAAAACCCAACATATCCTGTTAGCCTCTTGCTGAGATGTCAGTGTTGCGTGTTTACTCCTCAACTTCTCTGCCTCCATCCTCTCAGCCTTCATTCCTCTGCTATTTCAAAGCCACTCATTTCTTCCAAATCTTTTAATTAGTTCTTTAGGAATATTTACTCCATTGTTTGGGATTACAGGCTGTCTCTCGCTGTGTGAATGTGGTCCTTGCAGCTCCACACAGATATGGCTGACAGAGAGACATTGCAGGTTTCTCAGCAGTAGACAGGAGGAAGAAAAATCACTTGTTCAAACTGAGATGATCCACAAGCAAGAATTTGGCTGTGTTTGATACTGAATACATGAAATGGCCAGATGAGCCTCTTTCCCTTGTCTCTATTTAGACTTTTATTTTCTGTAGCAATCAAGAATACTTTTAAAATCTTTTTAATTAAAAAATATCTTTCTGGTGGCATAGACCACCATGATGGAACTGTTTCCATTTTCATTTCTTCTAAAAAAAGAGCTAAAGCAAACTTTTGAGATTTGTGAAAAGAAATTTAAATACACGACAAAAGCACAAATTTTCAATGACATTTTTCTTTCTTTTTATGTAAAACAGCTATATATGTGTGTGTATTTATATCTTCCCAAAGCTGCTTTGACAAAGAAATAGAGAAGAAGCATTCAGAAATGTTAGAGTTGATTTTCCTTTTTCAAAGCCAGAATGAGACAGTGCTCATAGGGCAAGCTGGTAGCTCTCCTTCTTCTCCCAGGGTCACAATGTGGAGAGCAAGATGGTTTGTGAGGTTATGGCATTAACCTACAAGCTCCTCATGTCTTGTCACTTACTCAGTTTCACAGGAATTTGCATTTTCTGGCATGCACTGGGTATTTCAGCAACATATAAATCCAAAAGGCATCTTAAGGGGAGTGACAACCTGCCCTTCAGCAGGCTGGAGCCCAGTGTCCTTCCAGCCCTGAGACAGATGCCTTCAGCTTGCACAGAGGTGAGCACCATCCCAAGAACCAGCCGAGATGGGTGTCACTGGAGCTCCATGGTCTGAAATACTGAGGATGGAGCCTGAGGCTGGGCCTTACGGGGTGTAGCAGAACTCACAGTTGTGGAGCTAGGGACAAATTAGCCTGGCTGGAGCTGCCTATATTTCCCAAACATCCCTCCTCCCCTTCCCTCCCTGCCCCAAACCATCTCTAGGGTGCAGTCTTTCCATTTCAGTTGCACAGCTTGGACTTTTGGTCAAGCTAAGCAACTGCCATGTCCTTCTGTGTGCCCTTTGTAAATCAAATATTGTCTCTCAATGGGGGATTCTGCTGCAAAACATGATTTTCCCAGCCCTTCATTTTGAGTTGGTGCTCTCTTAACCTCCCTCCAGGGACTCCAGTTTCTCTATTGCTGTTAACTTTTGAAATTTGCTTGGTTTTATCTGACACCTCTTGTGCATTATTAAAATCATCCTGTAATTGGTTCAACTCCTTTACTCGCTTGTTACATCTCCAGCTGACTATCTTTGCGGGCTTTTTTTAATTTTATTTTTGCTTCTTTTTTGCAATTACCTTGTTGGTAATTCTGGATTAACATCTGCTGAGCTGCTGCATCCTGCAACTCCAAAGTCCATCTTTTCTGAATGTCTACACGTGTTATAAACTCATAAATATTAAGCTCATGGGCAACCCCCAAATGCTGTTATCTCACTATCCATTAATATTTCAGGGCATTATATTTCATCTCTCTAATCCCCTCCTCTAGAGACTCACATTTCCTCTTTAAGAGCATATTTGCATATTCCAATCAAGACCATGATTTCTGATAATCTAAATGGATCCAGTTCTTTAAGACTGTGAGACAGAGGCATTTCCAGCAGCTTCCCCATGGCTTCCATGATTCCTTCTTCCTTCTTCTCAAATTTGCATCACCTGTATCCACAAAAATGCGTGCTACATTCCAGCATTGTGCATTGCACTGTATCCTCCATTTCAGCAGAGGAAAATCACTTCCCTACTCTTTCTCACTGCTCTCCTGGTTTTGCAGCCAAAGATTGAATTAGCCCTGATAGCTCTGGCATCTTCTGAAGTACAGGATATGATTCCACTCATAATGGAGCTGCTTCTTCATTATCAATGCTACATCCTTCCCAGAATTCATGCTTTCTAATAGCATAAGTCTACTTTCTGTGTTCCCAGATTTTTCAACTGTCTACGTTAAAATACAGTTTGTTAGAGGCAGGTCAGATTAACACACAAAACAGATTGATCTGAGAGTTGATTGATCTTTAAAGTTAATCCTTTAGCAATCTTGTGTGATTCAAACATTCTTGGTAGATTTTTTTTAATACTTAAATTCTGATCAACAATTAGCCTGCTGTATAGTAGTTGTCCTGGAATGGAAGTCCTTCATCAGGCCTGCGTGATACAAACACATTTTCCTGCTCCTCCTGCTAACGAAACAGAATTGCTTATGGGACATTTATGTTAGTTCTGGATCATTATTACACATCCCCCAACTCCTTCTGATAATTGGTCTGTCTCCATTCCTGGCTTTCTCTTCTTCCTAACATTTCTTCTTTAAAAACTCTTCATAGTGTTTTTAGGAATAGATTTTTCTCTGGTGCCTTTTTCTCCATTTATAATTTTTTGTACCTCATTAACTTCTCATTTATATTGATTGCTAGCTTCTTTCCTCTTTTTCCATTTATTATAGAGTGCTATTTTATTTCTAATTGCTCCCTTCCTTCCATGCTGAACCAGGATGGCCTTTTGCCAAAGTTTTCAACTTGACATCAGTTAGTCTGCTGATAAGCTGAGACTATTAGCCGCCATCCTGACCAATATTGTCTCTTCATTTCCTACTTCCTCCTACTCCTCCTAGTCAGTCTGCTTGTCTCCAGCTACTGTCTCTTGCTTCCTATTTCGATTAAATGTTCTTTTATTGGAGACTTTTGTCTTGCAGAGTATCTATGATGGCTAAATACCAAGGCTAAACCATAACTCTAAGCTCTAGGTGGATGTTGAATGGAGGAAAAGCTGTAACTGTTTTGGAAAGTACCACACATCATCTGTGACACAGTAGATGGTCATACAAGTGCCTAAGTGCCTAAATGAACAAGCAAGTGTCTACTGATAAAGCATAATAGCTGAAACCACTGCTAAAGTTGTTTTGAATAAATCTGTTTCTCCTCACGCTGAAATTAATGGGAGATACTCACAGGATCAGTTGCCTTGTGTCAGTCAAGCAGGGGGTTGAAGAACGTTTTCATGGACCGTAATTTCATAGAACTTCTTCAACTATTGTGTGAGCAAATGATTGCCTATGCAAAATACTCTTCCAATGAGTAATAGAATTTGAATCAGACACAGGACTGTGCTCCCTTAGATTTAGGTTTTCTTTGCTCCTCCAAGAGAGGTGAG
>JAUBOD010000259.1:2741-15216 GCA_032353885.1 Nothura maculosa | reverse complement strand
TTTTTTCTTTTGATGCCCTTTCAAACAAGCAGCTTTGTCACATGGTAATTCACAATTGGAGCATCTTTGTACCTACCACATAAAACAAACCCAGCCCCTCTCAACATCTGGAGGCAGCTGGCTACAAAGCTGTAATCCAGCTTCAGACAGCGCCTACGTGTTTTGGGCTTATCCTCCAACCTCAGTTCACACAATTGTTTTTGACACAATCAGAATCCTGCCAGGTCAATCAGTGTGTAAGTTTTACAAGCACAAGAACTAAGGATGCCTCTGCCAGGTCAGATTGAAGGCTTGCCTTCCACCTTGTGCTATCTCCAACATGACCCAGAACAGATGGACACACAGTGAAGAGAGTATGGACATGGCAAGCAGGTGGCCGTACTTCCTCAGAGCATTTTTCAGCATGTAGTATTTGCAGTCAAATAATTCACAGACAAGAGACATATGTTAATTTCTTGCCATGGAAAGAAATCATCACCTCACTAATCTAGAGGTGGTTGACTGTGCAAATTTCTGATACTGTATGCATTCAGAAACACTGTTCAGAAAGCTTCAGTCTCAAATCAGTAGCTACTGCCTCAGGCTCAGGTCACTGCCACACTGAGCACACTGCTATCTGTGATGAAAGGTGAAAGAGAAGGTTTCCATCCTTACAGCCCAGAGCCAAGAAGGTGGAAATATTCAGAAATATTCACAAATAGAGAAGTGATGTCGCATAACTTGCCAGTCTGCCTAATGTCCCAATTTCTTCATTCCTTAGCAAGGTTCTAGCTCTTATTCACACTAGTGAGAAGTGTAGGAGGCTGAGAGCGCCAAAGAGAATGCTGATTCAGCATTTTCTCAGCACAGTGTGGGTGCTTTGATCCACTGCTGATTGAGCAGGCAGGTGCATGGCTGGAAAGAATGTAGGTCCTGGGTCCATAGGTCCTGGATGTGCTTAGGCTCCTAAGCACATGTGCTTAGCTACCTAATCACCTAGTCCTGCTGTAGATACTGAACCTGTATCTCCTGAGGATAGATGGCTTAGCTTTGGGAGCATCTCTGTTTGCAGTCTTTGTTAGTATAGTATAGGACCAGGAATAAAATGATGTAAACATTGCAAAAGCTTGCAAATTTGATATTAGTTTTACTAACCTTAAGATTCATTTTGGACTGCAGTTTTTTGGGGGGACATGGCATCTATTTGTTCACATTTGTTTCAAGAAGACATGATGGGAGAATTTCAAGTTATGCAGAAGGTTTATTTAAGTTGTGATCATCTGCTCACACAAGGAAAACATTTTATTAAGACACCTACAGGGCAAGAGGTTTCACATTTCCTGTTTGAATCCTCCCACCCCAATCCAGCTGGGTGTAAATAAATTCTTCCTTCTCATGGGGGTCATTCCATCCTCATGTTCCATTTATGACACTTGGGCTGATATGAAGCCAAAAACTGTTACCTGGAAATTCTTCCTATAAAATCACAGATAATCAAGAAACGTAGGTTCAGATCCATACTTGGCTGGAGATTTATCATGACTCTAAACATGTCACTTAATCTTACATCAATATCACAAGTGATGAATACTTCATTGGCATTATAGCAATCTTTAGTAAAAGCTTCAAACAGTGATTACAGGAATAAACTACTGCAGCAATAGAATAATTCATCTGGATGATCTTTTCGTTCCAGGAGCCCATGTGTATTATTGCCATTTTCACATCTGTTCATCACTTGGAACAAATTTCTTTTGTTCCTGAGTGTCCCTTCATAGGGCCAAGCATCAATTTTCCCCTGCCATGCTCCCCCGCACCATTATTTTAAATCTAAATACATGGACAATTTGTATTTCTAAAGGTTACGACATACTGTGTAAATAAACTCAAGCAGGCAGAAAGAGGAAGCCTATTTTATTCGGTACAACTCTTTGCACCTTTTAACCCTCCTGCTGGAGTGCAGGTAAGGAGTTTGAAGCCTACTAGCCATAGCAAGGCCAAGGTCACAGACCTAAGTAGTGATACTCGATGTCGGTCATTATGAGATGTCTTATGGGAGCCTAAATTTCAGAAGTTGTATTCAATGTTACCTGAAAATGAGGTCCCATAAGGCACTTCCTATGAGCACTGCAAAACCACAAAACACTTCTGCAGGTCTTGACTTCTACACTCACCCTGGAGAGAGCACTGTTTACAAAAAGAAAAGAGAGACAGGAGAGACAGTTCAACACTTCTATTATCCCTCTTTTTTTTCTCTATTTTCCCTCTGTTTATTATGAAGTAGCTCCATTCTCCTTGCAGCCTCCTTCCCAATATCTTGCAAAAGTAGATGAACCTTTAAAACTGAAGGTGGTTCTCTGGAGTACTTCAGCAATAATTCAGCCTACAGAAGTTCTCAAGTCTATAAGGTATTGATTTAGCTAACAGTTTGTACCCACTAGATAACAGATTCCTATCTTATTACCTTGTGTTTTCATTATCCTCAGCCTGTCTGGTAGAAGGAATATCAATCTTTGGCAGCTTACAAATGCTAATGATAGGGTTAAGCAGCTCTAAACTCGCCTTTACTTAATTTTGGAGTCTTTCAAAGTTTCCTGATTTGAAAAGCTGGCAGAGAGTTAGAAAGATTTACTTCGCTTCTCAGGGAAAACAAAGCAGAGAAAATATTTTGATCTTCAGTTGTGTCTCCAAAATAGAGACATACGGTTCTGCACTATTAGTGTTTGAACAAAATCCTCAGCTGCACTTCTCATCCAGCCTGCAGAAAGAATTCATGAGCTTTTTGTCACGTCATCTCTCCCTTTTCATAGCAGTAAATGCAGATGATGTGTGGTTGCCTGGAAAAAGGAATAACAAAAAGCATCAATGCACTTGATGATGCTTGACATGGAAGACAGGTTAGTTCTTTCTGTGTTTTTAAGATGGATTTGTTTGCTGACACTTGTGGCTGAGAAAAGGTTCTCAGGGTCAGAGCTGCTAAAATTGGACCTGTAACGAGGAATGTGTGAGTAGGGATAATACAAAGCAAATGTTGGCTACTTTGGGGTTTGTGAAACAACTTTGTTTCAGCAATAGTCATTAGGATTTTGTTCCTGCTTTTGGAGAATATTTGAGTGATTAGGCTGCCAAGGCTTGCAGACAGTGCCTGTTTAAATTGAAAAGAAAACAAAAAAAGATATGTAGGTAGTAAATTCAAAATTCACATACATGCCACATTACTGAAAGACCAGAACTGTTCTTCCCAAGATGACTGTTCCACAAGAGACACAGCAACCAGAAGAAAAAACATCATGACTCAGTTGACTAGTGACAACAAGTCAAATGTTGTATGTTTGCAGTCTGTTCAGAAACAATAACATTCAAACACCTTTTTAATCAAGAGAAGCAAATATGCCCTAGGTCAATTAATCTGTTGTCTCAAACTAGTTACTTAAGTTCAATTTACCAGCTTGGATTTGACTTATCTGATGAAACACTGTATGAGGTTAATGATACAATATTAGGCATGTGTTTATGGACCACTTGTTCCATATGCTTAATGTAAACATTAACAAGGAGCTCTGCTCAGGCAACGGAAAATGCAGAGCCCTTAAGCCCCATGAGAAAGAAAGTTTACAAGTTTTTCATCAGGCTGATGAAGAAGTGGTTGTTTATCTAATTCTGGATTAAACTAATAGCTATTTCTTCTTCATTATGAGCAACAGCACTGTTACATAAAAAATAGGACACACCAGATCAATGTGATCTTCCTGATGGACCTACTAGCCTAAGTATGGGCCTGGTTTGTCTGAAGAAAATCCTACATATTCTGCTGACTGAATTCTAACATTATTAGAGCTAGGATTGGTATTCATGAAGTGTCTGGCTCTACAATTGCTTACATGTTACATTGACAGCACTCCCGCTGTTCTTGCTCTTATTGGGGTAGTCTACAGGAGTAATGAGGCTAGAAATGCACTTACACAAAAGCTATATATTCATGTGTACTGACTGTCCCCTTCCCAGTCTTCTGGCCTGTCTTCTTTACCCACCACGCCTTGAAGGAGTATACTTTTGGTGTACCAAAAGAAAGGAAAAAGTCTGCTTTGTCTCCTCCTCCATTTCCTAGTATGTGTGATGACCAAGTGACCATTCTGCTCCTATTACCCTTAATTTGAGCCCGAGGATTACATGAATCTACACACACTAACATTTCTGATGTAGAATTTATGGACTGTATCAATTAATGGGAAGGTTTGAGTTTACATATCCCAGGAGGTAAGAGATATCTTCTAGACTATAACACTGACTTGCTTGAAGAGCTGGCAGAGACTGCTCCCCAAAGAGACTGCCTAGTGTGTGCTCTTTGCAGGTCTGAGTTTCAATTTCTTATCTCTATTCTTCCTGAGATAATCTGTTTTTATGGAGTCAGTAGGGTCTTAGTGGAGCTCCCAATGCAGCTCATACTTCCCTTTTTCTGAAAAGAAAGGTGTTGCCCAAAACCAGTGTCAAACTGATACCCTCTGTAAGGCAGAGAAAATGCTCAGCCTTTAAACAACACACTTGTTCCCTAATCATTATCCAACTGATAAAGCAACCACTGAGTGCTTCTGCATTTGCTTCCATTCCTTCTGAAGGAAGCAAAGGGCGAAAGCAACCGTAATCCTGCCACCTTTCTGTCCAGCAGCACAGGATGACAGGCTGTGTGAGCCAGGAGCTTCTGATGCAAACATGACAGCTTTTGTTAGGAGGAAAACCTAGGTGTCTTGCAACAACAGCAACAAAAATTTTGAATTGGCCTGATATTATGAGACATGCTACGTAGTCTGATTCCAGCTTTCCTCTCCCTTTACTTAGCTATCTTGTTCAAGATGGTCAGAAATCTCCTGGGCTAGAGAGTAAAGAAGTCTGATCGGTGCTTTATCTTTTTCTGCTGACAAATGCTCCAGTGTGAATTTTCAGCCACTTATTGCAAGCTGTGGTAACATTAATCAAACTAATGATATCTGGTTATCTGGAGGGAAATCAATATTATACGGCAAAAAATAGAAACCCGCAATTAACAGTGCATTGTACAGTAGCTGTGTTCCTCTGCCCAGTTTGGACATAATATAAATGACTTCTCTTTTTTTCTTTGTCAAATCTCTGAAGGGGAACGTGGTGTCATAAAGGTTGTTGGAACCCTGCATCTCTTCAAGGATAAGATGGCTTAGCTGTCGGCTTTACTGCAATATTCATGCAAGGTTACTATGATTGTGGTCACCAATGACCGCTTGGAGTCTTTGTTCTGCCCAGACACTTCACACAAAATGTTTGCACTGAAGTAACAACTCCTAGAATAAAATCCTGGAGATAAGAGATTGCAAATCTAAATGAAACCACAATGACCTGTGGTGTGGTGGACTCTGAATCAGCTATATAGGCAGAAGGAACATCTATCACCTAAGTCTGTTTGATTTCTTTAGAAAAGAAAAACATGACCCTTTTCTCCAAACAACACTGTGGCCGGGAACTGATTTATCTTAAATCTGTCTGCAGTACTCATTTGTGGCTCTTCAGCCACCCAAGAGAAGTAAGAATAATTCAGTAGCCAAACATGCTTTCCATGTCTGTCAGAGCTCTTAGTTCTGAACTTGAGTCCACTGATGAAGTACCAGTTTAGCCCTTTTAGTATGCTACCAAGAAGGGGTGCTTGACAATGAGAAGCCATTTCCCAGTGCCTGCCCAGGTTTTCCAGCAAGGACACTGTTCATCAGCCAGAGAGGAAAGGAAGTTGCTAGAACCTCACAGCTGAGAGAAGGATCCTGGATAAATGACACTGATGTCTCAGCTGTCCTTAACCAAATGTTTTGTTCCAAGATGCAAACTAAAGGAAGCTCATGGTGGAAACACAAGCTCTGTAGTGGCTTCAGTGACACCAATGCACTCTGGGAAGCCACAACCAGACTCCTTTCCTTGTCTTAGTATGGGTGTCATGATGTCCTTTTCCTCTGCACCAACATCTTTCTCCACATTTGCCAGTTTATCTGCTCCAGGATCACTGTCCAGGCTCCCCCATCCAAAGGGAAACCTCCAGCCTTTTTGTTCAAGTCATCCAGACCCACTTGGCGTTGTGATTCAGGAAAGCTCGCCCTGCCTCAATGTGGGGGAAATGGTGGGGACTCAGCGTGGGAGGTTCAAAGCAAGTGTAGAAACTCACCCCACTACAGCACATGTTCAATGTCAGAAAAAACAATAAAAGGTCTTTCCCCTTGCTGCCCAAAAAAGCCTTTGGTGAGAATCGGGCAGCAGCTGGAGGAAGTGTCCCCACATGCACGTAGGCCATGAGCAGGCCGTGCCTGGGCCCCAGCCACCATGTGCGAGGGGAGAGGCGGGGACTGAGCTGGCCTCCTGCAGAGCCTCTCGCTCTGACATCCTCTGTCTTCCCAGCCATGTGGTTTGCATTTGTCTGCTTTTCATGTGGAAATGCTGCTCTAGAAGTTGTCAGCGGGGCTCAATATAGCAGCCGTGTCAGCACTGCCAGCATGCTTCTCCCACCTGCGACTTGGCAGCCTTTGACAAAGTGGAAAATCCTGAGGGGTCTCTTACGCCTGTAGCAGGTTTGTTTTTCTCATGCATGCAAATAGTTTCAATAAACAGCAGGAGAAGGTGTCAGGGAAGAAGAAACAAGAGAAAGAGCTAGAAAAAAAAAAGATAAGGTAATTAGAAGGAGACAGGATCAATTACTGTGACATTTAATAACAGTTATTTGCTTTTAATAGAGCACACTCTGATTCCTCTGGGACATTTTGCTATCAGCTTTGGGCCAAATGACCAATAAATAGACCCTAATGTAACTGTCTCCGAGATCACAGAGCCACATGAAATTCCCTCCGCTGAGGTTTCAGCCTTTCCTGTGTTATGCAGCTCTGTGGTCTCTTAGCACACTGCACCAAAGCACAGCCCCTGCACTTGCAGACTACTTTGAACTTTGTCAGACAGATTTATTGTTTGCTATAAGATTCTCTGGTTTTACTGAAATCTTCATTTAGGACCTGACACAGAATGGCCATGAGATAAAAAAAAAGTCCAAACAGCAGCAAGGACAAAGCTTTCCTGCTGCTGAGTCCAAATCCTCACTAATGAGATCTAAGCAGATAAATAAGAGACAAAGAAGGACACATGACTCAGGATACATCTGCACTGCAGTGCAGGCAGGAACAGAGATTGGAGCGCAAATATTCCCACTAGCCTTCCTCTGGCTATGCCAGAATGCAATGGAGGTGCATTAATGACCCCTGAGTACTCACAGGCCCCACAGGGACTTTGACAGTTATTTCACATTACTATCCAGACTGTTCTTTCCCTGTTGCTTAGTCCCTGACTCAAAGCTAATATGGAGAGGTTTGCACACACTGCTGCATGCATGGCCCTCAGGTGATTGTGACTAACTTCATGTAATACCAGCCCTAGAAGAGTGGTCTTACAGTCTCAATTTTGCAGTCTGGATGTCCATCCTGCCCCTTTGAGATGGCTCAGCTTGATTAGTTTTGAAAAAAAATATGTTTTAATTTAGTTACTTGCAAATAATTCATTTCAGTTAAACTTCTTCCCTGGTTTACCTACCTGCCCCATTATGCTAGTACTGGCATAAAGCGAGACAAGTCTTGGGGCTGAGGAGAGCAAGGAACCACTCTGTACTGCAGCAGTGTGGATAGTCAAAAGGCAGATAGGAATTCTGCAGCCAAAGACAGCTGGAGATAGGAACCTGGTAGATCCAGATACATTTCAACCTGATCTCTAAACTCTTTGTATGATCTTATGCATCTGTTCCTACTTCTCTTATGTGAAATCAACTCCCAAGGTTTCTGGTGATGCCCAGGGCAACTAAGGGAAGAGAAGAAAAAAGAAAAGAGAAAGTGGAAAGAAAATTTGGAGAAAACAACCCCTAGTGCAAAGAGTGGTCCTGCAAACCAAAGCTAAAAGGGCATTTTAAGGTGAGTTGAAAAAAAAACAAAGCCCTATTTCGAAACTTAGCCTGAAATAAAAATGTTTATTTCTAGAGATCATTTCAAAATAATAAAGATTACATCCCTCACCATCTATGTCAACTTCCGTAGAAAAAAGAAATAGGCACTGACTGAGGGATTCTCAGTGTGTCTGTGCTTGCAAGAGTAAGTTAGGACTGTGTTTAGAAATGGCTAATATCCCGTGCTCCATATTTGAAGCTGATTGATTGTACCAAAACCCTTCTAAGCCCTATTTTCACATCTTCCCAGCTCTTAGACCACTTCACCATCCCATGGTCATTTTATGGAAGATCTTTCACAGTCCTTATTTCATCACTAGGGCAGGAAAGGGAAAAACCATTTACAGGGATTTCTTTCTGCTGGTGGACATCAGTGGAATGGCCCAAGCAAGCTTGGAAGAAATAAGATACAAGCTGTTCAGGACATATTTGGGTCTCCTTGAAGCACTTGGTTCTCTGCACTAGTGCCCAGTCTCTTTGATTCAAAATTCCTCTTGCCCAGTCAACTACAAAATCATTCTTTAGGGATGGCAGAATCACAGATGATCTCATGAACATTTTTTTAATTCTGTATTTGTACTTCTAAATAGCCTAAGAAGCATTTCCTCCTCTTCATTTTCCATGTAAATGCTTCAGCTGCTCAAGTGAGAGGTCAAACTGGAAGCATTCAGAAGCTGTCGCTGTCAGCCAGGAGATGGATATTGTATGA
Source organism: Nothura maculosa (assembly GCA_032353885.1). Classification (NCBI taxonomy): domain Eukaryota; kingdom Metazoa; phylum Chordata; class Aves; order Tinamiformes; family Tinamidae; genus Nothura; species Nothura maculosa. The sequence goes on along the minus strand of JAUBOD010000259.1, from coordinate 6,541 downwards.
CATCCTTGACCATTAGCAAGACCTTGCCAAGGAGATTTCTCATGGAGAAACAACACATCAAACTCTTATTCCTCCCATTTGCAGTGAAAAGTCAGTTAAGAAGGGATATTTTAGACTGGACAGACCCATCCAGCTGGCCAGTGGTTGTCCCTGGTACTTGAAAATGGAAGATGGAAGGGAAGGTAGCAGAGGTCCCTGCACTGCCTCTATTTCGGGAGTTCTTTCTGCAGATGATCTACTGTGAAAGAAAGACGATCTTCCCCTTACCATGAGCCAGGTACACATTACAATCAAAATTGCACATTTTGAAAATTCACACATTGTCTCTGGTGAATGAAACTCAGCTGTGCCCTTAGCCATTCTAAGGGGTAAAATACACATCAAAGAATGTATCACAATACCCCAGGAAAACGGAAGGGAACAGAGTTGCCCTGATACACATTACATTAAACGTGCCCCGCATGCATAATTGTACTACAGAGACAGTCCTTGAGTTCCTCGTTGCCTTTTGCAGCTTATTATTAACTTGAAGGAGAAAAGCTCTAAGTGGTGCAGGGAGTCAGGGACAGTTCCTGCAATAGACATCAACTCCAAATCAATAATGGATAAAATCCAGAGATTCTTCAAGATAGAAGGCATTTCACTTTCAGAAAAGCAATACTTGAAGCTACTAGGATTGTTAAAAACACAATGAAATAGCTAAAGAGTGTAAAAAGTGTTAAGGAAGGAGTATTTATCAAGAAGTTATTTGTCTTTTCATTAAAAAAAGAAAAACAAACAGACCGGTACTTATTTGTTTTAAATCATCATAGTCCACTGAGATTGCTGAGTCAACCCTGCACATTAACACTGGGCCTATGGAAAACATTTGCAGCCAAAAAGCTCTACTCTTATCCAAGCTCAAGACCCAGTTTAGCAAGGCAATCCTTGGTGATGTCACAGTAGACCACCTTGACCCTTGCTCATGCATACAGACATGCACACACACGCGAGAATTCTTGACACCTGAAAATGTCCTAAGAAATGAAGCACTTTTCCCCTTTGCTAAGTCATTTTTTAAGCCACAGTAGCTCCTAACCTTGGATTTACACATGGTTGCACAGAGTAAATAACGGCACAGGGGAAGAGCGAACCAGGCAGAAGGGCTGGAAACTTTTAGCTGTACTCATTGATGTGCCAGTTAATTGCAAAACATGGGGTATACTTATTTGTACAAAATATATTTGTGTAAGTATGCTGCTTTGAATAGCAGGAAATCTTGACCACACTTAGCATTGCCTGGATCATCTGCTCCTGCTCTCAGGAGCCTATGAAGAAATTATTGTATACAAACACTTTCAATAACTGTGTTTGTAGATTCAATAAATAGAGTGGTTAAAATATATACCTAGCATGAGTATCCAACCGTGTAACCTTTTAAGGGTGGAAATGAGTCCTGGATTGTCTCAGTAAAAACAGCTTTTAAGTAACAGGATGGAGCCTAATGAGAGATCAATGTCTATTGTGGAAAATCATCCCACTCCCCAGGATGCTGCAAGAGACATTTGCCACAGTAGAGATTGCTGAGATGTGGAAAAGTGGTCAGAAAAGTGGTGATAAAGAAACAGGCTTGATTTTTGGTCAGCAGAGCCATGACAGCAAATGATGGTTACATGAGGCTCCAAGAGGATGCTGCCTCCAAGACCAAACCTACTTAGCATTCTGATTTTAACACTCAGCCACCCTGCAAGATCTTTAATTAAATGTGCAGCACACACTGACGGGCAAGCTAATAAAACACAATGAAAACCAAATAAAAATCATTTCTTCAATATCCTCCTTTAGCAAACTAGAGCGGTCTGGTCACTGAGAGATGTGCCCTGAAAATGAAGTGCCTTTGAGTATGACAGAGCAGCCACGAGGAGAAGAGAACTCCAGACCTGAGAACCTTCTAATCCCAGTGCAGCACTACAAGCTACAGACATGTACAGTTAGGTGTTAGTTTGCAAAAAGGCTGCCTTTTCTAATCCCATTCATTAAAGCAAGACAGGTGGGATTTGGGAGGCTTGAATCTAATCACAGTGACTTTATAAATGAAATAACTAAAGCTTTGTAAGTGGAAAGTGTATATAAGTGCAGCATGTCTCGTATCAACATTTGGAAAGGATTCTGCGAAGAATCAGTTGCCAACAAGGAAAGCAGCTGTAAATTACAACCAGAAGCCAAACTGCAGAATTGTTCTAATAGGATGGAAAGATGTTATCGACTTAACTGGACAGTGGGTGAGGTCAGCAATTACACTGATGAGGTATTGTGGATAACTCTTCACATAATGAAGAGCATTTAGAAAGGAGTAAGCAATATCTTTGTCACATTCAGCTAGTTAGTTGAAGAAAAAGAAAAATACACGGGTAGTTTTCAAACATCCTGAAAAGAATTCAGAGTTTATGGGAGGATAAGGGCATTGCCTGTTCTCACATATGCAGACGGTGGATGATACTTGTAGGAACAGGTGCTCCTTTTCAAACCTTCTTGGATAATGCACTTCAGAGATGCTGACATCAACACTTTGCTACTAGGCTGGGAAATAGATTCTGAAAATTATAACCTATTCAGTGTACACTGTGGCAATATAAAGGTAAAAGATTAGATTTCTTCTATAACATTAGGCTTATCTTCCTCAAAACAGGCTTTGGCCTATCTTGGCTTTTATAGACTCACCAGGGCAGCAAGTTTAACTGTCTTAAGAAATAATTTTGCCAGACTTGAGAAGCTTGAATCTACTTTACCAGAAACAAAACAAAACAGAAAGAATAAGATTGAAACAGAGAAGTAGACTCTAAGACTTAACATGTTTTCCAGCTCTGTCTTCAAAGATAAGTGATCTCTCTTTGACCAGAGTGTCTGTCAACTTTGCATCATTTTAGGCATTTTGCACCATACTTTCAAAAATCTTGTGCGCTCCATAGATCAGAGCACATGAAGCATGGTACCTCCAGAAGATGTACTACAGAGGAAGCAGGACCTGATCCAAGGTGTAATCAAGGCAATCGGGTTTAACCAGCTGTAATGGGATTTGGAGCTGAATCTTCTCCTCGCTTGGTCTGCAGTGTGCCATTAGCTCTCTAGTAATGGGGGAAAGGCTTTGCCTATAATATCCCGTTTGAGGAAGTGTTAGTGGGAGGGTGCTATGGTTGTTAAGAGTGGAAAGGCTTATTGACAGCTAATGCTCTCCTTGTGGGGTCATCTTTGTATTCCGATTATCTGGCTAAGTGCTTACATGACTCTCAGCACAGTAGTAGCCTGGGCATTTCTAGCTGGGTGAGTGATAAAGGAATCCATCACCATTACCTGTATTACATGTTCATGTTCCCTAAGTAGTTCTGCTCTATGAAGTGTTGATAATGCTGCTCTCGCCTCCCTAACACATTTATATCCCACTCCCTGCATTAAGTGTCTATTTGATTATGTTGGAAGAAAATCTCATTCTGAAACTGGAAACCTCCCTGGGCACAGCTACTCTACTGCTGACCTTTTTCAAAGTCACAAAGACAGCCTGTGTCCTTTAGGGATTTCTCCTCATCTGGAATTAATATTTTTCTTTGCAGGATAGTCACATCTCTATGCAGCTCATCACATATTTTCTGAAAAAGCCAATCTAATCAGGTTTGGAGGTCTGGCCTGGCTTTGGAATGCTCTCACTGTTATCAGTTATTTATACACAGATGGGAATTTTTTGATAGCTGGCCATGCTTAGAGAAGACGGCTGGACTAGAGACTTCCTGAGATCCCTTCCAGTATGAATCATTCTCTAATTCAGT
>JAUBOD010000258.1:561062-577093 GCA_032353885.1 Nothura maculosa | reverse complement strand
TCATGTTTCTGAACTACTTGAGTTTCATAGCATGCAAAAATGAACAGTTTTTCAAGGCATAGAAAGTTTTATATACCCTAAATGTGATCTTCATGTTTAGCTGGAAGCTTTTCATAAAAATACAGGAATATAATTTTGTCTGCTTGTTCAGCATAAATCTAATTACTGCTTGCATGTAACTTGCTGTGAGTGATGAAATCTGTTGCAAACATTTTAGCTACTGTTTGTTAAAAAGCAGTCAGTGTGTGTTCCAGACTGGTTTTTTGGATGCATGTATTTCTAATGTCATTTTGTTGGCTTAAAAGGCTTCTGTTGTGTTCTGCCACTGCCAGCAGTTACGCTACTCATCAGAAGCATGGGAAAAACAAAACAGTTTCTGCTGAATTTTCACTCTGCCTTCTCTTCCCTCCCGCTCCCATGGATGTGAAACCTCTTAGTTTTTGGGACGTTTACATGCAGTTGCTCCTGAGATTAAAAATAGCTACATTCTTAAAGTAGTTTTGCTCAAATTGCCATTTATTCCAAGTGCAATATTGCCCATCTCATCCTTCTTTACTGGCCCAAAGGATGCCCTCCTGTGCCTTTCCACACTGTGGTCAGGTAGCTGTTCAGAACGGGTCTTAATCTGTGCCCCTGCTGTACTTTATTTCTGAGGATTTTATCAGTGTCCAGTGGCAACATCCCTTCATGAACTGCACCTTCCCGCCAAAAAACCATCCAACACTTGCATGGAAGTCAACACTGCCAGTTTTTTATATACCATGGTGGGTGCAGTACTTGTCATTAGTGCGTGGTGATCATTCACAGCTTATCAGCATCATCTCTTTTGTCTCCTTGGACACTATACGAGCCAGAGAATGATTTTCATCCCACTGTGCTGGTGTCTGCAGTGGCCCTTTGGTCTTTTATCTTCCTGAGCTTCCAGCAGGGACGTTGGACACACAAGGGGTTGAGTGCTCATCAAGCTGGCAGGCTGACTTGGGTTAAGTCTTGGTTTTCCTTGGGAGTCCCGCTTCTGAGTGTCTTCATACAGATAATTGAGTTAGAAAAATGATGCTTTGATACAGTCTCCTCCTTTGAACCTTGACATTTCTTGGACTTTTCTTGTTTTTTTTTAATAGTGTTTTAAAGACTTATTAAATTTGATGATGTTGTCTTTGTTTTTTGGGTTATTCTTGTTTCTTTTTTGGGAGACTGTTGTTTGAGGCTATTTCTTTGTTTGGGAGACTGACGTGTCCGAAGGAATCCTCAGTCTGCACACGCTTTCTTTCCAGTGGGCCTTTGGCGTCACGCTGTGGGAGCTGATGACTTTGGGACAGACTCCGTATGTCGACATCGATCCCTTCGAGATGGCTGCTTATCTGAAGGATGGCTACAGAATCGCTCAGCCCATCAACTGCCCCGATGAGCTGTAAGTGTGTGTTTCATGCAGGAGGGCAACGTGTCTAGTTGATAAGCAGCCGATGAAGGCAACTGCATTGAGGGAAGAGCCAGGTCTGCCTTGCCCCCCTAATGTAAGTGTTTGCTCACGCAAGCTGAAACTGCAGCTTTTTGGTGTTACTGAAATGAGTTCAGATATTCACCTCCCACACTTGAAGTGCTTGTTCTGAACCTGAAGAGATAAGGGAGAGTGTGAGAGCACAAGCACTGCCCTCTGCCTCCCGTGTCCTTCCAGTTGTCCTTTCTTCAAACCTGCCACAGAAGCTCTTTCAGCTATGCACTGAAAGCACTTCCATTTCCCATGAATTATGAGCTGCTTCCTCCTGGATTTTTTTTTTGAGAGGTTATATTCAAAATCAAACCAGCACCTACAGTCCTAGCACATCTGTTAGTCATTCCAACTTTCCATCTATAAAGAGTTGTTCAACATAGCGTGGTAGAAGATAGAGAGGTCCTTCTCTCTCTCCTGGTTGGCAGGTTTGCTAGTGGCATGTGTTTTCCATGAGGTTTGGGGTTGTGTTTGCCTGCTGTATGTTCTTATGCCTTCTTCTCTGTCTCGCAGGTTTGCTGTGATGGCCTGTTGCTGGGCCCTAGATCCCGAGGAAAGACCCAAGTTTCAGCAGCTGGTGCAATGTCTAACTGAATTTCATGCAGCGTTGGGAGCCTATGTCTGAAACTCCAGAAAAGATGGAATTCAGCAATTGGGAGAAGAGATGACATAGGTTTCCTGCTCCGTACATCCCTCGGACTCATACACGTCATGTGTATAAAGCAACACTAAAGGGAGAAAGCACTTCTTCCAAAACACTGTGCCTTAGAATGCTTTAGTAGCCTGAATTTTTTTTGTAAGACCTCTTGATGTTGAATATTTTCTAGATATCACTTTTGCTAAGTTAAATCAAGACCTTTTTATTTGCCAGCAGTTTTTTTTTGTTTGTTTTAAAAAATAGTGATAGTGAGTAAATCTCAACACAAGATTTGGATGGACTTTGCACTGTTACAGCTGACACATCTGTTTGTTTTTTGTTTTTTTGTTTGTTTTTGTTTTTTTTTGTTTGTTTTTTGGGGTTTTTTGGAAGGGTACATAGAGCTGGTAGGAAAAAGGAGGATAGGGGAGATTAATGCAAAAAGATACTGCAGAAAACTTTCCCTGCTTTTTAAAAGTTGAATCTTTATGACCAACTCTAGTGTTTGTTCTTGTATGTATCTGGAATAGCTTTTTAATATCAACTTTTCCTGTTTTTGAGACAACAGCACATTGTGGTTGGATCCACAAGCGGCATCTTTTTTTTCCTTTTTTTTTCTTTTTTTAACTCATCCAAAAACATTTTTGGGAAAAGCTGGTCTTCAAGATGTAATATCCTCTTTTTTAAAGCTGCAAGCAATTATGTAAAAGTGATTCCAGTTTACCTCATACAGAGAGTGGGGGAAGGTGGGGAAAGTGGTGCCCCTCCTTGTAGATAAAAGGCTGATGTGATCTAAGATGGTTTTTCCTTGCTAAATAGAGGCCTTCAGAGAAGTGCCAAAGCAGCCCTTTTTGCGGGAGTCTTTCACCTCAGACTTCTGGATTGCAGTTTCTCTTTTTAAAAAGGTACTAGTTGTTTTTATGGGCTTTTATGGCCTGAAACGGGCTTAAATATATAAATATATATTTGTAAAGACACTTGGCAGAGTAAAGAATGTTTTTCTATTACACCTAAGTGAAAGCTTGGTCCCTCATGTTGACCTGCATGTTGAATGTACGGGTTGGTCGTTGTCATTGGGGTGGCCTTGACATGAGGACAAGGACGATTGCTTCCATCTCTACATCATCTCTGGGATACAATATTTTTTTCTTGCTACCTTCTTATCACAAACTCCCTCTCACCACAAGTTAGTTGGGTTGAATGTCAACAGGAGATTACAGGAGAATGGATGATTTCCCATCAGCTTTTCTGCTTGAGAATTAAGTTTTTTCAGTTATATAGGCCCTGTTTTCATTCTGACCCCTCCCTAAGAAAACACTGTTAATCCATGTTCATGTTGACTCTGTCAAAACTATTCGTGACATTTTGATTTCTCTTCAGATCTGTTTCCCATTGAGATCCACAGAGGCTGCAACTGTGGGATATAGACCTAATCATGTCTGATGAGTATCTGACTGATACCAGTATCAGTTTGCATCTAATGACCATGGCCTTAAACTGGACTATGGACCTAGTGAACTGAGTTTTCCCTACCTATAGGGTTGGTAAACTACGTTGGCTTCCCCTTTGACAGCAGCCTGTTTCTTGCTTACTGTAAGTTGAGCACTCGCCTAAGTAGAATGTATGATTAAGTACCTGTAGCTTAATCAAATTTAATTGATAACCGTAGTTATCAGTTTTGGAAACTGCCCTCATTTAAACATGATTTTCCTTAAAGAGGTTAAAGTCAAGAGCTGCATTTTATTGACAGCAGAACTACCTTGAATAGAGGTCTGCAGGCATTTATTGTGCCCAAGATTGCAGATAACTTTTGTTTTTCTTGCATGTGGCAGTGAAAATTGCCAGCAATTTGTTACTTAAGTCCATATCCTTTTAGGAAAGGTCTGAGGAGCAAGTCGCTGCAGCAAAAGGCTGACAATGCAGACTTTCTGGAAGGAGAGTGTTGACAGTAAGTTTCTACCCTGAAGGTAAATAGAAGAGTCTCAGGGTTGAGGTGTTACAGAAAGGATTTAGGAAACAGCTGTCACTAACTCGCTTGGTGAGCTTAGAAGCACAGATGAGTGAGCTGTGTGGCACAAAAGCATCAAGCTCGTGTGGCTTAGCTAGGCTGATGACAGAAACACGGGGGTGATATGGGGTTCCCTTCAGAGGCAGGGGTCAGGACTGACTGCAAGAACTTCTCATGGAGGAGGATCAAGACTGAAGGATGGGTGGGATCAAGATGCGATGTGGGGAAGAATAAAAACTTGAAGGAGAGCTGAGAGCTGCGCATCTAAGCAGGTTTGGAAGATCTCCAGTGAAGGAGACTCCATAGCTGCTCTTGGCAGCCTGTTCCAGTGCTCTGTCACTCTCACTGTTAAGGAATTTTCCTTAAGTTCCTGTGCAACCTTTGGTGCTTCAGTCTGTGACCGTTTCCTCTAGTTCTCAGTGACATGACAGCATAAGGAAGAATTCAGAGGAGAAAGAAAAACCCACTGAAGAACCCAAGAAATACACAGAGTTAAACAAAATGCATACCTGTGTGTTTTGCATTCAACTACCTGCTTCCGAGCATTCCTAGGGCGGGAGAGGCTGCATGTATCGGACAACCTGGTCTCTTCCCCTCCCTTTCCCCTCTCCTGCTGTTTCTTCTTCAACCTAGGTGTCTCATTGGTGTTCCTGGTTTCCACTCTGTTTCCCCCTGCTCAAACACTGCATTTTGGTTTTGTTTTTAGCTCTCCAGCTGGCTGTGGATCTACTCTCCAGGCCTGTTCACTTGCCTGCTGTGCCGTTATCTCTTGAGCTCTGCAGGCTCCAAGAATTCCTCCTATGTTTTACATTCACGTGGAGCCAAAGGACTTTGCATGCAATTAGAAAGTCGTGTTGCCCCCAAACAATCTCCAAATCCTCAAACTGAAACTTCTTGCTGAGATAAGATTCATCTTTCTGAAACTGCAATTTGTAAGAAACGCCCCTGTACGGTACAGTTCATCCTACAGAGAGTCAGAAAAGATGCATTTTATTTCTTCCTCTTGGCTGTAAAAAATGAGTAGTTTAGATGTGCGGGTCTGTGGTTAGGTCATGCCTAATTAGACTTAGTCTGCTTCCCCCACTTGTACAATGGAGATAAGGCAGCTGCCTTCATTATCAGATTCTTGAGACCTGCTGATGAAAAGCATGAGACAAGACTGGATGTACATATGCCTGTACAATTGCTCACACTTATCCCATTGGGGCTAGTCAGGTCCCTGTAGTAGCCATGCTGTGGACTGGCTACACTGAGTACCCCCAAAGTGATTAACTTGATAAAACTGCTTTTTTAAGCAAGTTCAATAGAGGTCCTTGGCTTGCTTGCTCAGTGAACACTGATCTTTCTCCAAGGTCGAGGTGTAGGGGTTAAACACAGTGAGTATTGTTATGGTGCTTCATCTTCTGGAGTAGGCTCAGAATAAATTGGAAGCCAGGTTCAATCACAAAAGATTGGAAGATCCAGATACTGTGTTCTTATTGTGAGCCTTGGATGGAAGCAAGCAGGACCTCTCTTGAACTAAGTAGGTTTATAACTTGAAAACTCATGAGCTCAGCTAGTGCAAGGAGCACAAATCTCAGTCGTGTCCTAGCATGTACGAGCTTCAAATGTAGCTGTTGTAAAAACACGTGCATTACTGTTAATTAAAAGCTTCTGAATAGAGTCCAGCATTAATGGGCTGACAGAGGTGAGCAACCAGTTGGGTGGAGGATCTGGCCGAGAGAGCTTAGCCACGGTCCAAAACAGAAAAGCACCAAGGAAAGCACTTTGTCCAGCAAGAGAAGGGGGCCGTATTCTATTGAGGGAACCAGTAGAAGAATCTGGCAGCATGTGGTTGTGAAGGGAAGCCCAAGCACATTAGCTGGGCATAGAAGCAAACAAAGGCAAGAAGCTGTTCCTGTAGCTAAAGCCAAAGCAAGCAGGAGCCCACCGAGTGGTCAGTGAGTCGAGCAGTCCTACAGCTTGGTCTGTAGAGATGTGGACTGTCCTCCATGGAGGGCTGCTAAATCAGAACACAGCTGAGCTGGTGACATTTCAAATAAAACTGGCTTCCAGCTTCTGTTTCTGAGCTAAGGGCTGGGACAAAGCAACAGGTAGGGGATGTTCAGGATGATTCACCCTCCATGAGAGGAAAAAAACGTCTTTGTTCTTGACAAGAAAGATAAGACAGAAGCTGGCAAGGCTTCCCTAGGGAATGCTGGAGAGCAGTCTGAATAAATAGTGCTTGATTTTTCAACAGTACTTGAAAGAGCAAGGAAATGAACTGACTAAACATGTTTCTGCACAGGCATTCAAAGTCTTAGGAGTAGGCTTGGAATAGAGGAGATAGCAAGTCTGGCTTTAAATGAAAATATTGATTTTAATTGCCCTGTGAGAGGAACATGATATATTTGAATAACAGGAACTGGCAGGAGACATCAGTTACTCCTTTCTGTGTTGCATAAATGTCATGTCAGAGCAGTTTTGAGCCTCTGATTTTTATGTTAAGATACTTAAGCTTGCCAGAGTCTTGGGTCCGTTCACTCTTTGCAGAGGCAGGAGCTCCTTTTGCCCAAGAGAACACAACACAGCCCCTGTAAACAGCTTTTATTCCCCGCTTTCATAAAGCTTCTTCTAGTTGCACGTCTCATTGTGCTCAGACTGTTGCTCTTTGCTTCCTAAGGCTGAAAGGAAGATTTCACACAGGTTCTGTTGTCCTTTTGTGCTTGTGTTACAATTACAACTCCACTTTGAATGGAGGATTTTGGTTGGCAACTGATAGCTGGGCCATTCCCCGTGTTGCAAGATCCAAAGAAAGCCCCAATCAGGAAGACAGAAGCTGAGGTGTAAAATGAGTGTGTAGAGCAGTTAGTCCACTCTTGCTTTTCTGAATGCTGCTCTGCCTAGGGGAAAAACACGGCTGCGAGGCTGTGCATATGAAGGGTTTATAGGAGCAGGAAGGAGTGGGACAACAAGACATCCTGGACTGGAAGGCCAAGGTAAGTTATAACACAGAAGAGCAGCATCGTAAAGAGCATCAGCAATGAAATGTAACCTCCCCTACCCTGTGTGGCTAGGGGAGGAAATCTGCTAGGCCTGCGACGTGCAAGAGGAGAAAGGAGCTGACCCGTGTGATTCAGACGCCTTGCTCTCATTCTCTGCTGTGCTCCCCACTTCTTGCGATCGTTGCAGGGTTCCATCATCTATAAATGTGAAGATTTTGATCTGAGTGCATCCTCTGCATATCCAGGATGATGCTGGCGGCTGATTTGGATAGCAGACTCGGTCAGAAAATGCTGCGTGGTGTGTATGATTGTGGCAATGTTTACGTCAAGGAAGGTTCTCCATCACAAAGGCAATTCTGGTGTCAATACGTCAGGCAGAAACCTTAACCGCTTGTAGTTGTTAATCTTGAGCAACAAGATAAACAGACTAGAGGCTACTTCAAGTCAGTTGCCTTTTCCTTCTCGGATGTTATTTAAATATGGGATATATGATTAATATCTGTGAAGGCTGTTGCTGGCTTTGTTTTGGCAGAGTGGATGTTGGGATGCAACAAAGATTGTGGGCTCCCAGAAAAAGGCATGAATTCCAGTTCTGCTTAGGAGCTGAACAGTGTTATGTCCGAGTCAGTTTGGGGTTTCTGTAGAGAATTCTTGAACCTTGGGGAATCTTTAGTGGTGTGTTCTTCACTTCGCAAGATTTCTGTACTGAGTGAGCCTAGGATAATTTGGGCTGTTATCCCGTCTCTTTATACAGTGCCAAGAATCTGACCATACTCAGAATTAAGAGTTTGGCTTTTCATTTGTAATATCCACACACTAAGCCAGAAATGGCTCTTGGGAGTACTTGGGAGCCCCTTGCATACTGCTTCCTAGAACCAAGAGAGCTTCCTTGGGGCAGAACAAACTGCCATTGCATTTGTTGTCACAGATTTCTAGAAGATCGATATTTGCTTAGACTGGGATTGTCTGTGTAGCTACCTCTTCCATCTAGTTGTATTGCTGGTGCATTTCATATAGTCTCTTAGTGCATTTCATGCAGTCTCAGGAAAAAAAAAGGATGATGCTTGGTTCTGTGGGAACATTAATTTCAAGTCTGACAGCGTTGGTGGGGCTGTGTGTTTTCTATCCTCATTACGGGGTATCTCCCCTTCTCAGGTGGTTGGACTTTCTGTGCAATGCCATCTTTTCATGGTTTGGCTTCCACACCCCAATTTAGGCTGGGAGACAATAAGCTAGAGAGGAGCTTTGCAGAGGAGGACCCGAGTGTTCTGGTGGGCATGGTGCTACCATGTCCATGTGGCCCAGAAAGGCACCCTCATGGCAAAGGCCAGCAGTGTCCTTGGATGCAGTAGAAAGACTTGTCAGTAGGTGAAGGGAGATGATTCTTCCCCTCGACTGAGTGCTACTGAGGTGCTCCTCAAGTGCTCTGTACAGTTCTAGACTCTGCAGTAGAAGACAGCCATGGGTTTACTGGAGCAAGTCCAGCAAAGTTCCAGAAAGATGATTAAGTGATTATAGCACTCCTCATGTGAGGAAAGGCTGAGAAAACTGGAACTGTTCAGGAACAGCTCAGACTGGAACTGCGTCTGGAGAAGAAAAACTGGAGGTGGAGGGAGATCTTATCAACCTTCCTAAATATCTAATGGGAGGGTGTAAAGAGGACGGGGTCAGACACTTTCCACTGGTGCCCAGTGACAGGATGAGAGACAATGGGCACAAAATGAAACACAGGAAATTCCACTTGAACGCAAGAAAACACCTCTTTCCTGTGAGAGCAGTGAAAAGGTTGACCTGAGAGGCTGTGGAGCCCCCAGTCTTGAAGAAATTCAAATCCCAACTGGATGTGGTTCCAGGCAGCTTGGTCTTGGGAGACCCTGCTTGAGAAAGAGAATTGGCCCAGGTGATGTCCAGAGGTCTCTTCCAATCCTGACTATCCTACTACTGTGATTGTCACATTAGTAAAGTCATACAACCCTACCAAAGTACATGATGAATCTTGCAGAAAACTGAGCTAATTCTTCTGGAAAAAAACTCCATGGTGAAAATGATCTTTCTGCTCTGATCTGTTACCCTCTTGTTGTCTTTGAGTAATTTAAAAGTTAAAGCTTTCTGATCTTTGTGCTAAGCTTAATTTACCTAGTGCAATCCCATTCCCTTGTTCATTAAAATGTGCCGACCAACCTAAAGATTTCAAGATGGACACACTGGGTCAGATGAGGAGTCGTTATCTCACAGGAAGACATGGATTCTTCTAAGACATGGATTTGTCTTCCACACACTTGTCCAGTCTTCTCTTGAAAATATATGTTGGTCTTTGGAATCTCACAAGCTGTGAATTGGAATCACAGCTTGCAGTGAGGACTAAAGAACCATCCTCCTTTTATTTTATTTTTTTTCTAAATCTGGGTTTTCCTTGCCCTGCTTGATGCCTTTGGCCCTTTGATTCAGAGGTGACTGCAAAAGCTCAATCTGCTCTTGACGTTGTATATTCTGTATGTCCTTCTGCACACTGATCCTTTTGCAGGGGCCTTGGAGCAGAAGTGAACACATAATTCCAGAGGTGGGTAGATCATAGGTTTGTCTAAGGCATAACAGTTTGCAAATACAATGGTGATTTTTTTAAATTTCTTTTTCTGATACCTTCCACGTGACACCAAAATATATCTTGCTAAGCAGTGACCTGAAGTTTTTATGGAGCATTTTAAGTACATGAAATCCCTGCTACTTCAGTGGTAAACAAAAATGCTGTTTCTAATAGCTCGATGCATAGCTACATTAGTATTTCTTTCATGTGTATCATCCTTGTAATGAGGAGTAAATTACTGCAGGATTCATCAGAAACAATTACCTATACTGGAAGCTTAAGTATGACTCCCAAACTAGTTAAAAAACACTTAAAAATAATAATAAAAGCCCAATGACTTCAGCTGAGCATACAAAACTGCATACAAGAAGGGACTTGTGGGCTTGGAGTCTTTATAGAAATCCATAACTCTTTCAAAGTGTTTTTGTTTCTTTGGATAGTAAGAGCCATTCTGGGTATGTTTCTCTAGTCATAAAATCTGGGAGCTTTATTAAACAAAAAAAAAGTTAATTGAAAATTCTTTTTGCGTGTGGGAAAGTAAATATGAGGTACTTTCTAATAGGATACCAGTTTTCTTTGCTAGCTACAAAATAGGGAAACTTTAATCAAACACCTCTGTCACCAGTACTAGCAGAAATCTTTTAGTATTTTCTGAACCTTTTTTTGGATTGGACTACAGCAGCTTGAACCCTCGCATTTTGAGTAGATAATATCCTATTTCTCATCTTCTCTGCTCAATAGCTGTGCAAAATCCCAGGGGAGAGATTTAGAGCCATAGGAAGGAGAGCTGGGTGGAGAGAAGCCATTAAACTGCCTTCCCTCCCACAAATATAGTTCCTCTTTGCAAGTCGTTGATGAGGTTGTGTTGTTGCAGGAAGCTCGTCAGCTGCCGCTTCTCATCTTGCTCGTGTGCCTTGGCCAATCTCATCCCATGTCACCTGCTCGGAGGCCTGTTTGCCTCCAGCTCCTTGAAGCAAAACCCATTTCCCCACTTGCCTTCATAGACTTGGGAAGGTTTGTGGCTGCTCCTGATGCTCCCGTTGACCACCTGGGTAGAACAGGAGCTTCTGTGGTGAGTCCTCCCAAGCTTAGTGGAGGTGCGGAGAACCTCCCTTGGTTGGCCTGAACCCACTGCAGACCCTAGTCTCACCTACTATGGTGCCTTTGGTATCTGGCAGGCCTTCCTGACTCAGAAATATGTCTTCTGGCCCTCCTGTACCACTCCTGGGTTTTTATGTGGTCAAGTAACCCCAGGAATGAGGCAACAAGACTAGTAATTTGTAAGCCAAATCTCACAAATAAGCCTTGCTGCCGGACTGGTGCAAGGGCTGCAAAGGAGGGACAAAGTGAGAAGGTGAGTTTCAACTCAATTGTCTTTAGCCTTTTAAATAAATTTATATATATATTTTTAGATATATATATATATGTAATCATATAACCAAGGCAATATGATCCTTTCCACCAGCAGGAACCACACGTGAACCTGGGGAAGGGGCATCCCTCGGGGCCTCCCCAGAGAAAGCCAGGCCTATCTTTGCAGAGCCTCTCGTAGAGCGTGGCCTAGGCCTGCTTGGTATCAGGCCTAGAGCTTCTCCTGCCTCTTCCAGCACCTGGCAAATTCCTGAGCAGATGCCGTGGGGGAAGCAAGCACTGGGAAGGAGGACTTCTCTAATATTCACGCTGGCACAGAAAGCCTTGAATTCGTTTTTCCTTGTGGGAAGAGAAAAGGAATTTTTCAGGCAAAGAGCGAATACCAGTAACACACAGATCCCTCAGCAGTGCCCAAATTGCTTAGACAACTCCAGCACAGGAAATCAGGAAATTGTTACTGCTTGGTGTTTGACTGAAAAAATACTGTCATCTTTGGCAGCCCTTTGCTGGAGGAAGTGATTTGAAGTGTTGATTAATTGCTTGAACTTAGTTTGGGAAATGAAATCGCTCAAAACAAATTTTTTCCCTCTTTCTCTGCCTACCTGCTGCCTCATACAAGAAACTGCTCGGGCCACTTGCTTTGATGGGCAGCTCTGTCCTGGCCCTGCACTCCCTGCAGTGGCCGTTGTCCCTCAAGGATGGATCAGGGGCCATGCAGAAGCCCCAGAAGCAGCTGTGTAAGTGTCTCCTTGTCTTCTAGCGCAGGTGCTGTTCTGGCCATTGCTCTTCCTGGGACTCTCTGCTTTTAAGGTTAACAAGCCCTGCCTCTGCCTCCCTCCAAATGAAGGGTTAATAGGTTGGAGGGGGCTCTCTCCTCTATTAGAGCATGTCACCTAGCAAGGAGTACAGTGAAGAGTATTCTCCTGTGAACAGTGAAGAGAAACTTCATTTGACATGAAGCTGGTATGAATCCAGATGGTACAAAATAATATCTTTATTCCCTGGCCCTATAAATCCTGTCCAGGAGTCCATTGGGTCAGGTCCAGCTCAGGGCATCCCACCCTGGGCCTTGCTTCATCAGGGATCTTCATGGGGAGTTACCTTGTAGTAAGCTGACAACTGAGATGGAAATGCTTTTTGCTGATGTGTGGCGACTTGTGCTTTGTTTTGCTTTGCTTTTGGAGAGAGGCACCGTTTTCAAGCTGTAAATCAATCCTTTGGCTGCACTTCAGGAAAGGAGGTGGGGAAGGTCACAGCTGAGCAGAGGCTGCTGGTATCTACTGTCCTTGGCCCGCTTGTAGCAACTGGGGACACAGGTTATTTCTTGACCCAGCAGTCTTTGCTTCCCCTGGCCCCTTTCCTTCCCATCACAGGGAAGCAAGAGCCTTGCTGCAGCACCTCAGATGATGGCTTGACTGGCTGCTGGTTCTGCTTTTGCACCACTTCTTATCCACCTTGTGCAGCACTGGGCCACGAAGGGCACTTGTGACGCTCCAACGCAACACAGCTTCCACTGGGATGTATCCTAGTCCTGCTGCTGAGGAGATAGTGCCCACAAAGGGGGCGCCATCTAGCCTGAGGTCTTTGGAATGTGGAGTTTTCCCTTGCCCATTTTATCCAGCACCAGGGGAAAACGCCAAGCGGCTGATGCGTTGGGAGGCTCATGTGGTTGCTAAAGGAGCAATGCTTAGAAGCCAGCCTAAAGGAAAGAGATGAACAAGAGCTGTAATGTTTACGGTAAGGCATCCAGAAAGAAAACAACTTGCAAACCTAAAACATGGGCAGGTCCTGAAGAGAGACTGAAGCAGCTGGCACGTGTCCAGTGACCCACAGGCGCAATTTCCCTGCGCTGTTTCTGTGAAAATGATGCTACATGCCCTGACCAAGCACAGCAGAAACTACCTGGCAGCATCTGAAGTAATAACCAGCCAGAAGAAAATGCTGGGATAAGAGGAGCTAGAGGTTGAAGGCACCTGGTTCCTATGCTCAGAGTGCTGTTGCAATCAAGAGGTTTGTTTCAGATTGGCCCTCCCTGCTTTCTTCCAGCAGAAATACTGACTAGAGCCTGCAACCTTCCCACATTGATGAGCAGCATTGTCTGGGATGCCCAGAGTTACTCCCTTCATATCCCACAAGTAGGTCCAGCCTAGCATCAGGTAGATCATCATATCTGTGATCGTCACAGCAGAGCTGGCATCAGGCTCAGAGTGACAAAGACATGACACCTCTGTATTTGATCTTCTGGATGGAGGTTCTGGGCAATCTTGTAGGTCTTGGGCTGCCATGGATGGTAGAGCACTGGGCACTGGCCACTACCCTGCAAACAAAGCTAGAAAAACCCTGTCGTCCTTTGCAAAACAAAGGGAGAACATGCAGGTGGGAAGGGCTTCAGAGACAGCATGCACTTCCAATGGGTGTCTTGGGGGCCAACACGATCCCTGCTCTGTGATGAGTGGGGGAAACGCTCTTCAGAGGCCTGTCAGCATCTGTTCTGGCTATGAGGCTTCCTTGCAGCAGAGGGAATCCCTCTATCCATCATGGGAGGGACAAGGAAGGTCAGATATGGGCTTTAAAGCTCTAGCAGATGTCAGTCATTATAAACGTAGGATGACTTCTCCAGCATGTCAAAGCAGCACAATCCTTTAGAGCTATGGAGCAATGCGAGACACAGAGTCTACATCCAGTACCTGAACATCATGTTCTTGTGGTTTCCTTGCGTGAATGCTGCTGGAGATGGAGCTCACGTCAACAGGATGGTTTCAATCTGTGTTCAAAGATAAGGCTGAGTGACAGAAAATCCTCACAATTAGATTGTTTGGTGAGTGTTTATTTATTTGCTGACTGAGATAAGGCTCGTGTGAGCTCACCAGTGTTGACCCATTACTGCGCATGTGAGGTTTTTACAGTGGTGCAGAGGACACTGGTCTGTTTCGCAACTGCTGCTTGAATTAAACTGCACTCCTTCCTCTTCCTCTCTCCTTTCCCTTAGTCAGGTACATCCTACTTACCTGCGTCATTGAGTGGAAGTGCTGAGTTTTCTAGCCCAAAATTAGTGGTAAGAGTGACTTTGCCCAAGCCTTTTCTTTGGAAGCTCTACCCTTGCTCCTAGAGGAATGGTTATGAAGGGAAGGGGCTTGCTCATGGCTCAGATGCAGTGGCCAACACTGCTGAAGTAGCTCTGTTTTCTGGAGCCTGCAGGAAAGCCTGAGCCTAAAAGATGGAGGAAAATTCAAGTGAGCACAAAACATTTATAGATCAGCTTGAGAGTCATGAGAGTCCTGGGGAAAACAGACGAGAAGCCCAAAGTCAGAACTGGGACAAATGGGGTAGATCCAAGTAGCCCAGAGCTTTGCACATGGTGACAATTTCTTGAGCTGATGGGCCCTCTACAGCCTGCTGCTGCTTATTGGTCTCTCTCTTGTTTTTCCTTTCTGTTCTTAAAGCTTGTTGTGGTATTACAGACTTGCAGGGTGCGGAGGTGTAAGATTGGAGCTCCAGTCCTAACCCCACAACTGAAGGACATCAGTCGGCTACAAACCTTCTTTGCACTGTTGTTGAGGGAGCTTGTGCTGGACAATTACTAGCATCTTTCTCTCCTGGCCCATTGCTGAGAGCTGGCTCAAAAGCCTAAAAAGGAGTGTCCTGAGTTTATCAGGTAAGAGGGCAAAGCAGGGCAAAGTTGGCTTTTCACCTGGCAAACAGCCTGATGGCACTGGGCTTTTGGCAAGTCTGCCATCTGTCTGCACCGCACCCCTGGAGCCAGGGCACGGATATGGAGCCATATGTTTACTGAAGCGTGGGATAAAGGTTCTGTATCAAGACAGGTTATCTGGTCCCTTCCTTATTGCTGTTGTGCAGGGAGGAATCTCTGCCCAGGAGCTGTGTGGGCTTAAGTCTTCTCAGGCTGCAGTATCAGTCTTGATATCACTTGTAGAGCATGGTCACCCAAGTGCTGGAAGATGTTGTGAGGACCTGAAGCCCAGAGAGAAGGGCAGATCTTGGCACTGGGTGGGGAGATCATAAGCAGTGGGTCCTGCTTGTAGTTGTGCCAAGGTGATGCAATTAGCATGTGTCTTATCTCCTCCTGCACCTTGGTTGCTCATCCCTGTGCTCATGGATGGCAGGAGGCCTGCAGCTCCTAGGGGCACGTTCAAGATGCCTGCTGAGCTTTGGTCTTTCAAAAATCTAGCCCTGGGATTATAATGGCAGCTGTATTTCTTCCCAGCACCAGTTGTGCCATGAACTTCAGGCCTGAATGCTCCATATCTCTTGTGCTGGTGCATATCTGTGACCAGCATCCTAATTGTGGTCCCTTTGAGCTTTCCCAACATCTGATAGCAAATTCCAGCAGCTGCTCGTCTTGCTGTGTCACAGTCCTTGGTGTCCCTGTTGTGTGTCTCACTGGTGGTGGTGTTAACTGGTAGACTAATGCTACTGAAAATGAGCATGATGCCCTGTGCACCATCACCACTTCTGTGTCTGCAGGAGGAGCTGGCAACTACAGTCATGTTTGCACATCCACTGTCCTGATGTTGCATTCATGCACAGTCTGATGTTTCCTGTTGAGTCCTTGTTAAGGACACCAGGGTGTTAGTCATTCCAACAGCAGCTCTAGTAAGCACTTAAGCTTGCAGAGCATTTCTGATGAACCAGCAAGGATGGGCTGAGCAGAGTAAATACATTGTTTTCTGTTACTGATAGAGGTGTTGATATTAAGCTTTTTTTGTTTTTTTTTTCTCTTCTGTCTTCTCCCTTCATATATGGGCTGATATCTCAGGTAGGCAGCTAAGATGTGGCTGTTATTTGGGCTTTGATTCGCTTGTTCCACCTCACACTCTAGTTTTAGAATCACTATGGTTGGAAAAGACATTCAAGATCATAGAGCCCACTGTAAGCATTTGACACCATCCTGATAAACCACGTCCCTAAGCGCCTCATCTACACGTTTCTTGAACACT
>JAUBOD010000258.1:521066-538993 GCA_032353885.1 Nothura maculosa | reverse complement strand
TTAGGAAATGAGGAAGCTGACGTCCCAGAGAAGCTCTTTCCACCGAGGAGGTGACCAAGCGCTCACGCAGAGGGGACGGCAGCGACGCCCGGGCGGGTGCTGCGCTCAGCGCCCAGCGTGGGGCTCTCCCGCAGGCACCGCACACCCTCTCGTGGCCACGGGCTGGGGCAGGAGTGTGGGGCACATGAGGGGCTCAGCATCCCCGAGGAGACACGAGCCCTGCGAGGCGGCCGTGCCTGGGAACAGCAGGTCCTGCCTTCAGGCACCCCAGGGTGGGCTTGACACTGTCACCTGCAGGACCCTCTGCTGCTTTGCAGCAGAATCTCCATGATTTCTGACAAAATATTTTTCACTGAGAATAACCTGCCCTCTCCCTCTGCCATTACTTTTCTCTCCTGTGAGAAGCCTGCAAGATAAATCACTTCTTTGCATAAACAAAAGTGCAGTGAGATCTGGGTGAAAAGCACGCCTGGAAACTTCCCACAAATGGAGCTTTTCCACGAGAGACGAGAAGCAGCAAAGCCGAAGTTTGCATGGGAGCAATTCCATCCGCCTGCTCTCCCATTTCCCTCCCTCTCCTGCTCCCTAGGCTTGCTCAGACCTCCCACTTCTCTTGTGCTTGCAGAGCCTTGCAGAGGACCGTGGAGGGCCAGTTGTGCCCGGGGGGCTGCAAACCCACCCTGCTGCTACAGACAGGCGCTCTGCTGGTGGGGCAGGCAGAAAGACAGCAGAACAGCCCCGGAATGGGAGAGGTGCCGTGGATCTTTACTCACACCTGCCTGGAGGCTCGGCACACGCTCGCTTACGTTTCCTGCGGCTTTAAAGTTCCCTCTCGGCACAAAGGAAAAGAGGGAGGAGAAACGTGGTTTCATCATCGCTCCGGAGCCCAGACTTATAAAAACTTTGCACTCATGCTGCCTCGCTTGTAGACTTGGCCAGTTTTCAGTTCTGACTGTACGAGATCCCGGCGGAGCGAAGGGAGAGGAGAGGAAAGGCTTCAGAGAGCGCTGGCCTCCTCGAGAGCCTGCAACAACCGAGCTCCTCGGGGCGCTTCGGATCCACCGGGAAGCTTCGCTGCCCTCACCTCCTGCGGTGGCCATCGCACACGATGGGGCTTCAGCCAGAAGCCAGCAAGTCCACGGTCAACAGTGGCGGCCCCAAAAGCCCCGGCCCCTGTTATCGAAACATCTTCTGCAATATTAAGGTAAGGATGGGGCAGCTGAGGTCCATCCCGCCGGCTCACCTGGGCACTGCAGAGGGTGCCGGCTGCTTGGTGGGCTTTGGCAGGGCGCTGTGCGTGGTGGAACCTCCACTCGGCACGTGTGTCCGTGCATGCGCGCGTCCCGCCTCGGGAAGAGCAGCGCACGCGACAGGCTCCTCGCCGCGAGCCGCTCTGCGCTAGCCCTGGGGCTTGCCCGCGCTGTCCGGTACATAGTGTGCTGCTGGGGAATGATTAACTACATCCTGGCACCAAAGGAAAACACGGCTTTAAAATAATATTGATTGGATTTACAATATCTTGCTGGGGAGAGGCGCACTTCTGGAGACCGCCAGTGACAATGTCCGAGATGGGGCTCGGCCAGCAGGAACTCGCTTCCTCGCGGTCCTTGCCAAGTTATTCACCTGCTGGACAGGGGCTCAGCAAGGCCAGAGCGGGCGCGGGGAAGTGCATCCCCAGCTCGAGCTCCCGGCACGCAGACTCTGAGCTCGCTGCCTGCCTGATAAATCGCCAGCCCTCCTGCCCACCTCCCGCATTTCAAATCATGCTGACAAGCAGGCTTTAAAACCTCTCCAACAGTCAAACACTGCTTTTTCTTTTTTTTCTCTCCCTTTACGGCACTGTTTGGTCTGTTCCTAGACAGGCCTAAGTATTGCTGCACGTGCTGGTTTCCATCTCCTGGCAGGCTGTTTGTGCTCGTCCAGCTTAGCAGAGCTTTCCTGGAGAGACTTCCGTGCTTCTCCTGGCAGCATCTCCTCCAGTTGACAGCCCAGCTCAGGCTGCAGGGGAACAAGGGCTCCCTGTGGCACCTGTGCCCTGAGTGCCACATGGAGTGGAGAGCTGGACAGGGTGACCAAGAGGGACCATCACACTGATTAGTCGCTCAGAGGGGTTAAGTGGAGCAGGATCCTGTGGTTGCTGCCTCATGAGATGCTACGGAGTGAGGACCCAGGCAGAGGAGCAGCCAGCAGGTCTGACCTGCTCTACCTTGAGCTGGCACCGCAGGTCATGCCATGGGGCTGGGTGTGATTTCTCTTGGGTGCTGCTGTGATCAGGGAAGCCCAGAGCTCCTCCAGGCACATGGGGTGAGGTGTATTGACCAGCAGTGCTTGTGTTCACTGGGGCCAACAGTGACCATCTCGGGGCTCCCAGGACTGATTTCATAACTAGTGCTGATCATAGAATCATAGCATCATAAAATCATAGAATGATAGAATCATAATGGTTGGAGAAGGCCCTCATGATCATGAAGTCCAACTGTGGACCTGATGAACTTGAGGGCTCAGATGTCCATGCAGTTCATCATTACCCAGGTTGAGTTGTCCTAGCAGTGTGATGCGATGACTCTTTCTGGCTGCAAATTCTGGGACCAAAACTTTGAATATCGTGTGGATAATCACGAGCTGCTTCTGGACTACACTGGAAAACCTTTATGGGGTCGGTGGGCTCTTAGACCTGACTCCCACCTGCAGTAGAAGGTCTAATAACGGCACAAACAGCCTTCACTCTGCTTCTGGAATGACTGTGGATTGAGGTGCATAGGGTTACCCAAATCCAGGATCCTCTTCCCAGTAAATATGCTTTCCTGGGATTATATACAGCTCCTTTTAGTTGTGCACTCGGTATTACCTCCCAGCTGCCTCTGCCTTGTCACACTGCAGGCAGCGCAAAGAAGATGCAGGAGCTTTTGCTGTGCCTCAAGGTGCCTGGTCATCTGTCCGCATAGACACGTTGTCTCGAGTCCATAGTTTCTAGCTTAGATCTCCCAGGGTTTATCCCTCTATCTGGCTAGTGGATTTCATGACTGTGCCCAGAGACGCTTTCAGGCTGCGACCCTCTGAGCAGGGAGTGAGATGTAGGAGATTCCCACCTCCTTCTCCCCTTTCCTCCTGCTCCAGGCACTGTGGATACAGCTGTGTGCAGCCACAGGGTGCTCAGGTATGAAAAATGAGCAAGCTGAAGGGAGCACTTTTGGTTTAGCCGTGTCACTGCATCTCTGCAGGTTCACATGTGATCTCAGTCTAATTATCCCAGCTAGTGCAAGAGGACAAGAGTAAAAAAAGCAGCAGATTTAGCACCTGTAGAGAGGGTAGGAGCAAAAAGTAACTCCTTCATGTGCTGTGAACCCAGTCCTAAGGTGAGCTCTGTTGATGGCTTTGCCGGGCCCCAGTGATGCAGCAATGGTCAAGAGGGATGGGGACCCACCAGCTGCCTCTTCTCGACCTGTGTGACTTTATTTACTCAAGCAGAGCCAGTGGAGGGGTTGTCCAAGGTGGTCTGTCCATGCTACTGGGAACAGCCCTCGGTTTAGCTCACTGTTAATGCTCTCAAGAGCATGATTGTTGCTGGGGATGTCCTGGCCAGGTCTCACGTACTGCTCACCCCACCACATTATGATCCACATGATGGCCTATCTGCAGGTATTTGAGGTGCAGGATAGGGCTGGGAACTCTTGCAGTGGGTCTAGAAGGACATCTATAGATGGGGAAGGACCAGTGTGGAGACAAGTGCTGTAGAAGGTATTGGTGCTTCAGATGTCACTGCTGCCAGATCCCTGCTGGCTCTAACACAAACATTTACAGCTGATCTCTGTGCTCTCAGGCACTCGTGACCAGCGGCAGTTCCTTTTTGCTGCTGTAGAAACTGCTCCATATCATATATAGATATTAATGACTCTGGCTACCATGATGCAGTTAACATGAAGAGCACTAAAATACTATCAAATTGTTAGTCGAAGGAGTCAGGAGATCAGCTCCACCTGGCTCAGCTTACGGCATGTTTTCTGGCTGCACCATATCTCAGCAATCCCATAAACCTGGTTATTTGTGTTTATTTTGTGAGTGCACTCCCAGATATGCTGGGGCTACCCGAACTCTTCCAGGAGTTGCCCACTTGTCCCTAATCGCCCTGCAGAGAGGAAGCAGAGTGCAGTGTACAGAGGTCTGGGAAGCTGTGCTGAGAGTTGTCTCATAGGAGAAGCCTACAAGTATCTTGATAGCCTTACAGTTGCTGGGAAAAAACCCTACTTTGAATGGCATTCTCTACTTCTAATGCCTAAGTCTCATGTTTAATGTTTTGTCTTCTTTGTATTTATTGTTTCTCTTGTGAGTTTGTGCTGTTTTAATTCATAGCTAATAGCCCATTCTGCATCCCCAAGAGCACAACAAGGAAGAGAGATTTGTAAATAACCTGCTGCTTAATTTAGCTGGATGGTTGTCACCTGGAAGCCAGTGAGCTCAGGTGTGCAGGGGAGCAGAGTGAAAAGGCTGAGAGAACAGATGGGAGGAGACTGTTATGCTGTTTCTGCAGCCCATGAGATCAGCAGACTGGAGAACAGGAGAGAGAGAAAAGATGTGAGGTATGTCAGCTGGAGTACATCCAGGTAGAGATGCAAAAGCTGGGGGTGAGATTGAAACTGGATGCTATGAAGAAGCTTAAGCCAGCAAGTAGCCCCAACAGGGTGCTGCTGCTGTCCCTCTTTTCTCGCCTCCCAAGGGATTCAGCACAGCTGTGCAAATGCAGGGCAGCCTCGGAATAAAACTGCTAGATCAGCAAGCAGGGGAGAAATATGGGAGTGCAGAGCAGAAGACATGGGCAGACTGTGGGTTTTTGGTGTCTCAAACATCTGAGATCTTCAAGTGTTTTTACAGCATGGAGGGGAGAGTGGAAGCAGAGCTGCCCTTTGCCTAGGGCCTGAATGGGCACTAAGAGGAAGGACTTGCATGGTCCAGGAACCAGCTGCTCTTGGTTTCCTCCATGTCATCTTATGGCACTTCTTCTGCAAGAATGTCTGGACCTCTCAAATGAGAGCTGCTTGTTGAAGCCCACCTGCAGATGATGGGTCCTGCATGATGCTGCACAGTTTATGCCATGTCCCACTATCGTTGTCCATGCTCAGTGCTTTCTGGTAGCAAAAGCAATACCACTGCTGGAAAACCAGAGGTCTCCTCTTTTACTTTGCATTCCTGTCTCTGTGGAGGGATGGTGGATAGTGTCATTCGGTGTTGGCTGGGGGATCCACAGGAAGGTGGAAAGCTGGACACTGAGCTCCAGGGACAGTCTCACACCTCACTCCGTGCTCCTCAAGTCCTTATATCCAGATACTGCAAGCTGAGATTTGTGGTATCTGGACTGTAGCAGCACAGCCAACAAGGTCTGTGTGTTTGCAGCAAGATGTCTTTGGTGGGAGAAATGGGAGACTAAATGAAGTCTAAGGTATCAATACCATTGAGACAAATCTCCTTTACTAAGAGAAATTTGCTGAAGTTTGCATGTTTCAGAAGTCTGGAGTCTCATATCCTGCTGAATCTTAAACTGCAATTGTGCTGCTTTCATTTAGCTGTTGAAATGTTAGCAAGAATAGGAGATCCCCGGAGTTGCTGACTTTTGGTTAGAAGAGAGTTTTTGAGAGGGAAGCACTACAAGAAGGCAGTCCTTGAGGGTTAGGGCCATTGGATTACATAAGAACCAAGGATATATCCAGTACCTGCTTGGAAAAGGTGAGGAATTACGGTGAGCTGAACAAGAACAGAGCAGGCAGGATTCTTAGAATGAGGGGAAAAATGATTTAGCATTGGAAGAAATACCCATTGGGACTGGACTCTTCCAGCATTCATGGCACAGCAGCGTAGGCTTTAGAAAGCACAGACCGGGTTTTGATGCCTCTGACACTGGTGTGAACTCATCAAGGGGCACTCGGATCTGGTTTTGGTTGTAAAAGGGAAGAATTGCCTGGCCTTCATCCTTAATAACTACAGCAGGATGAGGAAGAAAACAGGGAAGATCCAGAGAGTAAAACACGATGGAAAGTTTAGTGGGATCAAGGTCTAGGAGAAATGAAACAAGTTAATTTTATGAGGGGTGAGGTGGTTCAGTGCCCAAACACAACCAAGGAGTGGTCAGCGCAGATAAGATTATCACCAGCAAAATGGGAGAGGAGTGTCACTGATAGGGAGCACAAGGCATGGCCAGGGCTGTGGCTGTGTCACAGGAGTGTTTACATTCACCTGTGGGTCAAGAGAGACAGAGGAAATCTGAAGCTTCCTTCAAAGAAATCATGATTGGGTCTTGACAAAACACAAAGAAAACGGTGAAAGAGCAAAGACCCCATAACACAACCCACCTGCTCCACTCTGGTTGCCTGAGGAGAAGGCTGCTTAAGGATATGCATCACGTTTTATAAGTATATTTTTCATGGCAAAGACTGTGGGAAGCTGCAGAGTTAGCCCTTGCTCCTCATACACTGAAGGTCTGGTCTCCAGAATCCTCCACAACCAAATACCTCCTTTCATGTGAAATTTGCATCTGAGGCAGGGACATATAAAAATGGGCCTTGGAGGGCTCCCTTTAGGGCAACCGAGCAAAGCAACACTTGCATGGACTCTACCAAGGCACTGGGGTATGCGTGTGCGTTGGGTGAGGAAAGAACAAACATTGTCTTTGCACTTGAAAATGGGTGGCTGTAAAGTCTAGATTACTTGACAGGAGATAGTCATTATCGCAGCCCATAATATAGACAGCAGAACGCTTTAGAAAGCTCTAACCTTTTTATCTGTGCATTTGTTTATTATTTTGACAACATAAATACAGTTTAGGGCTCAGCTTTGGTGACTAGGCTGTATACCTGGCTCCAAGGTGTTGTGCTAAGGGATGTTGTGTGTGACAGGTTATTTGGTCCCCTTTGTGGAAACACTGTATTATTTTTTTTTTATCTTTCTTGGTGCTTTTTGACAGAAAAAGAGGCACATGGTTCTTCCTGGGTATTTATCCTTTGGGGAATGTTCTCTTTTCCTTGGAAATTTAGGAATATACAATGACAGTGTTCTGAATTTACGGAGGTTTCTTTAGAGAATTAGGCTTACCCTCAGAACTCATGTAATCAGTTGTGGGGCTTGAATGCCATTGTGGTCCCTACTCAACCCCATGCAGCTTCTGAATCCACTAACTTCAAATAAACCAGGAACAAAAAATAACCCCAAAATTCTTAAGGTTCTTAAGAGCTATTCAGTTCTAACATCAGGGTCTGGAGAAAACATCAGAGACTGGAGAAAGCTGGATGCAGATGTGCTGAAGGACAGAAGCAGGGGAGGCATCACGGGTTTGCAAAGATCAAGATGTTTTCTCTGGGAAGAGTGGGACCTGAGCAGCATTTGACTCCTGTGAGAACAGACCTGGGGGCTTGAGAAGGGCAGACCCATCAGTCCGAATGCCAGGCCGAGCACCATGCGCTCCGCTCAACTGCAAACAGGCTGGTCTGAGCTCATTTGAGGTTGTTGTGTAGTAGTGCCTTAGGTAACGAGGGATCGGGGCCCTCAGAAACTACCGCAAAAACCAGTGCCAGGTTTTTCCTAGCTCCAGCTCAGAGAAGAAAATTCCTAGTGGCATTAGAAAGGGGACGGCTTTCCATTGTATTACCTCCTGAAGACTGGCTCTGAGATTCCCTTCAAAGAGCAAATTTAGGGCATGCATCTATATTCTCCTCAATGAAATCACATTCCTGCCTCACTCCACCTCCCTGCACAAGGAGTTGCCCAGATCTAACTCAAATGCCCTCACTCGGTGTAAATGGAAGAAGCCTCCTGAGATGTGCACATGAAGGCTGTTCTGCCTTGGGCTGGGATTCTTGGAACTCCTCCAACCCAGATATAGACGTGGGACACTTCAAATGGGAGCAGGGAGGAGATTTCCGTTAATGAGGACAAAATCATGATCCAACTTCCCCAAAACTCAGCTGCAGCATTTTGCTCTGGCCTGTCCAAGATATAAGTGGGTATGGGCCAAAGTCACTAAAGAGACTTTCCACTGAATTCAAGAGGTTTTGGTTTGGCACCCTGGAATCCGAAATACAACTCTAATAGCATTGTATGGGCAGAAAGACCTAACAGACTGTCCTTACTCCTAGTTCTTTCCAAATATTTACTCCTGCCAGATTTATTGTGCGTCTTCCTGAAACAATTGTTCTTGGCCACATCATAAGTCAGTGTCATCAATTAGCCGAGAATAGTTTGATAGGTTCTGCAAGGATCTGCGCTTCTTTTTACTGCTCCCCAGGCAGCTCTTATGTCAATCAAACGAATTAAGCCCTGGCTCTTTCCATCTCCCTAGTTAGAAGTGCTACCATGGAAAAGTTACTGTGCGCCTACTAGCACCAATGTGCACACATAAGAAACAAAATAAGGTAGAGGGGATAACACATGCTGGAGCCCATAGGACTCTGTGGGGCTGTAGGGAGTCCACGGTCTTCTGTGAAGCTCATTATTTTCCATGGGTATGGGGTGTCTGTCTTAGTTATTTTAAAAGCAGAAAAATCTCTGGGCTATGGTTGTGTTCTTGCATTTTTTAAGTGCTTGGGTGAAGCACGAGCATGGGGTTCATTAACGCTCTGCTACGGGACATGGCCAATTCGTTGTCCTCTCCGCAGCTACATTTCCCAGGTACCACTTGTGGGGTCTAGATTCCAAGATCTGTGGGGTGAGGACGTGTTGCTAAGATCCTTCTTCTGCAGGAAGAGCTGCACTGTGGGGTTTCCACATCCTTTCTCTTGTGGAAGGGCTTTCAAGGTAAGGGTACTGGAATGTGGTGTGAGCGAGGACATCAGACATGTTGTCCACAGCAGGAAGCTGAGGTAAAAGAGTGGCAAACAGCCACTTGCTTTTCCAGGGAGTAGATAGGAATGGGCAATGGCCATGCCAATTGCTGTAGCTGCACATCACAATACTCTTCCTAGACGCTCGGTCCCTACAGACTAGAACCATGCTCCTGGCTAGAGCATACCTTTGAACTTCTATTGGTTTCTGGAATCACCACGGAAGCAGCTGTTCCTTCTAAATAAAAAGATGCTTGCATGCTGTTAACTTGCTGTGACCTCAGCTCTGACCCACTTCAGATGTTTGTCACAAGTATCAAGCACCTTACTTGTATTCTCCTGTAGCCAGGCTTCCCATGCATTTTATTGACTTCTTTGGTAACCAAGGGACATTTCCCCCAAAATTCTCTTACGAAACAGTCTTTCACAAAAGGCCTCTTTAAGGTGTTCTCTGAATATCTTTATTTAGCAACCGTTTGTTAAGGTCATTGACTGTGTTGACAGTGTGTTATCTTACATAAGCAATAATAGAAAGGGAGAGCCAGGAGATAATCCAGCCTAGGTGACCCAGCATGTGCTGTGGGGTAATGCAAGTGCATGCCAGAAACTGCGACTGCATCCAGAGCCGACTTCTCCCAGGGCTCTGCTGAGAAAGCCCATGACACTGAGGGTTCAAGCTCATGGAGGGACAGCTGCCCTGGGAATTCCCATCTGACTCTCCTCATGTCAGATGCCAAGGACTGAGGGCCACCCTGAGGATTCTGCTTTGTCAAGCAGAGCCTACGTGTCAGACAATACGCAGACAGGGCAGTCAATGATGGCGAGTAGTCAAGTGGATCCTGCCTGTAGGTCCACCTTGACACAGGTGCAGCCTCAGGAGCAGCAGCCATCTCAACAACAGATTT
Organism: Nothura maculosa; assembly: GCA_032353885.1. Taxonomy (NCBI): domain Eukaryota; kingdom Metazoa; phylum Chordata; class Aves; order Tinamiformes; family Tinamidae; genus Nothura; species Nothura maculosa. The sequence continues at coordinate 529,284 of JAUBOD010000258.1, read as the reverse complement.
GACCTCTCTCTCTGGCCTCTTCACACTTGTCTGCCTCTCAGGTAGGCAAGGTGCCTTTCAGGTACTGGAAGTTGGGAGACTTCTCTCTTCTCCTAAGAGCCTTGGGAGAATAAATAAAATCAGGAGCCTTGATTTTATTTATTTATTGATTGATGGGTTGATTTATTGCTTATGAGTTAAAACAGACCTTGGAGAAGAGGAAGGAGTAAGCATGAGTCTTGAGGAGCTGGCAGAAGTGGCTGAACCAAGACCTCATGCATCCTCCACGAGTGTGCAGACTGGACACTACCTGGACTTGCTTGGGGACTGTAGTATGAGTATTAGTTGGATCTCAGCCTTGTTGAGAAGGAGCACTTTACTTGTGCTTGGAAACAGGCTGCAAGCAAGCCTGACTCCCTGCTGAGCTCCACCAGCACTGCTGGACAAGCATTTGTTGAGTGCATCTCTTAGGGAGGTCTCGGTCTACACTGAACAAATATGTAGAAGCTCTTTCCATTTTGAACTCCAGGTGAGGAAGCAGGGAAGTGTTGTTGAGATCATGGAGGGGTCAAACCCCTCTACTCCATTTTTCAGGGTAGGATTTTCTTCCTCATGAGAAACATTGCCCTGGAAGCTGCTTGTCTCAGAGTTGGCGAGGAGCAGCGTACATGCGAGGAACCTCTCCCCAGGCATTTGCTTCCATTTTAAATAAAGTATTTTGGAAAGGAGTCAAAAGTCTTGTATAAACAGCCTGGAGTCAGGATCGCTCAAGTGTTCTGAAGGAAATGTCAGGATGATTAAGAGGGGATTTAGTACAAGTGTGTGTGTATGTGTGTGCATGTGCATGTTGATGTGCACGTGGGTGATTACTGCAGCCTTTCTGCACTGCACCCCAGATATCTGTAGTTGCACCATTAGCTGGAACTCACCTGCAGCTCTAAAAATACCCGGGGATCTGATCCGAGCGTATGCTCACAAGGGTCAGAAATGGGCTAAGAGCAGCACTTCATATGCGTAGGAGTGTCCCCAACTCCTTAACCTCTAGCCACGCCTTTGCCTTTGGGGCTGTTGTGCCTGCTTTCTGTCAGCAAAACATCCCTTCAAATGGGTTCATTTACTCCTCTTTAAGTCTTCCTCATGAAATGTTAAGCAAGATGGATGATAGCAGCTCGGTCCTGTTATGGGGGCGCTCAGTGTGTGTGCAGTTAACGCTGCACATCTGGTGCTCTCTCACAGCTGGAAGGGACCAGGTCAGGCCTGGGGCAAGTGACTGCTGTTGTGCTGGATTCCAGGAACCAGCAGGTTGTGGGCGGCCTTGGGGTGGTCTAACACTCAGGGATGCTTCCACCAAGGGTGGTGAACTTATCCCCAAGCCCACTCACACCATTCAGGCAGGTTTGCAGAGGCGGAGGGTTCTTCTGGCCTCTGAGGAAGGAAATGGAGATGATGAGTGGAGGTAGAGACCTCTCGAGGAGAGATGAGCAAAATATGTGTCCAAATGCAGCATACCAGAAAAGATACCAGAACATCATGACTGCTGGGCAAATGTCCTTCTGTTCCTGTCCTTTCCCTCCACTTACCTCCACTGCATACCTAGGCAATGAGTGCACCATGCATGGGTGCATGCCCTGCTCACAGCAAGTGTCACATCTCAGCTGGGGCTATTTGCTCTGCTATAAGGCAGAGTGTAAAAACAAAGTGATAGAAAATCCAAAAGACATTTCAGAGAAAACTAAGGATTCTGATCAAGTAAGCTGGAGGGAAAACGAGGCGGTCACAGAGCATGGTGTGTGGGGCAGAGCGAGATGAAGAGGCCCAAGGCTTGGAGACACGTGGTGCCATGGGCAGACTTGTGTTGTCGCTTCTCCTCCAACCTTAGAAGCGTGTCCTTCATGGTCAAAGCATCTTGTTCCGTGCTGAGGCTGGGCAGGGCAGAGGCTCCCCTTGAGCAGCACTGCAGCCTGCCAAGTAGGCCCCTTTCCCAGGTCTCTGTAGGGAGAGTCATTGTTTTAAATAAAAATGTGCCTCCTGGATGCAGGGGAAATCTTAAATGAGGCATGTCTCTCACCTTGGGACAGTCAAAGCATGTCTGGAGGAGCCAAATTCCAGCTGCAGAAGTCCTGGAGCAAAGGATGTGCTGCTTTGCTTTGAGTATTTGGCATGGCATTCCAACCTCAGCTTTTTTCCATGCAAAAAAATAATCTCTTCTTCCCTTCCCCTCCCTTCCTCCAGCTCCCTGCACTCATGGCCCTGAGGCCACTGTGTGTGTTGTGTCACCACAGTGCCTGTGATGGGTGGGATCAGCTCTCCTGCGCCAACCTCACGCGTCTCTGCCTTTCTTACCAACTCTGCTCACAGAAGCCATGCAATGGAGCTGGTCTACCAGGCCTTTCCAGCCCAGCTGCTCCAGGCTCTGCTTGCATGCCTGCCCTCATCCCTGTCACCCTGCCCTGGGTCTCAGGCTTGCCAAACTTGTCAGACTAAGCCGTCACCTGGCCTCAGGCTGGTGTCACTCTGCAGAATGAAGTTCACGGGCAGAGAGGGAGCAGTCATGCCCCAAGCTCTTCCTTCTCCCATTTTGTCTGGTCTCCAGCTGGCTGCATTTCTCCTAGGTTGCCTTCCCTCACTCAGCAAGTTCTCCAGACCCACCTCACTGCTTTGGCCAGCCACGGAGTATTGCTAATTTGTAAGCCCATTTCAGGCAATCTCTCCATCTCTTCCTGCACGTGCTCTCTGACTTCTGTTTGTCCTTCTGATCTCCTGCCCCATATCCTCTCAGGAAGTGCAGTCCCTTTAGTGATGATTCCCCCCTGCCCTTCATCCTTGTCTTCTCCCCCTCTCCAGCTGATCCCAGCATTTCTGCAGGACATTTCTCATCTTCCGTTTGTCCTGGGATTAGGCTGACATTTGCTGTGCTAAATTGGTCCTCTGGTGGTCCACTCTGTTCCCTCTCCATTGGTAAAGAGCTCTGCTCCTCTAGCTAATGTCTTGCACTAGGAGAATGCTCCCTCCAGCTCTTCTGCATCCTGTGGGGTTCCTTGGCCTTCTCTCTTTCCCTCACACTGCCTTATTAGAATGACTTCAGTAGGATCTAGCCAGCATTGCAGAAACCAAAAATAATGTTCTCTGGCAGCAAAATTCCCTGTCCATTTCTCATCCTCACAGGAATCACCTCTCTGCTCCAGGACAGCCCTAGTTCAACTAGTTATACATGATGCCAGATCAGGACTTGGGGAAGGGAAGGTGGTAGATCCAGATATCATCCATATGACCACATGTTTCAGCATGTTTATCAATATAGGAGCTGATAGCTGGGAAGTTTAAAGTTCATTCAGCTTTAGAAATTTATTTTCATGTATTTCATTTATACTTTGTCTCCTTTCTGGGAATGATTTTGTGTTACACTGTGCATTGTGATTCTGTAGCTTTTTATCATATAGCAATCCCCTTTTTCTTATATTTTTAGATATCCAGCTCTATGTTCCTCTCCCTCACAGCTTCCCAGGATCTCCACCAAGCAGCCATCGCTGTCCACATTCAAATCCTCTTGCAATTGCTGGAGCAAACCTAGACAGATTCCCAGGCTGCTGTGACCTCCCATGCTCCCCAGAAGTCCATTTTGGCCACCTGTGGCACCTGCTTCCTCTACATTGAGGATGATTTCACTCTTTCTCTCTGCTGGGCTTCCCACAATAGAGTCTTCTTTCTTGGCTTCTGGGTGCTGCCTTCATTTCAAATAAATAACAACAACAATTATTGCTATTCCCCTACCCAAGGACATAAGGAATTTGTCAGCACTGCAGTACCTTTGATCCTCCATCCATCATCTTGGGCTTCCTGCCGTTATCTTTGTGGGACATGCTTCCGGTGTTCAGCAAATATTTGATTTCCTGTGAATTCTAAATAAAAAGATCTTTTTCCTTTTTTAAATGATTTTAAAATACTTCTGGCACCATGTGGACACATTCCATTCCAAAGAAAATAAAGGAAAACTGTTCTGACTAAATATAGATCAAAAGACACTTTTGAGCTGTCTCTCCTGTCCCCGGCTGAGAAGACTTTCCTTTCCCTGGCCACTCTGGCTCTTTGACCATGCTTATGCTCTGTTCCATGTATTCTCTGTATTGTCTCTTCTGTTCCCTGCCTGTTCTGTGCTCGTTTGGTTTGGTTTCTTGATTGACTTGGTGATTTAGGTGGCTCGGAAACAATGCGGTTTGTAGAATACCACAGAGGTCTTCCAGGGTTGAGAATACACTACAAATATTTGATCCTTTCTCACCAAAGGGCTTTAAAAGCCCTTTACCAACACAAGCTTTGTCTAGCAAAACCCGTTGAAAACCCATTGGAGAAAACACTGGTAACTTACTTTACAGCTTGAGTGAATCCAGGGGACCAGCTGGGAATACTGGGTCACAAAGAGTGCACCTTGTCCTTTCTTCTAAGCACCTTCTTGCTCATTTTGCAAAACTAACTTAATAACTTCAAGTAGAAAAGAAGAGTTTGCATGCTTGCTCACAGCAACTAATAAACTGGGGGAACATAAATTCCTGGAATCATAGAAGGATGTCCTCAGCATGGGTATATGTGTCCTGCATTTGGAATTGATATCCTTAGGCACATACAAAACAGTTAACAAATGGGAAGGAAAGGAAAGAGAAGGATGGTGCTGAATGGCAGCAGGGCATTGTGAATCCAGCTCTTAGATTTGGTAGATGACAGGCAGGCAGATATATTGGCCTAATTGAGTCTATGCATGTATGGCTTTCAGATCACTCTCATGGGGCATGGTTGCCAGCAGGTACACGTCAACTGGGCAGCTATGGGGTACTAACTGGGATGGCCCTGTTTTGCCTGCAGGTGTTTGTGGTGTGCCATGGCCTTCTCCAGCTCTCCCAGCTCCTCTACAGCGCCAACTTCAAGAGCAGCCTCACGACTATTGAGAAGCGCTTTGGGCTCTCAAGTCTCTCCTCAGGTTTCATCTCGAGCTTACACGAGGTAATTGGCTGTGAAACTTCTGTGGGGGGCATGAGGGTTGGCCAGAAAGGAGAGAAAACACAACCATGATTACAGCCCCAACTGTGGTTTACACTAGAACTCTCTATTTTGGCAGGTTTCAGCTTTGGTCTGAGCCATTCCAAGTTTTCTCACAGCTGCTAAAAGGAGACATTGGCCAGCAACTTCTCCAATGTCTGTCCATTTCCATGTATTGCCAGGTCTGATGGCCCTGTGGTGAAGGACTAACTCTCACCAGCATCCTCTTAAAAAGTTGGTCTCCATAGAAGCTGTGTTCAGGCTCCAATTCCATTTCTTTTGACTTTGTGAAAAGAGCTTCAATTTAAACCTGGTACTTGATAAACAGCTGCTTTATGACAAGTTCTTGAAGTAGCTCTAGACATCTTGGGAGAAATGCAATCCCCTAAGGCATTCGCTGCAAGAACATATACCTTGTCTTCAGCAGAACTGCTAACTCTCTGCTCTTTCAAGATGTTGAGACAATCATGGCCAGACTTGTATCACCGAGACTTGTACCCACCAAGTGCTTGGGCACTTTGGGCTGCAGTCCACCAGTGACCTCTGCAAAGTAGGTGCCCAGGTCTTACCCCTACCAGCACATTTGCCAGAGGTTAAAAGGACTGAACCAAAGCCCACTCACACGAGTGAGGAACCTCCCGCTGACTTTAGTCAGGCCCAAAACACTTCAAGAAAGAGATCGAGTAGTCATGATCATTACTGGTAGCCCTGAGCTAGCAGAGTTGGGTATCCTGGGTATCCACTCACATTAGTGATATATCAGTAACTCATGTGCTTTTATCCACTAGAGAAACTAGAGAGACTTAATGTTTGGAGAAATGTTATCAAAATAAAGCACATGTAGAGCAGTCTCTTATTGCAAGAAGATAAAGGGAAAAGGACAGGATAGGGCATATACTATGCTGTTAAATACTCTCTGCTTTCAGATGACAGAGACATCTTTATTTCTCTGCTTTCAGGAAGACGTTTCTGTGATTTTTTTTCTAATTCTGTGTAAGCTCTCCTGCTTGTCTAGGATGGTAGTCTTTTCTCATTAACTGCTGTATCAATTTTAAGAACAAAAACCACAAGAGACAAAACAAGTGAGCTCAATCTAAACACATGTTAAAAGGATACTTAGACATAAATAACCAAGTTAAAATAATGTTTAGCTTATCCCAAGCAGAAAAAATACATATAATTATAATTTTATGGTTTTCGTCCCTGTGCCTAAGAGCTACAGCTCGTATACTGTGTTGAGTAAGCTGCACATTTTCTTTTTACCTTTTTAGCAGAATGAGAACTGGACTGTGCTCAGTCCAAATCTGCAGTTCCAAATGCCCAGTGCTACAAGCATTTGCAATGAGCTGTATTTTGTGGCTGGGCTCATGTCAGCTTAGAACCGTGGGCACGGAGGCAATAACACAGGGCAGAAGTTTCTGCTGGATTTGGGGGAGTCATTGGTTTGGGGGAATCATTAGTTTATGCCACATCCCACTGGGTGGAGAGCACGTGGGTGCTGAAGAAAGCCCCAGCCCTGTCACCAGGAGGTGTGAAGCAGTCCACGATAAGGAAGGAGGCACACAGGTTACAGGACCCAAGGAGTTGGCCCGCTAGCTTTCGATAAGAAGGAAGCACTGAATCATCGTGAATACGCAGGGTGTAGCTGAGGGCTGCTCTTCAGGGGCCGAGCACCACCTGACCATGACATCTCTCCACCCAACTGTACACAGACCTGGGGGAGCAGTTTTGGGGCAGGCCCTGATTTCCTCCGTGACGTCTTCTAACGTTCCTCCCATTTCACTCTGCTCTTTCCAGATTGGCAATGTCGTCCTCATCATCTTTGTCAGCTACTTTGGCAGCCGAGTTCACCGCCCTCGGGTGATAGGAGTGGGAGGCCTGCTACTGGCACTTGGAGCTTTCCTGGTGACCCTTCCTCACTTCCTCTCGCAACCATATGAATACACCACACCGAGTGCTGGTAAGTGTCTCCACTCAACCCTGGATAGAAGGGATGTCTGTAACACAAGCAGCAAAACACAGAGGATGTTCCTTCTTAGATTTGATCTAGGTAGCATGGGTAACATGGGAGAAATGATAAGTTGAGAGGGTATTTTCTTATGCAGGCAGTTATTCTAAAGCAAGTTTAGATGGTTCAACCAAAGGCTTACAGGATGTCTGGATCTTGGCATAGAGATGTACACTCTCACCATCGTCCTCTACAGGTACTTTGAGTCTGTGCTCTGCTAGTTTTAGTTGACCCAAACAGAAGTCCTGCTCCTCTGATCATTGTTTCCTCATCAAGCTTGGTGAATGTACAGGAATTTGAAGGAGTACACTTACGTAATTAAGGACCAACAATCTCACGGTTGAGTAGGAAGTATGAATAAGAAGTACCCACATTGCGATATCAACTCTTGCATAACAAGATACAGCAATCAATTAGACCATTCCTGGTACATTACGCTATTTTCCATCTGCATCTTGACTGTTCAACTGCTCTATGCTCGTCTTGCCTGCATGTATTAGAGCAAGTGATTTCCAACTGAAAGGTAACCTTTAATTCAAAAAAATATATTCACCTCATTTCTTATCACTTTGCTCTCCACAGAGCTGTACGGTCATTGAGTTTTCTTATTTTCATTATTTTCATTTTTCCCTTATTTTCATTATTCATCTTATTTTCATCACCTTCCCTATCACAAACCTGGGCACAGTTGCATTGGACAGGGTTGCCCAAGCCTCCTTGAAAATGGGAATTCATCTTCATGAATTCATTCAGTGTATTATTTGTACACTGAATAAAAGCATGATGTTTTAACAGAATGATTCAAGGCAAATATTTTCTATTTTAACTCTGACTTCAACACAGTTTTGCAACCCCTTTTGATGCAACAGTTACATGTGGGATCCCTTCTTCATTCTCTGGGTATGTTATCTGAGCCAAAATTTTAGGTGACAAGTTCAATTCCTATTGTGAAGCACCAAACTTCCCCACAGATACTCCTGAAGGCCTCCAGAGGGAGTCTATCTCCACCTACAGCTGTTTTTTCAAGCTAAGCAGGACAGGATCTCTCTGGAGGTTGTCAAGACACTTCTTCCTCCCACAACTGCACACAAAGCTTGCCATAAGGCTAATAACCTCAACTGTAGTATGTGAGGTAGACAGCATCCCACAGCAATCCCAGTGATCTTTGGATCGCTAAGCATTCTGTGTCTCTGCTTTCTA
>JAUBOD010000258.1:509843-520966 GCA_032353885.1 Nothura maculosa | reverse complement strand
AAACAAGTCACTTCACTTTGGGCCTCTCTAGAGCATTGGTGCAATTCCTGGGGGGGTTAAAGATCTCTGCTTTCTTCCAGTGCCCCGTGGCAGGCGGCAGGCTCTACAGTGCCTTGCCCACCGAGGCTCTGGGCTGCCTGAATGCTGAGCTGGATTTGCACCAGAACAGTCCTGGCCATATTGGTCCTGTTTGGATAGTCGTTATCTGCTCAAGAAATTAATAGCTATGGTGCTGTGTATCAGTCTTCACGTGCTCTCAGGCCTTTTAATCTGTCAGATTCAAAATTATAGTGTTGATGAGTGTATCTTTTTCACATCGGTTATGGTCTCCCTTCTCCTTTCTCCTGATTTGCCATGTGATCACAGATGTTAATCTTATTGCTCTTAGTGCAGATGGATGAGAGCAATGGTGGCACCACAAATTCCTCTCCCAGCAGTGAGGGCCAAGTGGTCTTGCTGAGCACCCAAGCTGAAAGCCAGTGCAGTTGATGTCTCACCTATAGATCAAAGCCTTTTTGAAAAGGATAAGAAAATATTGTTATCTTCACTTGAGTCACAGAGAAATTAAAACATGAGGTCATGATAAAGCAGTGTTTAGATTGCCTGTCCCTGATGCCTCTCCTACACTAGTCAGTAGGTCATATGGTCTCTCCTAAGAACGGCTACTCATTTAATTGAGGCAGACTTTGGGAATAGGCCAACATATGATGACAACTCCAGTTTCCATGCAGAGTGCAATACCTAGAAGTGTCTACACTACATCAGGTTTCCAAACTTCAGTGCTTTAATCCTTGGGATGACAATGAGCTTCGGCCTCCTTAAGGCCTGCCACTTCTGAAAGCAAGGCTTAGGCTCCTAAGTCACTTCATCTCTTTGCCAGCTTCCCTCTTCCTGCCTGTGCCACAGAGAGGAAATGCAGAGTTGTTGGCAGCGCCAGCCAGTGAAAATCTTGCACTTCTAGTGAGATTAATTCTGGAAATTTTGGGAGTCAGTGCATTGAATATTAGCCTGATACTTTGGAGAAGAGAGTCTTGGCTTTGCCATGGAGGTGCTGGGTGGCCTTGGGCAAGTTGCTTCTCTAGTTAAGTCATGAAATTGCCTCAGCAGGGGTTTTTCATACCCTGTCCATGCATCATCTAGCACAAGGGGGTTTGAGTCCTGGATAGGGAGCAAGACACAGCTAAGGGAAAGATGGCACCATCAGCACTGACCTGCAGCCCGGACTATGAAACATGTATAAATGATGGCTCAGTGTAGGGCTGAAAGTGCATCAGGCATCAAATACCAACTTTTCTAACAGCTTAAGAGAAGGAGGCTTTAAAATGATTAGCCAGACTATGAACCGGTCAGGATTTGGGACAAAGGCTGCTCTTTATCATTAAGGAAACAAGTCAGTGACACGCATCCTCCTGCCTCCCTGCCTGGAGCCGTAGGTGTTTATGTGCAACCTCACTGGTCCCAGTGAGGTGCTGGCACGGCTCCCGACCTTCTTCCTCCAGGCTGTGCGGTGCCATGAGCTGGGCATTTGCACAGACTGATTTGGGCTGAACACACACCTCTCCCCGTCCTCGTGGCTGCTGTGACTAATGCTGTCCTGCAGGAAACCAGCCTAGCTCCAAGCAGACTAGTGCCTCGTGAAACCACGTTTAGTCATGGTGTTGTTCACACCAGTGATACTACGACTTGTGATAGGAAAGGGCAGCAGGGCTCTCGTTCCTCACGCCAAGGAGGGGGAATCAAAGGAGCCTCCGGACTCCCACATGAATACTTTGGAGAGTGGTCATTAACAGAGATCATCAGCTACCAGGCTGCAAGCACATACTGTGGGTTGCCCTGCCATAGCACTGGTAATGGCCCGAATCCATTAATGTCCTTATCTCTCACTGGCTGGTGAGACCAACTCCAACACATTGTTTGTCCACCAATAACATTGTTTGGTTGGGGAGACCAACTCCACATTCAACTCAGCAGAGATGTTAGTGCACCAGGTGGATGAGGTGCTGGTACAGCCTGTGAAAGTCTTACAGTCTGGGTTGAGTTAACATTGCAGCAAGAGACCTTGAACAGGATGAAAACCTCCTAACGTCCCAACCACAGGGATGTTGCAAGGAATTAAGGTCCTTGCTTTCAAAGCACCTGAGCTGTGAGGACAATAGAGATGTGGCAGCTTGGCCATCCTTGGGTTGGGTTCCTCAAAGATTCTGTCCAGGTGCCACAAGGAAACAAAGACTGTTGGCAGGAAAACAAGCCATGCCTTTGGTTTTGAATGTCTCCATGAGAGCAGCCTCATTCCACAACATGCAGTTTGGCACGAGAGGCTTGAGTGGCATTCCCTTTTTGTTACAATAAAATCATTATTAGCAAAGGAGGCTCGTTCTTTCAGAAAAGACTCCCTCCTCAGAAAAGCACTACCTCAAATAAACTTGCATAACAATTTTTGTGGTGACCCGCTCTTAGGAATGTGCTGCCACATTATGCCAATGAAAACCCTTAATCACCTAACAAATATTTGGTTTTGCTTTGCTTTTATTTGCTCAGAAGCATAGAAAAATCCACAAAGCTATTTCTTTAACTAGAAAGATGTGATGGCAATGTTGAAACAATCACAAATAATAATAATAAAAAGCCAGAATGAAAATGGCTAAATTAAAAGACCAGGATTTCTCTGTTTGCTCTGTAGCACTTTAATTTTGCCTGAGGAATGGTTTTTTCCATCTGAAAATATTTATGCTTTTCCACTGGCTTTGACACAGTCCATTCAAAGGCTTATATCCACTGGCTGAGCCCAGCTTTCCATCAATTTTATGGAGAACTTTCTATCCTCTGCTGACAGCTGAAATGTGGCTTGTTGGAGTTGGACTTCGGATGGACCTTTCACCTGCACAGTCACAGCAGGAGAAATTATTTTTCTTCCTTCTTCTTTAAGCAGTCTGTCTTTAAAAAAATGATTAAAAAACACACTGTTCTTTTGCTATACTTATGCTCATGCTAGCTTATGGTCAATAAAATACTGCAAAGGAATGGAAAAGGCAACAATAACTACTGATTAAAATGAGCCAGTTCAGTTGAACTCCGGTCATGTGTGACTCTTTAGGGAATTTGGGAGATTTCCTGGTACTTAGAAATTAAGATATTTGGTATAGCCTTCAGATCTTGTTCTTTTCTCATTCTAGGTAACAAGAGCCAGGTTCAAGCTGAACTCTGTTACTCAGAGAATAAGTTTGTGTGTCCAAACAAGACTCAGGATCCCCAGAAGGAGGCCAGCAGTATATGGGCAATGATGGTCATTGCCCAGCTGTTGGCTGGAATTGGGACAGTTCCCATCCAGCCCTTCGGGATCTCCTACGTAGACGACTTTGCAGGAGCAAACAACTCCCCTCTGTATGTTGGTAAGTGGAAAGATCCCTCTGCTTATGAAACAACCGAGTTGTTTCTTGCTGTTTCATCGCAGATTTCCCATTCTCCAGACCTTAGAGCTGAAATGAAGAGAAGCTTATTTGAAGATGAATCTGCTGTCTACCATGAGACAGTGCAAGAATAGGGAATATTCTTGGGTTCTTCTCTGGGTTGCTCTGGGAAGAGTAAGTGTGTGGACCACAGTTCATTGCAGGGAATGAAAGTTAGAAAAAGATTAGGACTGGTGAAAATTTGCATACTAGAGCTTAGCCAAGAAATACAGACTTTTCAAGTAGTAAAAACACACATAAAAAAAGATTGTTTCTTGCAGATTATTTCACTAAATTGACAGATAAGCAAATCTGCAAGCAAGCAGATAAGCAAATCAGAAAACCCCAGTTTCAATCCTGTTATCACTCAGCGGAGGTGTGGTTTGGCAGCCATAGTCCTTTAAAACTTTATGATTTTCCTTTAAAACTTTATGATCCAAGGTGATTCATGACAAGATATGGCCTGGACAAAATCCCCTGCCCAGCGAAGGCAATGGATGTGGAAGGAGCTTGAATAACACCTCTCTCAAGGTCCACTGCTGCCCCAGGCCACAGAACTGAAAGGCAGGAGATGAAGGACAATGTGAGAGAGCTGTTGAACCTGGAGGAGGATCAAGGGTGGATCTTATTAATGTTTATAATTTTTGATGGAACAGAGATATTCAAAACTCAACTGACATGGTTCTGGACAACCTGCTCTAACCAAAATGCTTGAGCAGAAGAGTGGGACCAGATATCTCCATGAGGTGCCTTCCAACCTCAACTGCTCTGTTATTCTGCGATTCTGTCATCTCATTCAGATTTGATTCCCACAATGTCCTGGAATTGTGTAATTGAGGTAGAGACTTGTTGAAAAAATGAGAGATTCTGGACAGAGGAAAGTGCAATGAGACTCTTCTCAGTCCCACCTCTCTATAGAACCAGAAAGATCATTGCAAACAGCTCTAGCAGGAGTGGCAGCTCTAGCAAAGATTTGCTGCCACATGATGGCAATTCCTCATGGTGTGTCTTCCCCCTGAGCATCTGGTTGGATCCAGGTGAGGTTCTCTCCACTGAAATGCTGGGTTGCCTCTCCTGTTTAGTCCCCACAGTAAATCTAATCATGTAAACATTTATTTATATCTACAGTGAAGGCATTAGGAAGCCCAGGAAGGAATATAACTGGATAAATCATAGCTGGTTCAGGCCAAGTGGGTATCCAGAACAGCTGAGTGAGCTGGAACATCTCCCTTGCTTTAGTGTCTGTGAAAACATGGTGCCAATCATGGGGTGGAAAGTAGTAAGAAAACCTTCTCAGAAGCTCTTATTTAGCATCTGTTTATTATGCTTTGGCCAGAGGCAGGACAGGCTACAGGAACCACACGTTGTACAATTAAAGCAGTTGTTTGAGAAAGGCTTTGAAGTTGATGTTGTTGCTGTGGGATCAGCCATCAGTCCTTCCAAGAGACAGGTTCCCAAGCTCAGAGAGGTTGCTGATCCCATCGAGGTAGGAATTAGTTTACATGTTAAACTGTGAATCTTTTCCTTGGGAACAATAGAGCCCAGCTGGCCCCGGAGCCCCAGCATGATCTTCCCATTCAGTCTGTAAGCTATTTAAGAACCTAATTCCTCTTTGTACTGAACAATGTCTTTGGAGCAGCCAAAGGCATCCGAGTGATTTAGGAGTCACAACCGGATATTCCAAAATAAGGTAAGCGTTTAAAGAGAAGGGAAAGCCTTTGGGATTAGACTCCCAAGGACAGGCTTTGTACAAGTGCTACAGGGCTTGGCAGGGTCCAGACCCACCCAAGCATATTTTGGGCCAGACTCCTGCTAAGAAGCACTGCCATACCATGTAAGAGCTCTGAAGAAAGGCTTGCATGCCCCTTCCAGCAAGGCTCCCGTCTTCCTCTTAGCTCAAATAGTTCTGACTGGCAAAATGAGAGCAGGAAATTGGGTTCTCTTGTTGTTATTGTAGTTGTTGTTGTTGTTGCATTTTGTTGTTGTTTCCCAGTAGCTGTTTTCCTTTCTTTTTCCCTTTTTCTCCATAAGTGGCTTAGAAGAACTCCTTGGCAGGGAGCAATCACAGTAGGAGTTCTCCTTTACAGGCGTTGTTTTGCTGCCAGAAGCTGCAGGAAACCCATTTATCTCATCTGCTCAGCACCCATTAGCAAGGTCATGTTTTCATTAATGATCCGGCACTTGCAGTGCCCCTCTCTTGCACACTGAGCTCACCAGAGGCTTGGATTGGCACCCAGGCTTCCTAGGCAAAACTGGAGTTCATTGGAAAATCTGGCCACTACTGCTTCCCTTGGAAAGCAGATAAGGATGTGAAGATTTGGCTCCCAAGATAACGTAAAACAAACTGATCTTCCCTCGGTGGTGAAGCATGAGCAGCCCCAGGACAATTCAGTGCCTGTTGGATTCTCAAACCTGCACATCCTGATGAAGGAACATGGGGTTGGTTCATTCTTTATAATAATAGATGTTTAGATATCGTTGGTAATTTTAGGACCATGGGAATGTCCCTGATGGAGAGTATAGCTACTGCAAGTCTAGATGACCTCAATACAAAGTAAATGCCACTGCGTTTTGAATCTTGTTGTATTCTAGGTCTTACTATCTTCTTACGGCAAATAACACTACTGTCTAATCATATATGATATTAAATACAGTGTTTTTTTAAATAAAATCTCTGCTTTTAAATATTTTTATATTTTAGAAAAAAAAAACATTACCTTGCCTACTTGGGAATACCACCTTTAAAACAGGAACACAGCTGAGGCATGGCAGTGAGATCAGATGTCTCCATACCTAATCTGCATGTAGCCGAAAGGCATCTATATTATATGAATGTCATTGACTTCAGTTGGACTTGGCTACTTGCTTAAAGTTCAGATGCTGCATGACTATTTGGTTGAATAGCGGGTAGGATTGTATGGTTTGTAGCAAGGAAGTGCAAGGTGTTATTTTTTAATGAACACAGAGATTTCCTGGAATTTGCAAGTACTGGACTCTGGATGCAGAGCAAATTGTTCAAACTAGGGGAGGAGGGGGAGCAACTTGGCTGGGGGTGAGCAGGACTCTCCACTCAGCAACAGCCCAACACTGCAACTTGAGCCAGGCTTTTCCTTCTGACCAGTTCTAAAGGGTCATGCAAAGAGTTTCTTTCAGGCAGGAAACTTGAATCATTTCATTCCAAAGAAGAAAAAAAGGAAGTCTTTTGACTTTCAGTGCTAGGTCTTGCATCTATTTTTTCCTTTGTTTTTAAACAAATGGTTCAGGAGAACCGAGGCTAATGTACAAATGTTTACTATCCCCAGTTTAGCATCTCTCTCCTTCTTCCCCAAAGCTTTGACCAAATACTTTCACTCAGCTCTCAGGACTGAGACTGCTTAGTTCCCTTTGACTGCTGTGGGAGGTGAGGGCCTCTAAGCCCAGGAGTTCACCTCCCTGCTCTTCCCTGTGCTTCCCACTTTGTCATGGTGAATCCCAGATATTGAAAGCAGAGCTACAACCTTTGAGCACATCAGGAAAGCTCTGATCTCAGCAGAGCACAGAGGCTGTATTTGAAAGGCAGATACCTGTCTACCTTCTAAGGTTATTGGATAAACAGGGCATTCAATATATGATCAGCGATGAGCTGTTCATCAGCTGTCACCCGATAGATGACTCTTGTGTTTAACATGTTGTGATGTCTTCCCTTATCCATATAGGAAGATGAACGTAATATCTGGAGGTCCCTTAGTGTCAGCTTATTCATGCTGGTTCTTTCTCCTCCTTTTAGCCATCCTCTTCTCCATCGCAGTGTTTGGCCCTGCTTTTGGATATTTGCTGGGATCTGTGGTGCTGCGGCTCTTTGTGGATATTGGGAGAGTGGACCTTGGTAAGTATTTCCCAGGTGGACTTTCTAGTAGCCTTCTGTGAATTAGACAATCATCCTGAAATGATTGAGGATGGTCTCACATCTTCATCACGGACTCTGCCAAACTGAAATACCCCCTGTAGCTGCTGAAATGTGCCTGTTGCCATCATGGTGAGAAAGTGTCACGTTATTCTAGCACCGTGGAGAAGAGCAGAGCGGGTAGTGAAGTGTCCTGGGAGGGAGAAGACCACCATGGGCAGCGGTTGCCTTAAGTGTGCATGGAGTGGCTTGACTCTTCTTGGCACACTCTACCCTCAATGAATCCATAGTCTCTACAGACAGTGGCACCAGATCAGCGCCCTACCGCAGGGCTTATTTTCCTTAACTGCAGTGTGTGCGTATGATTTCTGGTAACTTAATCACCAAAGAATTCTCCCCAGCTTCATCATTAATGTGGCTTTTCCTGTGTTTCCATAAAGAGATCAGAGCCCGCGTGACATTTTTGTCTGGTGCCTGATAAGAATAATAAATGAATCCGAAGCAGGAAACAGCAAACAAGCCTTGGCTTGGTCCCTGTGGCGACAGACAGATTTAGCAGTCTCTGTGTGGTCGCTCCGTGATGACGTTTGCACCCCGAGTGGATTGGTCCTGTTTGGGGAAGTTGGGCGATTGTTTTGGCGGGGTGTGGGCTCCTCTCGCGCCGCACCCCGGGTTATTCCTGCCTGGCAGGAAGCCTGCGTGGAGAAGCAAAGGGCCCAGACTGCTGTTTGTTCCTTTTCCACTCATAAAATCCTAACAATGGGGAGATGCGCTCCCCATGCCAAGCCAAGCAATCGCTCGACCTCCCGTGAGTAACGTTGGCCCATCCGAAGGATGTCTGCGCTGGGGATGGAATGGCTCTCCTCTCTCCTCCTTTTTCCGGAGAAGGGTGTGAGAGCCCGGAGCTTTATTCACTCGGAAATCACTCTCATTAGAAGCGCTCTTCCACCAGTACAGGTCCTTCCCTTGATGTCTCCGAGCAGGCAGTTACCAAGGCTGGAACAATGGGAGAGGAATTATTTCCAAGAAAGTGGCTGTGCAATTCTCCCACTTCCCGTCTTCTCCAGGCAATCGCTATAACCAGCCACATTCCAAACAAGCCATGTGCCCCAGGCAAAGAGGAATAGCGTTAGGACCCCGTAATCACTGCATTGCCGACTGGTTCAATGGGGAATACTTGAATCTGTGCCATCCACATATTTTGGATAACTATTTGTCCTATGAGCACTTGTGAAGCTCAGGGTGGTTCAGATAAGCAGAGGCAGGATAAGTTCCTTGCTGGAACAAAGGAAGTAAAAACACAACCACATGGGGCCGAGTGAAGGGACCCACAGGTTTACAGCACCCATGGCTGATCTTGCACGTTATGAACCTTGGTGGAAGCTCCACTTCTGTCCATTCACACAGAATGCATCTGGTGTAGAAGGGAGTGTGCCACACACAGGCCCAAATGAACCCTTTGTGCTCTGCTGGTCCATATTTGCATGGATAGTTGTCCCTCTTAGAGCATGCAGGAGCAGAGCTCTTATGATGGGCCCTTGTGTCTTGCAGCCACAGTGAGTCTGACGCCCAAGGACCAGCGGTGGATCGGAGCCTGGTGGCTAGGACTGCTCATCTCCTCAGGCTGCTTGGTTGTCACTTCCATTCCTTATTTCTTCTTCCCTCGGTACATGCTCAAAGGACAGGTAAGACCCAAGGTCTGCAGGGCCTAACATCTTCTTGCCAGAGCTGTGCTCTACTTGCCCCTAGAGGAAAGGGATGCAGGAGAGGAAAAGAGTACAGGAAACTTTCTGAGATTAGTTTATAATCCTTCACAAGCAAAAAACATCTTTAAAACAAGCTCCATGCCTGCAGCAGATGAAGGGCAGGGCCCTGCATTCCTTCACCATGAATGAGAAAGCCAGACTGCCCCAGGTCTGCAGACAAAAAGCAGAGCTCATGCCCTTCCCATCAGCTACATGCCTTCTTGTGCCTCCTTTCCTGCTTGCCCTTACCTCTTTGTAAGTCCTTCAGGCTCTTCTGGTCTTGCCATTGACCTTAAACTGTGGAACTCTGTAGCCCAGCAGAGCAGGTGGAGCTGGTGCTGGTTCAGATCACTGTGCTGAGGACTCTGGAGCACTTACAGCCTAGTAGTGAAACTGCTCAGCTGAAGAGCATGACCAGACACAAAGCAGATGGGATGTGCTTCCACTACAGGAATGGAAAACTGACAGGCTCCTGTTAGAGCAAGTGGAAATCCATCTTCCAGGCAGCTGAGCACTGCTGTGATTTCCTCTGGAAGAACAAAGCCTTCTGAACCCCAGCATTAAGGCACACAAAATTAGAGAGCATCTGCTGAGAATGTTTTCGGTAGAGCTAAGAGAGGGTGGCTCGATGGCTTGTTGGGGTCCATGCTTCATGACTTGACCCTTCTGGTGTACCCTAAATGGTTGTACTCCTACCTGCCGACAAAGGCTGCACAGTAACACCCATAACATATTAACATGGGCCAGTCCTCTGCAAGATTACACATCAGCAAGGTCATCAGCATAGAGACCCTCTGCTCAAACTAGTGTCCTCAAGTGCAGGACATACAGGAGGAGTGCTAGAATAAAGTTAGGCCGAGCTGCTTGAAAAATGTGCTTTTCCTTTGGAAAAAAAATGTTAAAGAAGAGAGGCAAGATTCTTACAAAACAGAAAGATCCAAACTTAATGAAATGCTCCATTTCAGCATTTTTAAACTCAAGACTTACGGTTTAATTTTAAAAATATCTAGTTTGGAGTAGTTCAATTGTTGTTTTTTAAGGTCAAAAGCAAAGCCAAAATATTTCATAGTTGCAATTACAGTATGCACCAGACTTCAGGTGACCCACCTCCAAGTCTCCTTTTCAGGCCTTCTGCAGAACTAAAAATGTGGTGCTTGTCCTTCTGTCAGGATTGGGGAGAGGAAGGCTCCCCAAGCTCCTTAAAGCTGTCCATACGGGATGAGCTTTTTGTCTTTCAGCTCTCCTCATTAGCTGCAGTGAGTCTTTAAGCAAACTTGAGGAAATTGCACGCTTAGCAGGAGATGAATATCTCTGATAGCCATATCACCCCTCCTATAACCTAGCTCCTTGCCTGGACTGTATTAACTGCACACAAGTGCTCCCCCCTCACCTCAAGCTGGTCTTCTCTCCCTTCCCAGGACTCCAGCTCAGAGTCTGGCATGCTGAGGAAGATGGAGAAGGGAGAGGCTGAAGAAATCTCCTTGCTGGAATTCATAAAAAGTAAAGAGCGGACACGTAATGGCAGGGGGGATAGTGTACATGGAAGATGTTGTGCTCCACACTGCTGCCTCCAGCCACACCAGGGCAGATGGAAGCCACCACGTGCCCATTTTCCAGCTGAAAGTGCTTGTCAAGAGCCTTCAAGTGACTCCACTGCCTTGTATGGAAGTACTGGAGCCAGCTTAGGGACATCTAGGGTCTAACCATGCTCAGCACCTAAGTCCCTAAGTGCTCAGCACTGGGCAGACACAGTTATTTGCTAAGAACTACTGGAAGACAGACCATCATACAATGGCTCTGTAGGACCTCAGTCATTTCTGATAAAAAAACCCTCTGAGATGCTTAAATGACATGAGCACCCTGTAAAATGCTCCTCAGAGTGTTTTTAATCCACTGCTGCATGGAACATCGGAGGCTGCAGGTGCCACTAGCCATTGCTTTAAGATCGCTACATTGCGATCTTCTCTGAAGACCTCCTTCTCTGGAGGTCTCCAAACCCGCCTGGATGCCGCCCTGTGCCACCTGCTCTAGGTGCCTGCTGGAGCGGGA
>JAUBOD010000258.1:455890-472580 GCA_032353885.1 Nothura maculosa | reverse complement strand
AGCTGTACAACGAACCAGAAACAAGTAGTTTTGGAGAAGGAGGAAGACAACAAACAGAGAAAAACAGCATCTCTGTGAACACAAGATGTCCACTTCCCTGCAGTCTACGCCCTCAAGTGAGCAGAGGATGGGACATGGTCCCTTGCAGCTCTCCTAAAGCACACAAGAAGCTAGATTCCTTTCTGAGTGTCATGTGCACCAATAGGAACATGCAGGAGGATCATTCCTGGCCCTGGGAAAGGTTCACAATAGCTTTTTCAGCATGGGCATCTCCCAAGGCATCATGATTCAGCCAGCCTCAATCACAAGCAGAAGTACAAATCCACACGCTCCAACAGAAATTGAATAGTTTTCCAAAATTCGGAAAGTTTTGCAAAAAAAGGGAGAGTAAAGACTCTCCTTTGCAGCAGTCTCTTTGCAAATAAGCCCAAAGGGCCAGTATCTGTGATCCAGCCAGACTATATTCAGTATGTTGCCATGCACCATCTCCCTAGCAGCTGAATGATCTGAAATATTTAACTCTATTTCTCACCTCCTTTGCCACACCTGGCAATGGAGATGCCATTAGGCTCCACAATACCCACAGCCCTCTCCCCTTTGAGTTCTTTAATAGAAACCAATAAATGCTGCTTAGTAGCTGCTCTGGGAGACCACAGCAAAGCAAAAACTCAGGCGGACACTGGCGATTGACTAGAACTTCAGCAGCCTTTGGAAACTTGCAGTTAAAGTATGTGACCAATTTCATATCACATTTCTTGCCGGCCCATACTATACATTTCACCTTAATTCTGACCCTTCCTGTCAGGATTGTACAGACCAAGGGGATTTATGCACAGCTGACTTTCTCCATAGTGGCGACATATCATTCAAACATCTTCAGATTAACCTATGCTATTTCCATTTTCTCTTTCCTTTGAAATTTTGCCTCTTCTCTTTGAAATATAGCTCTACCAGAAGACACCTCCCCTCTTCCCAGCCACTAGGCCTTATGTCCTTCCGTGTAGAGAAAGAGGAGGACTATTCATGGGTACTAACATATGACTGCATGCTATTATTCAGCTAATACTCTCCAACTGCAGTGACATAAAGAGCATTTTCCATGAGAGGACGTTAACCATCATTGCATTTTATGAGGGATTAGAAGAGACTACCACCTCCTTTCTGCTAGGAGAATCCCCTGCCTCTTGACTTTCTAGGCAGGGAGGACAGCAGCAACATGCTTGATGTGGCTACCTGACCTCACAAAACCATGAGCAGAGAGAGAAGACTGAAATACATGGTTCAAACAAAGGCGGGCCTGCAACAGCACAATAAAAACACATGGGAGACCAAGCAACGCGCTGTGACAGCAGCAGGACAGAGCTCCACTCACTAAATGTGGCCTGGGAGCTTGCCAAGCCAAGACTGGCAACAGACAGTGGAACAGGACTAGAAGTATGACAAGCCACGGGTGCAAGGTAGGACATGAGTCTCCCCTCTTAGAACAGTCGAGGTCTCAGAGAGCCAAGGGTGCCGCAGCAGGAGGTGGCAGCACCCCAGGAACCAGTGGAGATGTCAGCACATTGCAGCAGCCATGCTACCTTCTCCAGAAGCTGCATGCAGAGGTGCCCCTCAGAGGCCTTCATTTGAGCACTCTTTAAGCTCCTGTTACTGCCCTGAAGTTTAACCCAACACACTCAGGCTCAGCAGAGAGGCCTCCTAGTTTCTCTCCCACTCCCTGAACACCTTTCCGGATAGAGCAGCCCTTTGCAGCACAGGTTGCACAGCTGTGCGAGTGGTGCCCCTCTCACAAGCTCTCCCTTCCCTCTGGCTTCTGCAGCCAAGGTTGAGCCCTCCTCGCTCGGCCAACTGCTGAGGACAGCAGCAGACCTTCCCTTAGCCATGGGTTGCACTTGGAGCCCTGCGGAGCACGGCGAGAAAACCGCTGCCGTTAAGGTTAAAAACATCATCTTCACTGAGAGATCCCCAGCCATGTCCACCAAAGCAGGAGGCTGGCAGATTTCCCTTTGCCTTTTTGTTCTGCTTTTGCTGTCACTCGGCAGTTTTTTCTATAAACCACCGTGGTCTAAAGGGTAAAGCCTGGAGTCCTGAGAGCTTCTGCCTCCTGGGATCCCCCAAACTGCCTTCAGCAGACACTTACCCACTATCCCGAAGGACAGCACGGTAGAGAGGACAAGTCTCATACTTGACCAGGGAGTCGGATGCACAGGAGGGGAATGCAGCAGCCTTGGTCACAGACTATCCCCTCCAAGTCTGTGATGGCTCTGAAACCACTTTCCTCCCCTTTTATAGAAAAAGAGCCCTGGTTGTGTTTGCAAAAGCAATGACCTAACACTGTTTGTCCTTCCTTGTTACTCAATTGCTCCTGGGTCGCCCCCCTTCCTGGATCAGCCCTTTTTTTTTTTTTAAGAAGCCTTTCACTTTGGCACCGAATCCCATCGCAGGTGGGAGTTAGAGCAAGGCAAGGAGCATTTTGTTTCTCCAAGGGGCTTCCAATGGAAAATTCCCAATTGGTGACATTTGAATTCCCTCCACAGGCTAAAATGCCATGGGAGGGGCTATTTACTTTGTTCCAGCTACCCCCTGCCTTGCACAGCCTGGTCTCCAAAAGTCCCTACTGAGACCTGACCCAGCCCTGAATGTTGTGCCTTTGCCAGTAACTATTGTGCTCATCACCCGCTGGCTTGCAGCACTCCCAGCACAGACTTTTTCTCCCTTGCACTGCTCTGGCAAAGGAGACGCAGTGCAAAGGCAGTAAACACGCTTTCCTGGCAAGCAGTTTGCAGCATGCCAAGAGAAGACAGCAACAGCTATCAGGTCACTGGCTGCCACCCTGCATCCAGAAGGAACCCACACGCTACCAAGCTGTGGTCACCATTTGTGGTGAAATCCTGGAATTAGTGGCTTCCTCCTTCTCTCCCTTTAGGTACTGCTCTCCTTCTTGTCCTGAAAACCTTCTCAATGTGGTTGCAGTCACACCTGGTTTCTCTCTCTGCATCCAGAAATAAAGGGTCACGCCTAGGCTTTTCTAAGACCTATCTCGATGTTTCTGCAGGCTTGATGCCCCAATCTGCAGTGCAAGCTGCAAAACAAACTCCAGATAGACTCTCACACACACGAGAATTGGACTCCATAAAATATGTGGTTACAACACTACCCACAGCAGAAAAGTTATTTGCCACCTGAGAGATGAAATGGAAGGACATGGAAAGAAGCATGGAAATTTGCAGTGCTGCAATGAGTGGTTTCACATGCTTTTCTTTTAACTCTTTTTTCTTACTGAAGATGGAAATTCTTGTTGTCTTGGATTTTAGCAAGTCAAAACTCTGGTTTATGGAAGCAGGAGCACCATTATCATAAAGAAAAGAGCTAGGCCAGTTCCTCCTAAGGATTTTAGTCTTGTTATTTATGTTGTCTTAAGTTTTCTACAGCACCTCTTCCTGAGGCAAGTTGCAGTGTTACTACACATCACAAATCCGTCGTGTTGCAACATTACAGATCCTGGCTGCTCCGTTTTCAGAAAGTCGATGCTGCTAAAAATTACATGAATGATGAAGAAATACAAATTAACACACCCATCTGACCAACCACAGGCCAATGGTGAGGCATAAACACATTTGTCCTCTCTGAAAAAAACAGGGCTTGGCCCCGTGTTATATAAAATTGAAGGTGAAGTAATACCACTTATTCCTACTTTTCCCAGTGGAAAGCTTATTACCATGAATCCACATGTGTACTCTGTGGTTTTGTGGTTGAAACAAGGCTGGATTTGTTTGGCTTTAGCTGATTTTAGCTACAGCCTGAGGAAGGAACTAAATTTTGGTTATGCTGGGATGAAGTTAGAGCCAGCGCAGCCATCTGAGAGATGGCTCCGTGTTGGCTGTTCTCCATGGCAGATCTCAGCCTAAAGCCAAAGGCTGGCACTAAGCCTATGGTGCAGCTCTCTGCTTAACCCTAACCAGGGAGAAGAAAAGCTGTGATCAAGATGCCATACAAACACAGGCATCTCACCTGGCTCTTTGGAGCAGTTAGTTCATTGTAGATGTGCCTCTCTACCAACAAAATCATTTGAAGATGGTGCTGCCATTTCCATGGGTCACCAAGCTGCAATCAGACCTTGCTCACCTCAAGACACCTTGCTCACCTCAAGATATTAAGAGAATAACACTTTAAAAATAGGGGGAATGGGAAGAAACAAGAAAGCAAGCAAAAAAAAAACAAACCAAAAAAAAACACCCAAACAAGCAAAAAAAAACCCCAGTGAGTTGCAGAGGGTAACATACATCCACCAGGACACTGGCCTCATCCATACATCTTGTTTCCCCTCAGAAATGGGAATTTCTTAGTTGTGACTCAGAGAAGACTGGAGCTGCTGGCAGCAAATATACTACTTGATCAACCATGAAAATGGGCTTAGTCCTCAGTTTTTCTTCCTGTTCTGGTCACAGAGGTCATGTCACAGCAAGGTGGAGTAGACTACCTGGAGCCTCATGAGAACCTATTTTTCTAGAACTTCTTCCCTGCTCCTCTGTCTGTAGCCGAGATGGAAAGCAGCACCAAAACTGGCTCTTATCTGGCCAAAGTGTCCAAGTCAGGCTATGGGATAAGATGATGATTGGTAGGGAGAAGTCAGGGGCCTTCTGCAGAACTGACTTACCTATTTAATGTAATCATCTGGGGAAAAAAAGCTCTTCCTGACCCCAGGAGTGTCCTGGAAGACAGGCTTTCACTTCCTCTTCAGAACCCAATTAGAGGTGTATCTTGCAGAAGCTGCAAAGCTGTACCATGTGAAAGCCAGATCTACAAGCACGTCCGTGACCAATGGCAGACTGGAACCAACTGTACCTCCTCATGGCTCCCAAGACCCAGATAGCATCTCCAATACCCGAAGAGCGGTGGTACTCTTTCCAGAAGCCTGCTTTTATCCCTCTCTTGAATACTTGGACCACTTTTGAGGACATTTTCCAACTCCAGAGTCACCGTGTCTAACTTATTCCCAGACAATGCCACAAACCCATTTTGCTGCTCTTTACAAGAAATACTCAGTGTCAGGTTATGCCTGTGTTGCAATATGCTGTTTTCTACCTGGGATGAGATGGACTGGCCAGAGGAGAGTGGGAGCTGGTATCTCTGGCTCAATATTTGCTCCTCAATCTTGCTTAACTTCCAAACAACACACAGCAAACAAAGAGCCCTCTGTCAGTTGTAAGTAGCTCCTTCCGGCTCAGAGCTCAAAGCTTATCGACAGACTGGAATCTCTTTTCTGAAGCCGCTTACCATGTCATTCCATCACAGGTATTTGGGGGAGCTGTAACTAATGAATGTGACAGTCATGCCAGAAACCAGCTCTTTCTACCTCACACAGCTCTTCTATTGCAAGGTGTCACTGCCCATGGTCCTATCCTACACGTTCCCCATGTGGCAAGCACCAACCAGTCCAACGTTGATGGGAGGAAAGATTTTCTTGGCTAAGAAGCAGCCACACCACTGACTCTCCGCAAAAAGCACCAGCCCCATTCCTGAAGCGGGCAGTGATTTGTGCTCAGTCAGCCAGAGGTCAAAAGGAAACTCGCATCAGGTATTTGTGACATACCTCAAATACTGTGTTCACTTTTGGGCCCCTTTTGACAAGAAAGACATTGAGGAGCTGGAGGGTGTTGAAAGGGCAACAAAGCTAGTGAAGTGGCTTGAGCACAGACCTTACAAGGAGCCGCTGAGGGAGCTGGTTATTTAGTCTGGAGAAGACTCAGGGGAGACCTTATGACTGTCTACAACTACCTGAAAGGAGGTTGTAGTGATGCGAGTGTCGATCTCTTCTTCAGAATAACTACAGATAGAAGAAGAGGAAACAGCCTCAAGTTGGACCAGAGGAGGTTCAGGATAGACAGTAAGAATTACTGCATAGAAAGAGTGGTCAAGCATTGGAAGGCTGTCCAGGGAAGTGGTGGAGTCACCATCACTGACATTGTTGTAGAAATGTGTAGATGAGACATTTAAGGACTTGGTTTAGCAGGTACAGTGTTGAAGGGTTTAGGGCTGGACTCGATGATCTTGAAAGTCTTTTCCAACCATAATGATTCAATGATTTTCATGATTCTAATGAAGCATTCAGGTGTGCTTAATCTACCCAAAGGTTAATGGGATTTCTGGTGACTCTGTGCAACTTTAGAAACTGCAATATTCTCAAAGGGCGTTGGGAAGGGAACAAAGGAAAAAGGCAGTGGGTTAATGATTGCTACTGAAGACACTTGTAAATACTGTTGCTTGAGCCAGATAATATTTGTGCCTGTTTCCAAGGGGTTTTCCAAGCATGTTCCCTGTATGCAAAGACTTGTGGGAACAAAACAGTAAATACCAATAGCATGGGGGGTGTAGGAGTGCCAGTTGTCCTGCACGGCCACAGCGCACTCAGCTCTGCTCCCTCCTACACACCCAGGTCTCACTCTGGTGCAAGGATCAAATATTTGTCCATCAAATGGCTGTATCAAGCTCTGCAGGATGGGCTGGCCTGTCTCCACAGAGGTCTGTCTCCAAGAAGAGCCCCAGAACCAAGCCATGGTCAATGCTATGGGACACCTAGCCAGGCCCTACGTTGCTTTGGGTGCTACCTGCCTTCAGCAGTCAGATGTCATTGCAACAGGGAACAGAAAAGGCCTCTGGCAAATGCAGGCCATCTTGCAAGGGGAACAGCCCAGCGAAAACTGGAGAGGGAGGTAGAAGGTCTGTGTAGACCAAGAATAATTTTGTTCAAGCCGTGGGCCCAGAGTTCCCCCTAAGGACACAGAGCAGAGACAGGGAGCCAAAAGGAAACCAGAGGAGAAAGCAAGAGAAAAGGCTGCAAAAGGAAAACATGTGAATTCACGACTTGCAAGCTTTTCCCAGGAGAAAAATGAAGGGAAGTCCAAGGTATTGCAAAAGGAAAACATGTGAATTCACGACTTGCCAGCTTTTCCCAGCAGAAAAACGAAGGGAAGTCCAAGGTATTTAGGAGAAAGGAGTTGGATGCTGGCCAGAAGGACCGGGGTCCTGTCTCTTGCAACAGAGCAAACATCTATAGTAACGTAGAAGATTCCTATGCTCTAGAGCCACTGGGCTGGGCTGCAGAAATCCCACTTGGGCAAACAAAATGCCTCTCCACTAAGGTTTTGTCTTCAGCTGACACGAGCCCTGGGCCAACAACAGTCAGTGCTGGAGCTGACCCAAAGAGTGGGCGACTGAACCTCTTGTCATCCTCCCAAGTCCACAGGCAGCTTGGCCAAGCATTGTACTCAACTGTTTGATAGCCTCTCTGGCAATAAATACATAAATAAATAAATAAAATAGAGAGAGATTTGGGCAGTAAATGAGCAGGAAAAGGGTCAACTCACCTATGGGTCAGGCCGAACTTTACCTCTTGCTGTTCAGCCCCTTTCCAGTTAGTTAATTCATGGTAATCATTAATATTGCAGCCCTGGCGTGTAGAGAATCTCACAATAAGTCATTTTAAAATGGTCGTGACAACTACATGTAGCTGAGAGACCTGTTTGCAGCCATCTTCCCTGGTAGTTTATCAACACAGTTCTGTGGCTGTTTGTTTTCCTTGTGGATTAATAACGAGTGTTTTGAGAGCACCCCAAAATTATGTTTATGGAAATCCCTCCTTCCTGCAGCACTTTTGTTGCCTTTTTTTTTTTTTTTTTGGTAATCATTTTGAAGCTGCATTACAAGACATCAGTAGAAAGGAGTTTTCAGAATAACAGAAAGACTTAATCTGTTTCGGAGGGGCCTTCAACTCCAATCAAAATTATTTCCTCTGTGTTTGAACTTTTCAGAGGAGACCTGACAGGTCAAGAGTAGTGAATCTTGCAGAAATCTCACTCTTTTCTGCTAAATAACTAATAAAAATACAACATCAGTGACTAAATACAAGCCTGTGAAAACCGAGTAGCAGTATTTTCTTCTGGAAAAAAAAGATGTAAAGGGTTGGCAAAGAATAATTTTTCCATTAACTAATTAACTGCTGGGAATTAATTTACAAGGGCTGTTAGCCTCAAAATAAAGAGTTCATAGAAAGCATTGATTAAAAGTGAAGTGAGATAAAATGTAATCAAAGAATTCTTGCTTTGAATGCCCTACAAAGCAAGAATTCTACAAAGCTCTCTCTCTCTCTACTACAAAGCTGAGATCAAGCCCTAAAAGACATTCCATGCTGTTTTCAGGAGGAGGACAGGATCCCTGAGGGAGTGGGACATCGTTAACCTTTGCTTTGAGGAGCGTGTGCTTTGGTTGCTTAGACCCACGTACTAAGAGCATGTGCTGGCCATCTTCCCTTGATATGAAGTCTTGTGGCCCCAGCCATGCAGGACACAGTGAATTCCCCCAGTTCTTGGCAGGCACTTTGCTTAGACCCCAAGGTGCCACCTGATATACCCAGAAATATCCTGATATACCCAGAAATGTCCTGATATACCACAGAGCTGGGCTCTTCACAGCTCCACAATTACTAGCAAAATGGGCTTTGCAAACAGGTGAGGACACTCATGGATCTCAGTGCCTGGTTTAACAGCTAGCAAACACAAAACACAGGTCGTTACACACCAGAGATTAGACAGGCAAAATGACTTTGGAAAACTACCTGTGATTCCAGCTACAGTTCTGGAACTGGACCT
Organism: Nothura maculosa; assembly: GCA_032353885.1. NCBI lineage: Eukaryota > Metazoa > Chordata > Aves > Tinamiformes > Tinamidae > Nothura > Nothura maculosa. Next base: position 463,932 of record JAUBOD010000258.1, on the reverse strand, counting down.
CTAGAGCTGTGGCAAACTGTCCCTCGGGCTTTCTGCTTTCCCAAGAACCTAAATTGTAATGTGTCCAGGCCCTGATGCAGATCACGAGCTCATACTGTGCTTTGCAAATGGAGAAGGGGAAGAAAGACCCAGTGCAAGCCAGGCCATGGTGCTATGTGCCAGTGTGAGGATGCACCTTGCTGTTTCTACCACACTCTGGTTGCTTTCAGGTGTGGGCAGACCAAACTTGGTTGCTGCCGTGCCCTCACCTGCCTTTGCCCCTCTGCAAAGGGTAGGAGCCTGTCATGGTCATGGCCTGCAAGACACGTTACTCACAACAGCCCCATGTTCTTGCACAACAAGCAGAGGAGCCAGGACAATCCTCATCTCTGTCCACGCTGGTGACCACCATAGCAATGGAGAAAGATCTCGCTTTACTGAAGGATCTCTAATAAACCCAAAGGCAGAGCTGATTTTCCAGCCTCCACCTCCCTCTTAAGAAGCCCAAAAATTAATTTGCTGGCCTGTCAGTCAGGATGTTCTCACCAAGATAAAATTCTGGCACAAGTGGGCCAAGGCAACAGCCCCTCCTGTTCTGGCCACTCTGATCCCTGGCCGCCCTGGCTTGGCACAGCTTTATGGGCACTGCTGGGCTCTGGCTCTCCAGCTTCCTTGTACCCTTCAGTAATTGCTGTTTTGCAATATGAAAAATAATAAAAGTCTCAGGGATATTAGGAAACCAGGGAGGAGCAAAGAGGGAGGGAAAAGGGCCAAGCTAAGAAGGCTTCAATCCCCCTCCTGAAGGCTTTCAGACCCCCTTGGCTTTTTAATCCTCTCAGTATTTCCAGCTGTGAAGACTAAGGATCAGAAGGCTTAGGCAGAGCTGCAGGGTCCTGGGTAGGTTCCAGGGCATGTGTCTGGCCCCTAGGATTGAAGTCTGGGATGGGGTGATAAGGAAGAGAAGGGGAAAGTTTGAGGAATGACCATATAGCAGGGGGAGCTGGGGTTCGTGTGGGACACCTACCTGCTTGCCTTCACCCGAATCCTTTGCCAGAAACAAGGCAAGATTTCATCTTCTTTTTCTCCCTCATCTTCATTGTTCCCTCCCTCCTCATATCCCCTCCACCCTGCTTTTAGGAAGGGTGTTGAATCAAAACCAATTTGTTGTTGATCTAATCACCAAGCAAAATTAACTCCTACTAGAGGCTCCAGCACCAGCCAGGAGCATTTGACTGCTGGAAGCAAGTGAGGATCTCAGCACCACCATGCCCACAGGTCTGCAACAGTAGAGTCCAGATCTGCTGCTTTAGCCCCATCCTTTCTTGATGTCCCTCTACCGCCTTCCTTGATCACTAACCTCTTTTTCACATCTCATTCATCAGCTCTGGGCAGAAATCCCTTTCTGTGTCCTGCCATTCAAACCTAGGATGGACACAACAGCAGCCACAAAGCATGGGGACCATGTGCTGGAGAAGACAGCAAGCCTAAGAAAAACAGATAGGTATGAGGTCGACCATGAAGTGCTACAAGAAGTGTCCTTCATTGAAGCTCACCAGCACCTATCACAACCACCTCAACCACCTAGAACTCCCTGCTTTCTCTTTCTTTTTTTTTCTCTTCTTTTTTTTCTCTTCTTTTTTTTCTCTTCTTTTCTTTCTTCTTTTCTTTTTTTTTGGTACACACACCAAAGCCAAAAATGCTGCAATAACAGGACCCTGAGGGCACTAATAGGCTTAATGGCCCAAACAAGCCTCACCTGAGGTCTCTCCCCAACCCATTTCAGCCTATTTCAGGTCTACTCTAGCCTGCTTGAGCTGTGCGGTGAAGGACTGTGCCTAGCCATGGGCTCTTTTGATCCTGACCCAGGCATATGGACTGACTCCTAGCTTGATCTTGGTCCTGCCTCAACCCTGTGGATGTGCTTGGTGATTGCTGGACCTGGTCCTGCCTTGGACCTGCAGGCTCACTTCCCAGTTTGAACTCAGTCTTGCTTCATCACTGCAGACCTGTCCAATTATTGCTGAAGCAGATTTAGACCCTGACGCACAAGCCTGGTCTGGCTTCATTCCCATGAAGATGCCTGAGGCTGAAGCCTGCCCCACATCTTGCCCTGCTCGTGTGTGGGGCAATGGGACAATCTCAACAGTGTCTGGTTGCGAGGTCCTGCCCTGCAACCACGGGAAGTCCCCACTGCCACCACCTTGCAGGAAGTCACCATCCCATACAGTGTCCTGATAACTGGAAGACAACAATACAAAGCTATCTCATGCCTTCTTAAGGGAATGAGAAACAAAACATCAACTGTCTTGTAGGACAAATTTGTGGGACAAACTTGTAGAACAGTGAGTTTATGCAGCAATTACTTATAGCCCACATTATTCTAGGCATTTTATATATGTGACAGTAAATAAATCTCACTGAAGTGGTACCGACTCTCTCAGTGTTCTGCTGAGTGCTGGCATTGAAGACTTGCTATGTGGCTCCACAGCGTTGAGCTGACATTATCACTGTCTTCTCTAAACAAGCCATGTAGAAATAACATGAAGAAAGAGCAGGATAGGCTTTATGAAGATCCTATCGCAAACAAAATATTTGTTCTAGCACATTCCACTCGAAGCGGGAAATCCCCGCAGGAGAAGACAAGGTTGGCCTTTAATCAAGGACGTCAGACTTGTGTAATGACAGAGGACTTCAGGGTAGCTGCAATATTCGTCCAGTAAATGCCGTAATGCCGTTCTTCACACAATCACAGAATGGTTGAGGTTGGAAGGGACCTCTAGCGATCATCTAGTCCAACCCCCCTGCTCAAGCAGGGACACTTAGAGCACATGGCACAGGGATACATTCAGGTGGATTTTGAAGATCTCCAAAGAAGGAGACTCCACAAGCAAATGACACCTCAAAGAGACTCTCAAGTGAGCGCAGAGCTTTGCGGAGCAGCACAACATGCTCCTAAAGCACCAGCGGGTACATGGACACCAGCTGCAGCTGGTGCAAGACACAGCCCATGACCTAGTCAATGCCTCCTTTCCTGCCTCCCAAAGGATGCTAGTATAAATGTAAGAGGACTGCACAAAAGACAAATAAATAAATAAACCAGCTTTCACTTATTAGCTTATATCTTAGTTGCACTTCCAGGCTCCGTATGTGACAGAATTACAGAATGGTTGAGGATGGAAGGGACCTCTAGAGAGATAAAGAGGCCCAGCTCTTAGTCTTAAGAGCTTAGTCTTAGTCTTTCCTCACACCACTTAGTCTTTCCTCATAAGATAGATGCTCCAGTCCCTTAATCACCTTTGTTGCCCTCCACTGGACCCACTCGAGAAGCTCCACGTTCCTCTTCTGCTGGGGAGCCCAGAACTGCCCCCAATACTCCAGGTGCAGCCTCACCAGAGCTGACCAGAGGGGCAGGATCACATCCCTTGACCTGCTGGCAACATCCTCCTCATGCAGCCACAAACCCACTGGCCTTCTTGGCTGTGAGGGTGCATTGCTGACTCATGGTTAACTAATAATTATAATAATTGTTAATTAATCAATTATTAGAAACATTTGCCAGATGGGTTTTGGAGAAACCAGAAGAAGAAATCACCCTTCTTTAGTTTTCTCTTAAATCTAGGCTTCCTCTCCCATTCCAAGCAAATAGACCACATCAGAGGGTGATCTACACCACCCCAGCAGGGATGGCATGAAGTGCCCTAAGGATGTGACATAAAGGGCACACATGGCAGCTCAGACGGGGCACACACCTGCTTGGTAGCCAGTTGAGGTGATTCCCATCATTAGCAATCATAGCTCAATTAAAACATAAAGTGCTTTTCAAGTCAAGCTTTCCCACTTTTAAATGGGAGCTACAGCTCAGCCTCAGCAGTGGCTAACTTACCACGGTATGAATCAGGGTTAAATGCACTGTACTCCAAATACCAAAGTACAGGTTGCCCATTTATTCAGCATCCACAGTGCAATATTTTCTGGTCACAGGCGAATGGTTAAAAATAAAAGGAAGGGAGGTGGAAAGATAGAGAAGGAAAAAGGAGAGTGTATACCCCTAGCTAGATGTTTATGCAGGGCCACATTCCTTAGAGGCTTTTGCACCTTGGCAGGGTGGTCAGGGCCAAGACCAGTCACTGTCTCAGCTCTTGTATACATTAGTGCCCAGGGTATTGGCTTGAGAGGACAACGAAGTGGAGAGTTGGAGTAGAGCCTCAACTCAAACCTCAAACACATCAGTCTCCTGAAATTTTCAGCAAAGTGAAGAGCCTATCCTGCTCCTAAGCACCTACAGAACATAAGCAGACACTGGTGCAACATGACCCCTCCAAACTGCCCTCACAGTTGTTTGAAGGCAGAAGATGCAAAGAAAAAGTCCACACTCGACTTGAGGAACCACTCAAGCAGCAAGGGGAGAAGTAAGAGGCCCAGAGGAAGACAGCTCCCTAAAGTTTGGCCTATAACAGAGGAAAGAATTCAACGCCAAGGCGGTGGAGGAGTGAGGGAAGAAGCGCAATGAACCTAACCCTGAACAAAGTTCAACCAAACTGCAGTCTAACGAATCCCCTCTGTGCAAAGAGCTGGCTGCTTACTAACCAAACAGAGCCGCCGCAGCTCCCACTGCTTCCCACACAGACCAGCTCTTCTAAAACATACACTTCTGGAGAAGCGAATGTTTCAACAGCTGCAAAGAGTCAGTATTTGGACACTTGAAACGACTGTGGCTTTGGGAGTGCTTTTACCTGCAGCTGCAGTTTAGCCAGTACCCCACGATGAATCATCATCATCAGTCTTCAGAGATACCCTTGCTCTGCTGGAACAAACATGGAGACAGGAGAGTCCACCAGGAGGACTAGGGAAAACATCCTTGTCCAAGCCCACAGAACAAGGGGCTCCATCCTCAACTTCTTCAGATCCCTCTTGCTCTCTATAGGACGGTTCTTGTGGGATGTAACCACATCTCAGCAATAAGTCCGCAGTACTTGGTTCCTCTGAGACAAGCATACGCTGGGACCCTGCTAGAAGAGAGAGAGGAGCTCTCCGGGCTCAGGAGGGAAACAAGAAAGGATATCAGAGATGTCAAGACGGGAGGAAGGAATGAAAGCAGACAGGAGATGATGTGTGGAGCAGAGTGTGCAAGAAGGAAAGGAGCTGACTGTGCTGCTCTTCCTCATCACATACCCAGGGCCTCTGCATTCCTCCTTGACTTCTCTTCTCCCCTCCTAATTTTCTACCACTGAAACCCAGCCTGGTCCTTTCCATGAGACAACAGCACCTGGCTGCATCCCCCCAGACCCTTTTGCATATCAGTTGAATATGAGCTCTCATCACACATAGACTCTGGACCTGAATCTGTCCCTCTAAACCTCTGACCTACTCCCAATGAGAAATGGCAATCGCAACCTTGGCCCAGCACATCGCACTGTTTGCACAGCCCTTGCTCAAACACAATGGCCAGAGCTGGCTCCGTACTGCATGCAGCTCTCTGCAAGAAGTGCTGTGACCTTACTCGCATGGTGACCCGTTGCTTTAGCGGGATTACAATGCCGCATTGTGTGCAGGTTTGCAGCGCTCCAACACCTGGAGGCATTTGCAGACCAGAGCTGTCCCCGTTCCTGCTATGGGAGCTGAAGGTTCACACCCCCTCTATGACTCGCCTTGTCACTCTTCAACTAACCCCCATCTCTCAGAGGTCATTGGCTCCGGGAGCAGATCGATTAACATGCTCCACTATGGCAAGCAGGCATAGCTACTAAACTTGGAGCAGTACTGGGAAGTAGCGTTAGTCTTGGGGAAACCAACAGTGACTTGGCCACTCCTCAAGCCCTAGATAACTTCTGGGACGACACTGTGCAGATGCCAGATGAGCTGCAGCAGAACCAAGCAGAAAGCTTCAGAGCATCCCAAGGCATGAAGCCCTGAGGCTGCTGCAGCACTGTGGCATGCAAGGAAAAAAATCTGTCTGTAGGACCTGGGTCTCCAAAAGGAACAACTGCCCCTATAGTCAAACTTCAAGTCCAGAATCCTTTTGACCAAAGGGGGAAGTGTAAGAGAGCAGCAGGGAGCTGGAGATTTGGAACATTCTGTGTGTTTTATGCATGCAACAGAACAACTTGTAGGAAATGAGGGCCAGTTTTACAGCCTTTGTCACAGGTGTCACACATTCACCTGCGGAAACTCCAGGGACTCAAACCAAGCAGCTCTTGAGACCAGCCTGGCTTGGGCTGTCATTTACCCTAGAACCTGAAGCAGCATTGCAGAGATTTGTTTGGGTTAATTTTGTCAATTCCAAGTCCCAAAGTGGTCTGAAAAGGAGACTTTGGCCTGGGGCTGCCTTCAGTCATGTAAATAGGAGGCACATGGTGCCCAGGCAGTCACAGCTGAGTGACACGGCACCCCTGACAAATCAAGGCTCAAATGGGGATGCCTTCCTTTAGAAGTTTGACTTTAATCATCTTCCATCTTGAGGTGAACGGGTTAGGAGCAAAGGGAACAGACCAGAAGAAACCACCGTGCATCGGGAAAAAAGCAGAGCGGTTTTGCATTCCTGAGAGCTCAAAGGGGCAAAGTGGCTCTTCCTGCAGCTTCTCTGCAGGCGTTGAAGGCACAGATTAGCTGTGTTTCCCTGTAAGCTTTCTGGAAAGGCCACCAAATTCCTCAGTCACCACTGAAGATTGAAAATCTTGTAATCTATTGCGCCAGTGCAGGATTTTGATACTTTTTTTTTCTTTTCTTGAAATACTGCTGACCAGTTTATTTTTAGTTGGAAAAAAAAACACCGATAAACCAGTTCTTTGCAAAATAATTCTTCCAAGGAATTCCAAACTATTTTACTGGAAGATGTTGCCACAAAGAACTGTTCCCTCGATGGGAGGGAAGTGTCTGTTCCCTCCGTGAGAGACAGAGGTGTCTGTTTCCAGCTGATCCAAAGAAGAAGTTACTCTGCGAAAGACCTACCAGAGCAGCTGTGATGGGGCACGGTACCAAGCCACAGCACAGAGAGGCTCAGAAGGATGAGCAATCAAGGGTAAGCATGTCCCCAAATGAGACTGCAGCAGAGCAGTCTTGAATATAGTACTGGGGCATGAAGCTTTTGAGCAATTCCCGACATTTCCTGGTTTTCTTTCTACGCAGCCACCTGCAACTTCCATGCTGCTTCGATGACCCCTACAGGGACAAGCAGTAAAAAATCAAGAGGCTTAATATTTTGTTCACCTAGAACACCGATGCTGGGGGTACCATTCCTGAAGTTATTGTAGGGGGGCAGAGAAGATTTTACACTTGTGGGAAGCTCTAGCATTTTAAGTTCTTCACTGACAGAAGGATGACTGCTATGAGTAGCATCTCACAACTGAACAGAAGGGTAAGATGCAGTGTCTGCTGCATGGAAATCACTGCAGAAAAGCCAGAACATGATGCTTGCACAATTCTAATGACATAGAGTGGTGTTAGCTATGCCCAAGGACATCTTCTTTCCCTTGAGCTTGACATTGGCCAGTCTTGCATGCTCACACAGCTCCCACATCTCTGGATAGCTGTTTTTCAGTCTCATCCTCCTATTTAGCCACTGTCTGTTTGCTTTCCTTCAGAGGGCATCCTTCCCATGCCAAATTCTTCCAGGATGTTAGCAATGGTCCTCTTGTTCTCCTCCTTGCTGGTGGGATTCCATCATCAAATTCCCAACAAGAAGCATTTACACACCTCAGCCAATATCTCTTGGTCCTTGAGAAGGCAGATAGCACAGATCATCTAGTCCAACACCCCTGCTCACACAGGGTCACCTAGAGCAGGTGGCTCAGGGCTGCATCCGAGTGGGTTTTAAAGATCTCCAAGGAAGGAGACTCCACAACCTCTCAGGGCAGCCTCTTCCTGGGCTCTGTCACCCTCACAGTGAGGAAATGCTTCCTGAAGTTCCTGTGGAACTTTTGGTGCCTCAGCTTGAAGCCATTTCCTCTAGTCCTATCGCTGTCCACCACCGAAAAGAGGCCAACCCCATCCTCCTCACTGCCTCCCTTGAGGTATTTATAGACACTGATCAGATCCCCCCTCAGCCTTCTCTTCTCCAGGCTGAA
>JAUBOD010000258.1:433274-444082 GCA_032353885.1 Nothura maculosa | reverse complement strand
CTCCAACTTGCAGCAGGTGGTACCTGATTGTGAAGCTGCTCATCCTTATCCCAGGATAAAAAGCAATGCAGCTCACCACCCACGAGTGGTCCTTTGTGACACCTTCTAGAAAGAAATATATAGCAGGTTTTAGTTAAAACACTGCATCTCAACTCCAGAAATCTATGTACTCTGGTTTCCCAAGAAAGATAAGACCCCCTCCCCCTATGCCCATGTCTGCACCCACAAATGCAGCCTATGCTGGGCATTAATCCTTTCCCAAGAGCTTCTCCAATGTCAGAAATCCAGAGGTGTGGGGCATGGGTCTGTTTATTGGGTCTGTTTATAGAGACAGGGACACGGTACATCTAGGCCATGCACATGCAAGCAGCTGAAGTCAGCACCCAGGCTATGATGGTCAGACACTCCCGAGCAACTAAGTGACTTAATGGTTATCACTGTTTACTTTTTGGTGTGATATTTGTGTCCCAGCTGGAAATTTCCACGAGGCTGCATTCCTTGAGCACAGCCTTTGAGGTTTATCAGTTATTGCTGCCTCTGCACCTCCTTCCAGCCATAAAAATATGACCTTATGCTTAAAACAAAACAAAACACTGATATCTGACTCTTTTTTGTGCATCGCGCACATTCCTTCTATCCATACAATGTAACTAATGATCCAAAATGACTGCTTTCTTGCAGGAAATTAAAAGCAATGTACAGATGTCAGCTTGGTCGGCTCTGGATCTCCTTCAGCCTCCTCGTTCTCCTCTTGGTCACTCTGCAAGTTGTGGAGAAGCTACAGCCTGCCAAGTAGGTTATAAGCAGGACTGTAAACCTGCATTTATGTCCTCCAGTCTTTTACTGACACCTGAGACGGTCTCCAAGCTGCCGTCCTCAAAGTCACCCAACAGTCTCTTCCTATGAATGGCAGAGTTGTTCAGGTGGGAAGGAACCTCCAAGGATATTATGTCCAACCCTTGCCTTTTACAGGGCCTGTTCCACTGCCAGACCAAGCTGCTCCTGGCTTTCTCCCAACAGGGCTTGAAATCCTCAGAGAACAGAGGACTGCACAACCTCCTTGGGTCACCTGCCCTTTCTGATGACCTCCCTGTAGGTACTGGCTACAGGTCCCTGAAGCTGTTCCTTCCGAACAAGCTGAACAAGCTCTAGTCCTTCAGCCTCTCTTCACAAGACAGTTGCTCCACCCTCTAGCCATCTTGGTGGTTCTTTGCTGAACCGACTTCCTTTTATCCACATCTTCTTTGTATTTGAGAGCCCAAATGCATATATGTTATTTAGATGTGCTCTAGCAAGTGATGAGCAGGATGATCAGTTCCCTGGATCTCCTGAACATACCTCTGTTCATATAGCCCATAGTTCTCTTAGTCTTCTCTCCTATCAGGGGACATTGCTGTCTCATGTTTAGTTTCTGTCTGAAAGACTCCAAGGCCGTTTCCAGCAGAGTTGCTTCCTAGTCAGGCAACCTTTAGCCCACACCATTACCAAGGACTCTTCCTTCCTGAGGGCAGGACTGGGCATTTGTCCTTGCTGAATTTCATTATGCTACTGTTGGCTCATTCCTTGAGTCCATCAAGGTCTCTTAGGATGGCAGTCCTACCCATGAAGATATTAATTCCCAGTTCAAGGTTATTTGAAGCCTTTTCTCCAGCTTCCCACGGCCTTGTCTCTCTTTCCTCTTGCTTTGTCCTTTTGCTTTTCCTACAGCCCAGAGTGCTCCATGGCAATTAAGGAGTAATTGCATGGCTCTCACTGTGGCCTTCTCATCCTCCAGCTGCCCCAAAGCAAGAATGCAAAGTGGTCAAGTCCTGCACCCATCTGCTGTGCTTCCCATCCCAAGAGAAACGGAAGAACCCTTTTCAGGACCTCTGCAGCAGAGTGTTGTTGGACTGCAGCGAGGCTAATTTCTATACATGTTCCTTCCTTGCTTTGTATATTTGCAGCCTTCAAAGGCACTGGGTGTTGTGGTGTCCTACTCCAATGGCTAAACTCCCATGTGCTTGGGAAGAATGGTGATGGGCTCAGGCAATTTCCCAGCAGCAGAGCAAACCATTTCTGATCAGCCTGTACATTGCCTGAGCTAAAAGGTCTCTGTCTTGGGAGCCACACAGGGCATCCCTGGAGCAGTAGATCATTATCCCCAGCTCCATTGCACCTCCAATGCTCTGCTAGAGCAGTGTATTCACTGCTCCCAAAACAAATCCTCACTGCCAGCTGCTCCCTATTCACATGATGGATACCATCAAGATCACTCCCTTCTCACAAGCAGTTAGCTAGTACCAAGACCAGGATATTTCTAAACATATTTCATATGTTATGAAAACATATTTCTTAACATCGCTATTTCTGCACCCTGGAGCGCAGAGGCAGAAGGACTTGCGTCATGGTCCAGTCCTTGTGGGTGTGAGGCTGCTCAGTTCCTCCTGTGCTTCATCATGCTGATCCTTCCAGCTTATGCTAGACTGCACACAGTAAATCACTCCTTGGAGACTAAGCTGGGTGCTGGAAAGGGTAAGGTTGACAGACTGCATGGTGCTAACAACTCATGGCTTCCCTTTTACAGAAACTGCCGGTGTGAACTGGAAAATGCCCTACAACAGACCACAGACAAGCACCAGAGGAGGTACAGCCGTAACCTACAGATTCCTAAGCCACTAGGAAAGGATGTTCCCTCGCACAGGCAGAAGAAAGCCATGCCAGATCCCACCTCAACAAAGAGCATACAATACATTTTTCATCTGCAGCCAAACTTCAGCCAGACAACACTGTTGGAAAGCAGCCCAGACAGTCAAGTGGACTTCTGGACAAAGAAATCTGAAGAAAGGAACAAGAAGATGAAAAGCCATCTTTCATCCAAGATGTTGAAATCCCACTTTTTTGGCCCTAGTAAAGCTGCCAAGGAGGGTCCTTCTCCAAGCATTCCTGGGAGTATCTCCACAGTTGTGAGAGAGGATGCTGACAGCACTGGAAAGACACTAATCTTTACAAACAGCATCGTTGCAGAAGAGCACATAAGAACAGCATCACCCAGGACAGTGCAGGTGTCATTTCAAGCCACAGATTCTCTCCCTCCTCAATTCATGAGCTCGCCTAAACATGATATGACATATCCAGCTCAAGACCTACAAGCAGAAGAGTTTTATGGGACAGGTCTGAAAAGGAGGTTGCTCCCAAGCTGGACAGAAGCACCTACAGTTGAAAACCCATCATTTGAAGAAAGCCACAAAGTCAAAGGGACCTCTCATCAGGAAGCCATGTGCAAACCCAAGACCAACATTGTTTTTCTGAAAGTCCATAAGAGTGCCAGCAGCACGGTCATGAACATCCTCTTCCGCTTTGGGGAGATGCACAACCTCACCTTCGCCTTCCCTGTCAACGGCGGCAGCCAGCTCTTTTACCCACACCACTTCATGGCCAAGTACGTGCAGGGGTTCTCCCCTGGGAGCACTCCGCAGTTCAACATCCTCTGCCACCACATGCGCTTCCTGCAGCCAGAGGTAAGGGGCAAAGCTCTGACATCTTGGGAGGTGGAGGAAAGGGTCGGGCAAAAGAAGCTAGTGTGGAACAAGGTGGAACACCCTTAAGAAAGGTATCGTCAATGATAAAGCAAAGGAGAAAGAGGATTGCCCACTGGTGCCCTGTGTGTTAGTTCCAGCTCCTAAGAGCTTCTGCAAATCAGTTTGATAGACAGCTGTGCTGTAAACTGAGGGATAATCCTGGGATAAGCCAGAGGAAGAGGTCTATAGGAGTCAGCAACCATCCTCTCATTATTGTTCAGTGGTACTTAGAGGAATTCTTGTTGTCGACAGGACCATCTACAAGACGAGAAGATCTTTAAGGTGTTGAATGGCTCAGGCCAGCCATGCCCAGCATCCATCCTTCTGAACAGCACTTTTTATTAGACCTATTAAAACAGCCCCATAAACAATCCCATAGTGACAGGGCACCCAGCTGTGGCAGCACACAGGGGAAAAGCTTGGCCTGTTCCCCCTGCCCATGTACCCCTTACAGGGGTTCCCACAGTTGACACAAACACTCATTTGGTGAGTCATTCCCTGAAACCTTCTCCCATCCCTCTGCAGCTCCCACCATCCCAAACCCCAGAGTGAGTGCCATGGGCACAAGCAAACAAGCTCCTTCTCCCTTCCTTCCCACCTTTAACCTTCCTCTCCTCCCTGCACAGGTGCAGAGAGTGGTACCAAGCACAGCCGTCTATTTCTCCATCCTGAGGAACCCAGTGCAGCTCATGGAGTCCTCCTTCGTGTACTACAAAGGCACGTCGTCCTTCTCCCGCGCGCGCAGCCTGGAGGAGTTCCTGCGCCAGCCCTACCGCTTCTACAACCCAAAGGCTGGAGACAGTCACTATGCCAAGAACCTCATGACCTTCGACTTCGGCTTCAATCCTGATGGAGATGTCACACCGAAGCGGGTGCACCTGATGCTGAAGGCCATTGAGGCATCCTTCGACCTGCTCCTTATCTCTGAGTACTTTGATGAATCCATGGTGTTGCTGAAGGAGACACTGTGCTGGGACCTGGACAGTGTCGTCTCCTTCCCGCTCAACATCAGGCACAGCAGTACCAGGTCCCCCCTCTCAGAGAGCATGGTGGAGAAGATAAAGAAGTGGAACAGGCTGGACTGGGAAATCTACACCTATTTCAACAAGACCTTCTGGGAGAGGATCGACAGGGACATCGGCAGGGAGCGCATGCAGCGGGAAGTGAGGGCACTGCAGCAGAGGCAAGCAGAGCTGGCAGACATCTGCCTCCAAGGAAGAGGAAGTGTAGTCCCTAAAGAAATCAAGGACTCTTCCCTAATGCCACTACAACATGGCAATGCCAAAATCTTAGGCTATAACATCAAGCAGGGCTTGGACAAGAAGATGGAGCACATTTGCCGGCGGCTGGTGACGCCGGAGCTGCAATACAGCAGCGCTTTGTACAAGAAACAATTTCTCCAGAAACTCCAGACCTCCAGGGCAGCTCCCTCAGTGCGGGGCATGCCGCAGGGCAACACCTTCAGGGGACCCATGGCGTAGGCTGGAGGGAACCCCAAACCGAGTGAACTTGTCCTCTCCAGGCTTCCTTCTCCTTCTCCCTTGGCCAAGTACAGCAAGGCTTTGTCGGGGCATCTGTCCAACCGTGAGGAGGAAGCCTGAGCTGCTGCTCACCACGGGTGCCCTGGTGTTTGAGTGAGATGTTTCTTTCCCCCAGGGCACTAGCAAGTTGGCAGCTTGGTGCCCACAAGATCTGCCAGAGCCCCTGGAAACCTCTGTCTCTGCAGGATTATGCAGATCCTTAAGTGCGGAGCCTTGAGCGTGGCAGTAGGTCCCGGGGTCTCACCATGACAGGACATTGCTGGGCTAGGTCCTGGACAAGCAGGATGGGAGTTCCTGCCTCAAAGCACGGAAGGAACCAGGCCAGGGGATGGAAGCAGATGGAGTGGATGCCAGGAGGCTTCAGACTGTAGCAGAGCTGGATGCAACTGGGGGGAAAGTGGGAAAAGGGGAAGGCCACGTTCAGCCGTCATGGCAAACATGACCACAGCTCTCCATGGCAGAGACACTGTCTATCTGTCGCGCACGTGATGTTTGAGAGGAATTAAACACAAGGCACATGAAAGCAGCACGAGGAGTCCCGTTCTTCACCTGCAGGCCGGGGAGGGGACATGTAAGCAGCACTGCCTCTTCCCAGCATATTCCCCCCATCCTAGGAAGGGCTGCTCCCCACCTTAGTCTTGGTAGCTGAGCGGAGAAGTCACCAGGATGACCATGGAGAGGCCAGTCCTCGGAGGTGACACCTTCCCAGACAGCACCAGGTTGACTCCTTCCTACATGCCAGGCAGAGGAGCGTGGCAAGGTGCAGTGCTGCTCCCAGGCATCCACATCTTCATCCACCTGTGCAGCAAATTCCAAACCAAACGCTAGTGCAGGGCAGGGTTTCTGCTTCTTTTCTGCATCCCCTTTTGCCCAGGGCTCTTGGTGGCTGGAGGCTGCACTGTCTCTGGCATTAAGGGACAATGCACAGAGCCAAGCTGTAAATCAGGTGGACCCCACCGAGCAGAGCTTTGCAATTTGGGAATGCTTCCAGCTACCCAGCTGCATATCTGCTAAGCCTTAATGCTATGGTGCTCCAGGAGCAAACTCTTGTTAATTAAAAATAACGTTTACTGTGACTCCTGTTGAATTCCCCCTTAATTACATCAACAACCCAAAAGACAGATATCTCAGCCATGTGGAAACACTGTTTTGGAGAGGAAGGGCTTTTATTCCACCTTCTTTTCCCTGCTCCAACTCAGCCAACTCAGCTCCTGTGGAGGCCACAAGGTAAGGGACCCTTTTATGACCATGGTACCACATTCTCCTGGGAATACTTGGAGTCTCCTGGGACTTCTGCCCTGAGGGGCTGTAGAAGGAGCCTGGCCAAAGCTGCCCAGGCTTTGGCTGGCCATGGAGAGCCTGGCCACAGAGAAGAGCAGGGGCAGGAGATGAGCCAGGGAAGGCTGGGCAGGAGCTAGGGTTGCCCCCACAATCCATGGAGTGAAATGCCATAGTTCTGGATAGACCAACACGCTGTGGCACTCACCAGTATGGAAGCGGGAAGGACGGATGTTTCCACACAGAATTTTCCCAAAACATTTCATGCACAACTGGTGTTTTGTTGCTCCCATTCAGGGATGAAAGCAGTGAGCCAGGGATGGAAGCAGTGAGATTCCCTGCTCAGTGCAGGTGTCCCTATTTTTTTCTCCACTCTTCTCAAATCCCCAAGAATCTCATGAGGCTGCAGGAATGAACTTGCAGGGAACATTTTATACAGACAACGACTTGGTCCATTCACTGCCTCCATGTGACCACCACCACCGAGGTGGTTTTTAAAAGAACGGGACATGCTTTACTGCTATAAGCTGCTTTCAGGATTAAAAGCAGCTTACAGCAAGTCCTTGCTTGCTTGAATGGGAAGGCAGGACTTCTCTTCATAGGAAGTCACTGAGATAAAACACTCAGCAAAGCTGAGCACGTATAGAGCTTCTCCTACCTGCCTACCACCAAGTAGGACCCACAACCCACATTCCCCAAATGCCTGGTGAGGAGAGTGGGTTCAGCCTCCTACCACTTGTTCTGCTGAGCAACCATCAGGCACTTCTGCCTAGACTTTATCCTTGCAGAGCAGGTGGCATTGGGACATAATCAGATGGGAGATCTTTCTGGTGGCTCCTGTTCGGAGCAGGGATCACTGGAGATGTGCTCAGCTCCCCCAGAACGGTCACATCCAGCCCAGCTCTGACACTCAGGAGGCTCATCCTGATTTTCCTGTCACATCCTCTGGAAGCCGCAAGTTCATCAACCTGCTTGCGCAGAGACCCTACAGCAGGAATTCTCTTTTCCCAGTACTTTCTCCTCCATGGAAAAGGGAAGGTGTGTGTCACCATGAGGGATATAGCTGGAGGCTTGTTATCCTGTGGTCAATTTTCCTTCCTCCAGCATTATACAAGCGATCTGAGCAACGGAAGCAAGCACGTGGGCTGGAAAGGGCCACTGACCTTCCTGGGAATGAAAGGAATGAAGGAATGATACCACTCACCTAATCGTTTTCAATCATTATTTCCCCTAACTATTATTTTTACCACTACAAATATTTCACTTAGACTCTGAGAGTAGCCCAGGGCTAGATCCCCCTAGTGCAAGTGCTCACACACACTGTGGGGTTGTCTAAAAGATAAGTAAATAAATCAGAACATTTAATGCACCGTTTGTGCATGCCTAATGGCTCACGAGCCACACATGAAACAGGGTGAACAACCTTCCTTGAACCTCCTGCTTCAGGAAGGAGGGCCTCCAAACCCTGCCTGCAGCCAGGATGGTTGCTGGGGGCTGCTTTGACTTTACAGCTGCGAGGGACACAGACTATTCAAGCACTGAACAACACAATAAGCTCAACTTGCTCAAGTATACCCATGGAATGGTTCTCAGTTCCCATATACTTCCCGAATACCAAACACAACGAGCAACGTATGCAAATCCATTCATTTTCCCCATTGAGCCAAAACAGCATGTTTCAAACTTCCCGGGTTCGGAAACTCTCCAGGCATTTTTTAATGAAGCCTAAGGAATGCAGACATTCTATTAAGGTTTCCTTGTCCAAACCCCATAGGAGGCCTTAACAACCTGCTCCTGCAGCCCTGCCTGTAGCGACCACACAGCCAGGGCCGGCGCTCAGGTGAGATGCACAGCTCCTATGGCAGCTCTTGGTCCTGCAACACAGTCAGCCTAGCCCCGAAAACTGCAGCAACGGGCACACATCCCGTGTGTTGAAAATCCATGGGAAAATCAGTCTCCTCGCAGGGCTTGCAGCTCAGGCTTTCATCTCCACGTTGTTCTTCTCCCCTTTCTTCTTCCGTCCCTGCTCCTTGCTGTCCCCAGGTCCATGGGCCGCTCTTGCCTTGGGGATCCTGTATTTGCTCTTCTGAGTGTACAGCAGGTTTCTCTGGAAGAGCCTTGGGATGTTCCCTTGGTATAGCAAGACAGCAGCGAGCATCCCTGCCATGAGAGGAGGCCATGTCCTTTAGTGTGAACATACCCCTTCATTGTGCCCAACCTGCCCTCCCTCCCCATGGCCAAGCAGGTATTTTAAGATCCTTGCTGCAAAGCTGTGCATGACCAAAACTCACCTCAGCACAACTAAACCCCCCACCAACAGTATCTCAGAGGCCTTTGCTATGTTGCTTTAAAAAGAGCTCAACCATCCTGTCTTAAACTAAAAGCTAGGCTTGCTTTTGACTCCAAAGAGTTAAAACATGCTGGATCTTTGACAGTGTCTGCGTCTTCCACCTGCTACCTGGAGTGCGGAAAGTATCTAGTTCACTGTGGTCTTCCTGAGGTTGCAGGTGACCTCAAATAACAGAGCTCAACCTATCATTTCCTAAAGTGGCTTTGCATGAGTCTCCCCAGGCTGGGCAGGCTTTGGCTCCAGAGAGATTTTGTATCTATTCTACATAGGATTTGGCTAAAACGTAATAAAAGCACAATTTGAGTGACAGGAAGGATATGCAAAAGAGCAAAGCTGAGGAGCAGTTTCCACCAGCACCATCTCCTCCTTGCAGGCCTCCAGCAGGCAAGGGCAGGTGCCCAGTCTCCCGCCCCAAACTGTCCTCCACGCTCTGGAGAGGGCAGGAGGCAGATCCTACCTGCGAGGGGCCCCAGCCAGTACACGTGGATGTTCTCCTGCAGGCTGCTCCCCGAGCAGGGGAAGGTCACAGCTGCGGCAAGGCCGGGGTTGAAGAAGGCCCCTGTGAACGGCCCAGCTGCACGGGAAAGAAGCAGAGCAATCAGTCTGGTTGGCACACGGGTAATTTTAAGGACTTACACTGGCAAGGACTGTTACTTCAGCGCAGGGTCAGATCAGCCTTGTTTCCATACTGCTCTGGAAACAGATCTCCCATCTCTCCTTTAACATCTCATGTTCAGGTTGCTTTTGGGCTTCTTTTCCAGGACTTGATTTCCAAAGAGCTGCCCACCATTCCCACATTCCTGTCCATATCTCCCTGGGGCCTTAGCAGCTTAACCGAGCCAAGTGTGGTGGACGTACCATCCACCATCACCAAGGTTCAGAAGACCTTCAGGGAATCCTGGGTCTTGGCTTAAGCTGTTTCTTCTCCTCAAATAAGGTGTTTTTTCCCTGTCATTTTCTGTCTACATGATATTGTAGAACACAAAGAAGGGAGGAGTTACTCACCTATATAAGTCAGCAAGGTGACAGTCACCGCCAGGACAGGGACACGGTACATTGGCCGACTGTGGTGGAACTTGAGGATAACTAGATGGAAGAAGAAAGAGCAGACACCTTCCACGAAGACACCATGAGTAAAGGATGTATGGAGGGAGGAACTGCATTCCAAAGACATGAGGTTCTGGATGAGGTGGAAATCCGTCAGCTCCCAGGACCAGTAGCGCTTAGTGATAACCCAGCCCAGCCCCATGCCTATGGACTGGGCAAGAAGCTTGGCAGCAGTTTCCCCTAAGCTGGAGTCCCGGACGAGGAATTCCTGGAGAGAGACGGTCAGATTAGCAGATGCTCCATCGAAAGAGGCACCATGAGCCAGGAAGAGAAGAAAGAGCAGAGTCAGGGTCACATCGGGGCCAAAGCCACCACCCCACAGGCCAATCTCCATCAGCATCTTCAGTTCGAGGAAGCCTGCACACAACTGCAATGAGCCAGCGAGTTCTCTGGCAAGACAACAGTAGACTCGGAGAGAGAAAAGCCTTTTGGAAAGCTGCCTGCCTGCCTCGCAGATGCCTATGGTGAGGAAAAGGAAAGCAATCGAAATGTTCAAGCCTGCCATGGTGAAGGTCACAGAAGGAAGAGATGGGTCCGCTTTCACCAACGGCAACGGAAGCCAGGAAGGCTTCTGCACCTCCTCTTTATAAAGCTAGGTTTAAGCAAACGTGGCACAGCCTGACAGGCACCCTGGCAGCTGCCAAGGGAGTCCTTGCGAAAAGCCACCTGTGCTGCCCGGCTGCGCTACCTGCAGTGAGAGCAGGACCCGCTCCTTTCTGCGAGACGGAAACTCCTGGCCCGTCGGAGAGGAGACATCGCAGGTCACAGCAACCTCTCCCTCGTGGAGCAGTGCTTGCTGCTCACCAAGTCAATGGACTTATCTGCAGCTACATCAGCAGGCAGCTTCCTATTTGGTGCAACACCAAGAGCTCCGTGTCATCTCCACCTGGTAATCACTGACCCCTCTCATCTCCCTGCCAACGATTTTATCTGAGAGCTTGTGGCGATTCTCTGGAGTTGGTCAGGATTTAAAAC
>JAUBOD010000258.1:413269-433174 GCA_032353885.1 Nothura maculosa | reverse complement strand
GACCCCTCTCATCTCCCTGCCAACGATTTTATCTGAGAGCTTGTGGCGATTCTCTGGAGTTGGTCAGGATTTAAAACAGAAACTAACTAAATAAATCAGTTCTCAATGGAGACCATAAACCACAACAGGCCCCGACACTCCAAACCTGGGAGGCAAAGGGACTTTTCTTGGAAAGCCAAGGTGGACTGAGCAAGCGTTGCTCAGGGGAGATGAGAAGTTCACACATCTCCCCCACCAGCCCTCCCCTCACATCCAAGAGAAGACTTACAGTGCTGCAGAGAGGCCTCCCAAAATACGGCTCATGAATTTCATCCCTTCCCCTTCCAAAACGACTCAGAGTCAGTGGTGGTTGGAAGCCTCAAAGAATTTAGCAGCTCCCAAGTGCAGGAAGGTGGAAGCTTGAGAGCCGCTCTCTGCCCCAAAGCAGAGCCAGCTGCATCTATATTGTTCCTTAAGGGGGCTATCAAGAGGGTTTGCCTCATCCATTTTTGAAGAGCTTCCTACACTGCAATATTGTCCAGCATGTCCATACTAGGATGATGTCCATAGAGCACTAAGTCTGGGAATGGGATCGCCAGAGCCTGATCCCACTGCTAGCCCATCGGGTCACCAATAAACCACTACTTACGGTGTCTGGAAGGTGGAACATTAGACCAGTTAGCCTGCTCCTTGAGAGGTTGCTGCTTTGCAAGCAGAGAGTGAGATATATCTGGTTCACAGTGGGTAAAAGGGATGTTTCAAACCTGCTTCTCCTCATTCAGCATGGGAAGCATATTGCAGGAGGCAGGACTGACTGCTAGCAACGAGTGGCAGCAAGGAGGCCTTGCAGGTGTCCCATGAGCTTGGTGCAGACACTGAAGGGTAATAAAATTTAGGAAGACACAGGATAGACCAGCACGGCATAAAATTATTTCCATCATATCCATCATATCTTGGTAAGAAACCTAACGACAAACAAATACGTTCTGCCAAGCTCATTAAAACAGTGAAATGCTTCCTCTTTCCAACTGCTCCACAAGGTACCAATCCATGGACACGAGGGACAGGAAGGGGCAAACTGAAACTTTTTCTTTTTTTTTTAAAGTTTATTTCTAGCCCTGAAAGAACAGTTATTAAACAAAGTCAACAAATACAGTAGTTAATATTGCAGTAACAATTAAATAACATAATGGGATTAAATTACACAAAAAGGCAACATTAAAATCTGAAGATAGATTAAAAAAAAAAAAAGACGTTTGCACCTGCTTCCATTTCCATTGCTAATGTAGAGGAACAGAGGGAAAACAAACCAGAAACGTTTATTCACTCCCAGCTGTGGAGACCTTTAATATCCTCTCATTCCCTTCCCTGCCTGCCTGCTGTCCCCATTGTCAAAGCCACCCCATTTCCCAGGCCTGGTCTAAGCACAACTGTCTTGCTAACCGCTCGGCAGATCCAAACAAACGTTCTCAAGGCCATGCATACTTCTGATGGGAAGCCCATTTTATTCTACGGTGAGATTAAAAATCTTAGGAATTAGGATAGGAATCACCAATGGAAGCCCCAAGCTGCCCAGCAGCCTGCATACAACTGATGGTGCCACTGCACTTTAGGCTCCAGCGACATTCCTGGCATGGATATTCAAGATCTTACACTGGAACCTGAGCAGAGGAGCAGGACCTGAGGGGCTCGTGGCACTTTCAGAAGCGAATCCTCCTTTTCAGCAGCTACCCCAGCTCTGACACTTTTCCACTCGATGGAGCTGAAGGAGAAACAATGAGTTTTACAAATGCTTCCCTTTAGGGGGGAAGAAAGATACTGCATTTTGGGGGGTTTTTGTGCATGCACGCAGCTCGTGTCATGGCAAAGGTGACGTGCAACGCACCAGCGTGCAGGAATCACAGCACAGCATCTTCCTCCCTACTTCCCTCTTCCCGCTCAGGTACTGCCCAGCTTCAGCTCTGCCCCTATTTCCTGGCAGGAGGTGTCAGGAACCCCGACAGTCTGGCAATAAGGCTGCTGTGGAGGGAAGGGCAGAGGTTTCTGCTGTCCAAGGGTGCTGCTAAACACTCTTCCCCCAACTGTACAGCAAGCACTGAGACAGGTTTTGGTAGCTCTTCAAATAGGCAGGTTTGTTTGGGGTTTTTTTTTGGTTTGCTAATAGGACTTCAAGTTCAGAAATCACCTCCTAAGTAGGCTCCTAATCATCTCCTAGCAGACAAATGTTGTATTACAAGATTAAAAATACTCTCATTTATCCATAAAAGTGAACTAATAAGTTAAAATTACTTAGTATTCCACTTTTTTTTTCTTCTGTTTAAAAAATTATAAATTCAGCACAAGTTACACTTATCTCGCTGCTTAGACCATGCCATCCAAAAGGGGGGAAGAGGGGTGGGAAAGGGAGAAGCTCCCAGTTTAACTCTGGCAGAAGGAGTTTCCAAAGTCCATTGCCAGCAACGGACATAGCGGGAAGCATCAATCAGAAAGGTTTGGTCGTTTTAAATATTAACCTCTTAACCAAGACTCTTTGTTGCTCTTCCACCTGGAAGCCGGAGCGTCGATGCTCTGCTTAAGGCAACTGGCCTGGGGAGCTCATCTAGAAGCATTTTCCTGGAAAATGATCCTGTCTTGAGTTGAAAAACACAGGAACGTTTGTGTGCTTACAGCTACAAGGGCATTTATTCCTTTAATGGCACAACTTCCTCGAGTACTTACCATGGAAGAGGTTACCAGAATACAACCTGCACCGTGGTACTGTGGTTCCTTACAAAATAAGGCATCGTGTTGGTACAAAGCAGCAGCAAAAAAGTTAGACCCTCACCTTGCTCCTCCTTCCTCACAAGCACGAGCAGGCCCTGCTGTTCCGGCCCAGCCACCTGAATCTGGGAAGTTAAATTTGGCCATTTCTTGGCTACCAGTCCCCCCTAGTCGTTATTTCTGTCTCTGTGTGAATACTGCAATCACCCAAAGCAACAACCTTATCTTCTGCCAGCCACGCTTGCAAAAGTGCACGAAAGCTTTAGTTTGGGCTCCTCCGTCCATACCCGACCACAATCCTACCCAAGCACAGATTTGCCACACTCGGAACGCAACGAAACACAGATTCCTGCTAAATTAATGGCTGCTCTTTCACAAAATCATTTGGCACATCTCAGCTGCAGCTGGCTCTTCGTGAGGCTGTTCTGGAGGCTGAAGTGCACGGCCTGTAGCACTAGAAGCATCCAAGGACCATGGATTCTTCTACAGTTGCCTCTGTTAATATCCCAAGCACTCAACCACTTACGCTGTTCACTGCCCCTAGCAGGGAGGCAGTTTTTCTTGCATTGAACATTTGACTTCAGCCATTCTAGCTGGTAAAATGTCTTTAGTGAGAAAGGACCAGTGCAGCAAGTCTCTTCGGCCTTGGATTAGTCAAATGAGCCCCAGCAACATCTGGCAGCACTGTTCTCTGCTCCCAACGTGTGTCATCACAGAACAGCACTTTGACATCTCCAGGTATTTGTAATCTTCTGTTTTAAAAAAAAATTCTGCGTCTTCAGTATCCTCTGATCTTGTTATTTGTTCTTTTGATTTCGTTAGTACAAATGGAGCACATATAAAAATGGAAAAAAAAAATAGCTCTAATACTTAAAATTCTGACAACTCCATAGGTTGATGCATTATTTGCTTGGGGAGGGGAATTACAACATATACAAAAATGTATTTGATACAAAGAAAGGAAAGGTAAAATAAAAATAGTCAAAGGCACCAGCATAACTCTCAAAGCCCAAGTCAGAGTACAGATACATGTGTCTTTGAACCGCCCACCACCCAAAGCAAAATATCCCATAAGCTTCTGGCCGGCAAGTCTAACAGGGGAGGAAAAAAAGAAAAAGAAGAGACAGGAAGACAGCTGAAATTTTTTCCTTGCCCTGACTTGAACTGATGGTTTGATCATAAATGAAGTCTCTGACCCCCCTCCACATATCCATAATCTGACATCCGAAGTCTTGACTGCTCATGAAGTTTCTACAAGGAGGTCCCAGCTCTGATGAGAAGATCCACAGAACAGAGGCACGTAAGAAATGGTGAATACTTCTCCCTCTCTCCATTCTTTCCTTAAAAGAAACATCTCAACACATGATGATTTCTTAAGTAACCAAGCTGTTAGTTCTACAGTACAGTGAACAGCTAATCTGCAAAAAGGAAGGAGAGGCAAGATGTACCTTCACATTCGTCACACTCGCTGTTAGTTTAGTCATATGGGGGCTTAGTGGAGCGATTTAAAGGTCATCAGGTAGAGGGGAGGAAAAGGAGAATGAAAGAGAAGAGCAGGCAAAATTAGTGCTGCTCTCCTGAAAGCTTGAATCTGGCATTCAAGTATTGAAAGTACCCAGAAGGATACGATGAACGGGAGCTGTTACAGCAAAGTCATCAACAATCCTTAAAACTCTGGGCACAGTAAGTGGCTTGGCTGTCTGCAAAAACAAAAAAATAAGGAGAAAAAGAGAAAAGGCCAGTAATTCAGTCCTCAATTCCTTCTGGATTGCAGAAAGGGTTCACTAGAGTCACCACAATTTATGTTGGGTGTCTTCTGGGTAAGAGTTTCGTCCCTTTTGCAGACTTCTTTTTCCCCAAGCCCCTTCCCTCCCACCACAAGTGTAACAATTTCATATATTATAGAGATTTGTAAAAAAAAAAAAAAAAAAAAAAAAAAAATCAAACGAAACAAAAACACCACAAAAGGATGAAGGCCATGGCAATAATGTTAGCGGTTACTCTTCATTGCATCTTTGGCTGCTAGGATCAGTGGCGTCAAGCTAGACAGAGGTTTGGCCAGTTTCAAGAAGGGATGCTGTCAGGAAGAGAGAAACAGAATAGATTACTAAAAGACAAATTATATATAATATGGCACATTATGGCACATTATCTACATAGTGATTTTGATTCTGAGATATGAAAAACACTGCAAGACACTAGCAATGCACAGCTTCTGAACAGGGGCCAGGGCCAGGGCATGCAGCGGTTCACAGAAGCTATAGTCATCCCTCCCTTTCCAGAAACAGGCTTTTCTTTCCCCAACAATTCACTATAAAAACAGTTCCCTGCTCAAATACCTTCCTTCTTTCCTATTGTACTCATTTCAATGACTATCTTGCAGCCTGGTGATGTACTGTTGGCAATTTAGAAGTGGTGGAAAGAAGACACAGGTCTGAAGCTTGGAAGGCTTCAGAGCACACACTACAAGTATTGCCTATGGTTCCCTCCAACTATTTCCGACTAGGGAGTCCTCAGGAGCAAGTACAAAACAGAAGAGGTGTCAGTCTACAGTGACACTTACCATGACTTTACTTCACTACTGACCTCTGTGTCTTTGGGATTGATCAGAAGCTAATTCTTACCTGCAACAGTTCTTTGGCTGATCCTCTTTTTTCTACATCCATCTCCAAACATGTGTTTAAGAAATCCCGGAATATTGGTGACAGCTTCTCAGGATTTTGCAGTTCTGGTGTGCCATTAGTTGCTATCAAATACAAAGCCTGTGAAGTAAGGAACATTGTATAATCAAGCCAAATGCTTACGAGATGTCCCAGGTAACTGCCTGGATTCCCAGGTAACTGTATCTGGATTCGGAGCAGATCTGCAGCCTACTTTTCCACAACAATCTTAGGCAGCTGTGGCCCATTCTTGTTAGCAGCAAAACCACTGCAGATGTTCAAAACTTGCCAGCAATAGATACTTACAGGATACACCTATATGTCATAGCAGGGAAAGCATCAGCCTCTGACATGCCAACCAGCATTTTTCATAATCTTATGGATTTAGTAGACTTCCTTAATGGAAGGTAAGTAAGGATAAGTAAGTAAGGATAGAAGAATTCTGAAAGCGCAATCTTTTAGCTAAAAGCAGGTACAATTAGTATGCCTCACATCCTCTAAAAAGACTGCAAGAATTCAGGGCCAGGTTGACTAAATTCTAGACAATTCATCCCGTTTTCAGGAAATCTCCCTGCATTATGGAAACTTCTATTTTTCTTTTCTAAAACATACCTACTCTCCAAAAAAAAATAACACATGAATCCACTGAAAATAATTACCTGGTGAAGACCCACAAATGGTTCTAGCTATGCCTGGCGTTCTTACCCGCAGAGGGTTTTCGTTGAGGTATGGGGGCTCTCCTTCCACCATCTCAATAGCCATGATTCCCAGAGACCAGATATCCACTTTGGGGCCGTAGGCTTTCCGTGTGACCACTTCAGGAGCCATCCAGTAAGGAGTCCCGACCATAGTGCTGCGTTTGCTCTGCTCCGGGGTGATCTGAGCACAGAAACCAAAGTCGGCTGTGGGATAACAGAGACCAAGTTAGTTCAGTGCATTCGGGGAGGTGGGGTTCTCAGAAGACTTCTCTATTATTACAAACATATTTTACTCCTCCGCACTCAAAAGGTTTGGGGCAAGAGGATGGGAAGCAGGTTGGGGATTTTTTGGGTTGTTTTTCAACTATGTTCTCCATATGACAAGATTCAATGCAGAGGATAGATATAAAACTCGAGGTGTTAAAGTAAGGCAGACTTCCATGGAATAAAGATAAGCCTTTTTAGCCACTGGAATATGGACAAACATGTTATCCTGTAGAATGATGTGTTCCCCAATCCCTCCTTCAGGATTCCCAGACTGGTACCAGCCAAAAAAGAAATCAAGCAGAATCCAGAGGGAAACTGTTCTGCATGTGGTAGGTTAGACTGCCTGGACTACAAAATATTAATCTCCAAACCATGGCTTCTGGTCTACTTAAATAGATATTATTTCTGCAGCTATTGAGTTCAACACTTCAGTGGTGATTTGTACATCAAATACAGGCACTACAACTGACAGATAGAGGAGTCTAAGGCTTTAGACAGTGAAACATTGCCCTAGCCTGCAGAAGGAACCTGGGCAAGCAAACCTTTCCACAAGGCAAGTACTGAAGAGAACAACCACACTCAAGAAAACAAGAAAAGTCACCTATTCCTATAGCCTTCAGGTGCAGCAGCAATGCATGTTCCATCATGTTACTTTATCCAGCTGCAGCACTCCCACTTCCCAGGCATGTAAAGCATCAATAAGAACAGAGTTAAGGCAGGAACCAGATTTTACCTTATCATTGACACTACGTTTGAGAGAGAGAGAGAGAGAGAGAGAGAAAGAGAGAGAATGTAAAATTTCAAAGCGGTTTGGAAAAGTGTTATGCCAAAGCAGTGCTGACAAAAAGAGCCAGTGGTGAAAACACTAAGTGCTGCCAAAAGGAGGTGTTAGCAACAAGCTGTCCCCACCCCAACTACCAAACCCTGCCTTGAGGAAAGCAAAGCAAGAGTAGCCCCTACGTAGGGAGCCAGCTGGGTCCTTTGGACAGCATCATATTCAATGCAGAGAACAGCCTGCTTCAACACACAAATGAGAGAAGCAGAGGTGGTTTCCTCAGGGTGTATGAACCACATTTTCAGCACCATGGCACCAGGGAGCAGAAATAAAGGCAAGCAAACATTTCTGGCAGGTCCATCCCTTTCTCTACAAGGGGATCCCAGCAATGAATGCAGGAAAATGAGCAGCGAGGGCAGCTTCTCCAAGATCTGCCCAGGGAAGGGGCCTTCATAGCCTCAGCTAGAGGCTGCCTTCTTCCAAAAGGTGTTGTTATGTCCTCCAAAGGCTAGAAAGTCACTCCTGGAAAGGGCTCAGGTGACAGGCTGGTCAGTGTTGTCTCTTCCTACCAGAGGTTTCTTTGAAGCCACTGTCCTCCAGCGCAAAGGAAGGGCTGAAGGGAGTTCAGCTTATACCCCATTCACCCCAACTTCTGTAACCACACATCAACCAAGGGCAAGTCTCCAGCCTGAAACTGCTCCTTCACCAAGCACCTTGTCATAGCTAACTCCTCCCTTAGTTGTGAGTAATCTTGCCTTAGTTTCTCCCAAACTCCTGGGGCTGACGCTTCTTCACATTGGGGTGTCCCTCAGTGCCCCTTACCCTGACCCTTCTCCACTGCTCTTTACATGGCCAACATGGCAATATGCCACTCAACAATTCAGTTAAGCCAGATTACTTATAATCCATCTTCACACTGCACCTCATGCCAGGTAGGAGACCACAATCCAGCAGCAATCCAGCAGAATACTGCTGAAAAATGCTCTTTTTTTCCCCTCTGGCATTTCACATTTTTACCCAACTGTAAAAACGCCATCCCTTCCCTCTTTGGTAGCTTGGGTTCTCTCCCATTTCAAAAAGCCTCTGCCTCTTTCATTGCCACACATTCATACCCTCCAAAAACCTGACTTTCTGTACAAGCAAGAGCATGCAGAACAGCTGAAATTGCTTCTTTTCTCATTTCCCACTATTATTAGTGAAAGTGGGTTACTATTTCAGTCCATGCAAAGGAGATCCCAGTACAGCTGCAGACTGGATGGCAACATAAACAGGTAATAAAGCATAATTTCTTGTTAAATTACTTTCTAAGTGAAAAGGACAAATCATTAAAAGCAAATTATGGTCGCCTGAAAAACACCACTGTCAAGCTACTAGCGTTAGCTGTGCTCTTCTCTTGTCTCCACTAGCACCTTCTCAGTTATTTCAAATTTACCAGTGCAATAATATGGCAATAGGCTTTCTCCAATGTCCTGCCAGCTTTACATGCCCATAAGCCCCTCTGTGTTAGGTCCCTCTGAATTTCAACACCTGCCAAGTGTTGCCCAAGTTATGGATTTTAGATGACCTAACGAATTCCTGTTGCTGATATCTGGGGGGAAAAAGGCTTCTGATATCCTTGCTAACTCCCCCTTTATCAGCTCAGACTCCCAAGGCAACGTGGACTAGGAAGGGGAAAAGCAGATAACTGAAACAAGTGCCTGGTACTTACTGAGTTTAACAGATCCGTCCATTCCTAACAGCACGTTGTCGCTCTTAATGTCTCTGTGGATGACCTGGTTGGCATGCAGGAACTCGAGCGCTTGCAAGCACTGGATGGGAGAGAGAGGAAAAGAAAAAACAAAAGCATTTGGCTTATGCAGACACAAGCTGCACATGTGAACACGAATCCAAAGTGCTTCCACCCTCCACATGTGAAAATATAGCAGGTATTTTTTAAAGTAACCAGTAGAGGAAGCTCTTGTGCTAAAATAAATATATATTTTATATATATATTTATATCCTTGCCAGAACTCAGAGATTAAAAAAAAAAAAAACTCAGCTATAACGTTTCTCTCTCATATTACAGAATTAGTACATTAAAATCTGCATCCTGAAGACGCTCCCCAGAATCACTCCCTAAAACTAAACTTCTTCAAACTGCCTTTCAATTCCTTTTAGGTCAAACTGTAGTTTGGCCTAAAAACAGAATGAAACTTAGTTTTGCTATTTGAGAAAAAGCAAATCCTCCATTTACAAGGATTTTTTAAATATAAACATTTTAACTTGGCATGGACATGATCCTGAGTATTTCTGCCTCTGTTTACTTTAGCTAAATGGCCCTGATTTGCATAAGAAAATATCTGATGTTCTGGGCAGCAGCATTTTGATGAATTACAATAGTTCAATACTGGATTGTTCCCTCAAGAGGGTTAACTACTATTACTGGCAATAGTTAGTTTTAGTTCTCTGCTTCCAGCTCCAGTTCCTCCGGAAACCATTACCTGTTTGTGCACGTTAATATTCCCTTTTGCTTTTCATCCCCTCCCTTTAGGCGAGTCATCAAAGCAGATGTCATGCTGAGGTAGCCAAATGGCCTTTCAAAAGCCTAAGATTCTCCTGCACACTTGGTAATGCAATTTTTTCTTCTGTTTTCATAATAAACTGAGTCAGAAAGAGTCAATGACCATCTGACTCAAGGCAAGAAATACTGATAAGCTGTGGCATAAGTTACTTTTTACTTCTTTTTGCTCCATCTTTTAACATTCTCGAATATCCACCTCCAACCATGATTGTTCTTACACATTTCAAAGCCACATTCAGTATGCAGTGACCTTCCATGCATGGCTCACTTCTCACCACTGTGCTCTTTGCCACTGAATGATCCATTTCCTACTCTTGCCTTTGAGTATGAGCTTTGATAGAAAATAGGAAAATGCTTTTTTGGTTGATTTGGCTGCGAGAGGGGTGCGATATAATGTGTTTATCCCTGACTTTAATATTAATTTCTGCTCCTTCTGCTCCTAGTATCATTAATTCTCCCCAAATGAATGCTCTCAATGGCAGTTATTGCAATTAGCTGTAACATAAATTCACCCTAAAATCCCAAGGAGCAGAATGTGCCTTCATGTCTCTGCACACCAAACACAGCACCCACCTCTCTGCAGACAGCAGCGATCTGTGCTTCATCCATGCATGTTTCTGTGACCACGTCTGTTAGGGAGCCTCCAGCTAGATACTCCATCACCACAAACAATTCATCTCCGACAAGGTAGCTACAAACACAAAATGAAAAGCATGCCCTTGGTCATCAAGAGAGAAGAACTGTGAGAGGACAGCTAAGTGCACTGTGACAACTATTCCAGAAAACGATTTACAAACACCTCATAACAAGCAGTGAAGAAAGCAGGTAGGTAAGGAGATAGGTAGCTTAATAGGTAATAAGGTTATACACTAAGAGCCCCATGCTTCTTGACCTACATGGTCAGGAGAACATGCTGCACCTCTCAGAGAATCCAGCAATTCCAGCTGTGCTCTCTGCTACCGCTGCTCCTCGACCACATGCAGCAGGGTGCTGATGACAGAAGGTCTCTTAGCAAATCAACAGGACTACTCCCTGTAATGAACTTCACTATCTTTTTTCATTTTTTATTTCTCAATCTAAATGTTCTCTTTTTTTCCCTTTTTTTCTTCTCAATTTAAATACCATCTCTCAAATGCCTATAAGAACCTGAGGTGTTGACATTCTGAGTCCACAGAGGAATATCAAGTTAAAAACTGTTGAAAATCCCTGGGGATTAAAGTTTCATGCAACTGTCTGCATTTACCTGTCCAGGAAGTTGACTATGTTGGGGTTCTTTAGCTCCTTCATGACCAAGATTTCATTAATAATCAACTCCTTCTTGGGCTGTTTCTGCAGATTTATCTGTTTGATAGCAACCTGAGGAGGGCCAAATGAAATGTTAATAATTCCAACTTGAATATCAACAAAGCTTTCAATCATTCTCAATATGGGAAAAGGTTAGAAGAGATAAGAGATTCTGTGAGATCATTAAAGCTGCTTAGCACAGAAGTGACTTGCAGCTGGTAGGGTATTTACTGAGTAGCACATAACTTTATTTGCAGTTAAAGAAAAGAAAGATAAAAAAATTGAAAGTGCAATCCAACAGAGGATGTTTGGAAGAGGAATAAACAGCAAACTACCCAACAGGCAAGTGGGAATGTTCAAAACAACAGCAAATGAGTAAGAAAATGTTTGCCATGGTGTGGGTGACAAAATCAGCCCATGACAGAGAGAACCCAAGATGGGAGACACAAGTGAATGAGGAGCTGGTCACCAGCAAGGGCAGTCTCCAGAGCCCTACTGCTGTCAGCAGGTTGTAAGCGAGTACTGGTGTGGCTCAGGTAGGCAAAGCAGAAGTGTCAACTGCCTGGGGTGGCAATTGTAGGAAAAATGTTGTCATGAGACCATGTTTTGAAGGGAAAGGGAAAGTAGGAGATAACTCCCTCAGAGCCACCAAAGCCTATAAGCCATGCCAGTGGCAGAAAGGAAAATAAAGAATGACCTAGTCCAAGGAACAAGTAAACCAGAATAAGTCTTCCAGGCTTTACAATAAATAATTGCCCAGAGCCCATTCTGTCAGTAGTAACATTTTCAGGAGGCATCTGGGTTTTCAACACATGGATAAGCCCAAAACCAAGGCAGTATCACAAGATCCAAATGTAGAAACATCCACCATCATATTGCCATGAGCATTAGAAGAACACAACTCGTGACATGGAATTACGAAACAGCTAAGGCCAAAAGGGGCCTCTGCAGATTATCTGGTCCAAAGCTCCTGCTCAAAGCTGGGCCATCTTAGAGCAGGTTGTTGAAGGCCTTGTCTAGGTGAGCTCTGAATGGAAATCTCAATGGGTGGAGATACCACCACCAATATGGGACCCTGTTTAATGACTGACCATTCTCATTGTGAGGAGAAAAATAAATATAAAAGCACACATACAGCATCTAAACAATCTCACCTGCTGCAATATATCTATTGCCTGCAATGCTCCAACTCCTCCTTTGCTCTACTATTGAAGACAGTAAAAAAAATCCTCCTTTAGTTCTCTCTTCTTACCATCAAATATTAATTCTGAAACCAGAACTTCCTCCTCTTCCTCAGATATTAAGCAGTGAGGAAGCCAGTGTTTAATCAGTTTAACAGATGCAGGTGGAGACCCTTAGCAATTGGCTGTTACATCCCATGCCCAATAAGAAGAGGTCTAAAAAAGGAATCAAGCTGCAACATTTACTCTGCAGGCAATAAGGAGACAAGAAGTACAGCAGGGTGTAGGAAGTACTGGGAGATGGAGCAGTCACTGATGAAAAGACAGGTATTTATCACTGCCCTGAAGAACGGCTACCTAATGTGAATGTAATGTGAAATGTGAAAGAAAATATTAAAGAAGTAATTGCTAAAATGTTAATCTTGGGCAACCACAGATGACCACTGCATGACAAGGAGGCAGCGTTTTACTGGTGTCATCCCTTTCACCAGATGGTTTGGATGCACCAAGCAGCAAAAACAAGTACGTGGAGAAGACTTTCTAACTAAAGCAAAGAATCATGTGGGGACAAGCCATTTCCATACAAATAGATGTCTCAGTCACCACTGCCAAAACGGGCCTAGTAACTACCTGTGTTAAGACTAAAAGAAGATTTATTGCCGACAACCCGGAACACTGTTGCCTACAGTCCTTGCAGGATAAACTGTTTTCAAAATCCCTATCTGGAACATCTCACTCCCTCTGCTTCTCACTGGAAAGACAAAACTTATTTTTAGCTTTCATTACTACGAAACAAGGCACACTCTGTTACCAGTGACTGGGACAAACATTAGCCTGCAAGGTCATAGCAGAGATGGAAGGCACAAAACACAACTTGTTCAGATCACTCTGACTACCTACAGAGGAACGTTTCTACAGCAAAGGCATTCTCAGTCTGAGGAGCACAGAGATCTTACCTCCTGTCCCGTTGCCACATCAATAGCTGTGAAAACTGTCCCTGAAGCCCTGTGAAGAACAATAATTTTGCAGCCAGGTAAATCAATGTGTCAAACATATGCACACAAACAGCTCGGGCACACAAACCTCCTTCAGCTTTGCACGTTGCAAAGGTGGCACTTTTGGATGTATCGGAAAGAAGGCTACTGAAATTAAGTAGTAGCCAAGAAATGCCTGTCAGCTTAGGCAAGGCAAACTAATGCAAGTCCACTCTGTTCTAAAACAAAGGCTCATCTTCCAAGCCCCCAAAACATGTGCTTTTGCCTAACATCAGGGAAGTTGCACCAGGTTTTCTGTAGGAGGTATTAATTTTCATTTTGGTCCAAGAGAAGCTCTCCCACAAATGCGCATGGAGATATTTGGGAAGGGACACACAGTAGAGTCATGCTGAAATAAGTAGCTAGTAATAAATTATCCTTTCATGTATTTTTGAAGTGAACTTTTTTTTTCCCAAAAGAATTCACAGGAACTTGGTAAGAGTAACATGGTTGTAAATATTCCATCACCCAGGTGTCCCTCACACAGAAAGCCTTCTGAGGTACCCTCCAGTTTTTTTAGTAGTCAGACTGCAGAAAATGTATGTCTTACTAGAAGAGGACTCAGAAGGGATCATCACACCATGATATGAAGTATTCAGCATCTGTTTGTCATTTCTGCCTGCCAGTTCTGCAAACTTTTCTGCCTGCTTCAGTGAAGTAGTGTCTACACGGTAGTAGCAGAGAGGAACAGCACATTGCCTTTAACACTCACTCACTGTGAATAACAGTTGGGATAACACTTACCCCTGCCCAATTTTTTCATATCTGGTGTATTTTTTCTTGGGATCACCTATGCTCACAATAGTACCTTTTAAAAAAAAAAAAAAGGAATATTTACATAACACACATAAAACATCCACAGGAATTCTTAGCAGAATCACTGTCTTAGAAAACATTCTTTGCTATCACAACCCAGCAAACTGTTTCTGCCTACTCATGCTAGGAATACATGCCGTTCCCACTGCTCCTGCTCAGCAGGGCCAGCTCCTGCCAGGATAGCTCCGAGTATGAGTCAGCTCAAGCAGTAAAAAGGTTGATGCGCTGAGAGCCAGAGCTTCCTGATTTCGTTCCAGTTACAAATGGCCCCGTTTCAAACAACGGTTACGCCAGGTCTGACTCTGGGTGTTAGTGGGTTATTTCCCCACTAACACTTATTTTTAAAGGCAACTTTCTGGATAAACTATTGGAAGTATCAATACAGAAGCATAAGCCATCCTATGAGTGCATTTTGATCAATCATCATTGCCTGCCTCAGAACGCAGGGCTGACCATAATTGCCCCAAATCTCTCAACTCAAGAGCAAATGTGACCTAACCCAGTCCTAAAGCCTTTGTGATACAAAATAAGAAACACGTACGTAGTTTTTCCATGATCTCTTCATCTGACATTTTGGTCTTCTTTTTCTGTTTATCTCCTGATTTGGTCGCATGGTCGACAGAAGTGTCACCAGCTGGTGCAGGGATGGGGTCGATCACAGACCGCGTATAAATCTGTTGTTAAGAGAGACCTTTTACTTGAGCATCCTCTTTGCAATCCCCAACTCTTGGTTCAAAACAAGTCACATTTCCTAGAAAAGATTCCCCAGGCAATACATGGCTATCCTATAGACTGTATATATTTACATATCCTGACTAGGCAAGGCTAAAAGCAGTATCACTGCATACACAGTTCATATCTATTCCTCTGGAACAAAAATAAGACCCAAGTGGGCAGCAGAGCAGCAATATGTATATCTACCAAAGAAGGAGCTGGAGCAGGTAGCCTCTCTGGGACTATGTGAACAAGGTGCACAGGGCAAGAAGCTGATGCTGAAAGTTGGGTAACAACTTCATAAGCTTTTAATTTTTCAACATAATACTGATTGCTTTGAATGAAATATGTTTTTCTAAGAAAAACAAACAAATAAACAAAATAAACCCCTCACCGATTTTGTGTGATCTGGCCGTGGAGCAATAACTGGAGGAGGAACCTCTTCATCATCTTCGTCGTCATCATCAACTACAGCCACAGATGGCTCTGAACCTTTGGCATTCGTCTACATTAAGCCAAAATTAAAAACAGTATAAACAAAATTGTATCCATCCAAAAGTACTAAAAACTTGCTTTTTTTTGAAATATGAAGATACGAGAATCGTTTCTGATGTTGAAAGAAACGGATAGCCCGAGTTCAAGTGTCCTAGCGCATTTTATTACAAGATTCACACACTATTTCTCTAATTAAACATGTTGTGTTCCACCCTCCTTTTTAGTTTTTATCCCGTAAGAAGTTCTCAATTTGCTTTTTGTTGCAGGCTTTAGTATAACAAATAGAGCAGATGGGAAATTTTCTTCTCCAAGTTACAAAGAGGAGCAAACACACTCACCGTTGGTGTTCCTGAAGGGAAACCGTCTTTTTCTAAAGAGAACAAACAACAGAAACCATAAAATTAGTAGAATAAAGAATATTAAAAAAATACAGAGTAGCTGAGGAGAAAAAGCAAAAATTCACAGTAACAAATGAGATAAATGAGTAGCACTGTAATTCCAGAGAGAGAGAGAGAAGGAATTAACAAAAACAATCTTCTAACAGTCAGCTAAAACCACCAACCTGGTGGTTCTACTGCTTGACCTCACCTTAGGATCCACATGTTGTTTTTTAAACTGAATATTGCCTACCATGCTTGCCTATTGCCCTGAGATGGAATTTAAGAACAAATTAGTATTTCTGTTCCCTGAGCAGTGTTTTGAAGCAAAGATATTACAAAGTCTTGCTACTAAGCTATTTTCAGAATGGAAATAATTTGGAGGAGAACTAGACAAAAGGATGCATGTATGTTTGCAGGATAGCCATTCCTTCAGCTCTGCACATAGTCTTAGAGCCCAGTTTCAGATATAGAGCTCATTAAAGTTAATTCTAGCTGCTATTTTGAATTATCCAGGCCCATTTCTTCCCGTCTCCGTGTCAAACAGGAAATTAATCGGACAAAGTTGGTTTCCAGTAAGCTTTAAATCCATCTGCAAACGTTGCTCCCCCATTGAGAAGTCATTTTCCATCATCTGAGTCTGTTTTATGAATCCAAAAGATATGAAGACCCAGTTCCAAATATCCCATTCCTCCTCACTTCGTTATGCCTTGCACCCTTGTGCATCTCACCTGGAGCAGAGAAACTCAGGTACTTCTGTTTTGCTGTGTCTTTGGAGTCGTAGAACTTCAGCACGTCTAGTACCACCTGGGGATTCTTCTTCTGTTCTAACTTGGTGATATTTG
This sequence comes from Nothura maculosa, assembly GCA_032353885.1. NCBI lineage: Eukaryota > Metazoa > Chordata > Aves > Tinamiformes > Tinamidae > Nothura > Nothura maculosa. The sequence goes on along the minus strand of JAUBOD010000258.1, from coordinate 416,729 downwards.
AGGTCTGTAGCAAGCGAGCCCATTGCTCCGGCATTCCCTGAAAGAGCAGGCTGTTGAAGTATCCCTCCAGTATGTTAAAGAGTTATCAAAAAGAAAAAATAAAATAAAAAGCAGAACAAATTTCCTTCCTTCAAACGGAGCCCTAAACACCTGAGTGAGAAGAAGGATGTTTCAATGCTCCCCCTTGAGGCTTTGGTAATGATGTTGTTGATGCAAGATAAGACTAAGCCACTACTGAAACAGCTCCTGACTGCTCAACATCTTGAGCATCCTCAAACCCACCAGTGTCTCCAACCTACCGAGTCACCACGATGTCACTGCTTTCAGGTATATTAAACCAGGTAAGTGAGGAATGGGAATGCTCAAGCACCTGAGAGAACTAGTTATGATCTACTGAAAGTCAATTAAAACGGGTGCTTTCCACAGCAGTTCTCAAGGAAGACTCTCTCAGATGAAGGAAAACATTAGATCTGACTTTCACCTTGCAGCAGCACTGCGAGGTCAGAGTGTCTTTGCTCTTCATACCATGTAAACACACAGGAAAACTATTTATTTGGCAAAGAAAAACACACTATCTGACACTTCATTTTAAAACACCTCACGGGCTTCTCTGTGTCAGATGCACAGATGTTTGCTCAGTGAGGTCAGGTATACTCACAGTAAATTCTCCAGTAACAGCATCGAAGCCGACATGGATGGTATGTTCAAAATCTGATGGAGGGGAGATTTCAGGCCTTTCTTTTTCCTTTTTCTTGCTTCCTGGAATGAAAAAAAAGAAAAGAAAAAGCTCTACTCAGTAGATCTTTCCATGCCTTTAAAACCTTATTGTTCCCACACAACACAACAATACTCAAACATTAAAACATTTCAGATGAATATAACTATTACTCCATTTCACGGACACATGCATTTATACAGGCAAAAGAGCGATTTCATAATTTCATTTTGGCATAGATGTCACCTAAGAGTCAAAAATTCCTTTTATTAAATTCATTTATAATACGGCAGAGATCAGGAATATTCAAGACAATAAGTATCTTACAGTATAAGGTGCTCTGCGACACATACAAAGTGCTTACAATGCCAAAAAAAGGGAAAAATAAAAATAAACATTCCAATATAGATTTATAACAATACTGAAGATAACTTCAGTTTCAAACCCAAGATCTCATTGAAGACAGTGAAAATTCAGCTGCTTTACTGCTTCAGTTTCAGGTAGCCAACACTAATTAGTACCTCCTGCAATAAATACAAGTGTTTCTAGCCACAGATCAATCATCTAAATTAAATTAGAAGGAAAAAAAGGCACCAGAATAAGTCCCAGAAACATGGACATAAAATAAGAAGTACCATGTGAACAATCCTATCTAGATTCAATTGTATCTGTAAGATGTTCTATAAGACATGGGTTGCGGCCTTTTATTTCTTCCTCATTTTTCTGACAACGGGGATATAATCACAAAGTGTCTCCCACTTTCATTTTTAAGGGAAATTCTGAGGTAAAGTTATCATAAATTATAAAACTTTATTAATTATAAGCCTTAAATATTTTCTCCTGAGTGTGTGAGGTGTTGGCAAGGTGTCCTGCTGTCCCTCCCTGCTCTCCAGGTGGAAAGATGGTGCTCCTGGTGCCAACTTGCAGCCTCCTGCTGCAAAGCAGAGACCTGGCAGCAAGCCACAAAGTTTTCCAGAGGAAAAGACCAGCTAAAAAAGCTGTATAAAGGTGTGGGCTGGCAGAGGGAAGCGCACTTCATACTCCTCAAGCAGAGCCAGGGGATCTTTCCGAAATGACTTCCCACAAGCCGGAAAGGAAGACGAGGGAGCCAGAGACAATACTCCGAGATGGAAAGCCCACCGTGGGCCGCCGGGAGCTGAACAATGCAGTGGAAAGACACCACTATTATAAACAGGATATTTTGAACATGGCTTCAGCGGCCGGAGCCAACGAGCTAGCGGATCGTCAAGCGCTCTCATTAAGATATTTCCGTCGCAGGCTCAGAGAGGCCTGGCTTACGTGCGGGAGTTTAAGGAAAAAGCACCGGTTCTTCCCGACCTCTAGCAGTTGTTTATGTGAAGGTGGGGGGGCGGGGAAAAAGGAAGACATCATAAAAAGCTGTATTGCTCAGAAAGCCTCACATGAACACTCGGGTTCTGGGGATGGATCCTCAGGAACGTGTGCTGCAAATCAACCCTCACCTCGCAGCATCGCCCGTCTTCGCGGGACCATAGGCAGGAGGGTAGGAAGCCGCTTCGGAGCTGACAGGAATATGGGATCACGGAGGTGCCTGGAGCGATCGCAGGCAGGCGGCGGGGCTGGTGAGTCATGTTCTTGGCAGCGCACGCTTGCTAGCGAGGCCGTGCTATATTTGAACCCACTCACACCATGGCTCCATACAGAACCAGGACTCCCTTCATGAAACAGTGATGCTCATGTCGAGACACAGAAGGATTGAAGATGTGGTGTCCAGGTCCTTTAGTTCGGGCAGGCTCGCAGCCTCGCAAACAGCCCCTTTCCAAACTGGACAGAGGAAAATTCCTTCAAAGGGACTCCCTTGATAAAAAGGAGACTCCGACTAAAAAAGCGCCTCAAATATAGTAAAACTCTACCCTAAATGAAACCCCAGCGATTCAGAGATGTAGCGGCCCAGGTGCTTTACCTGCCTTCCTTGACACTGCCCAAGCGAGAGGCACCTTCCCACCCATCGCTCCCCATCAACACACAACATCGCTCACTAACGTGTGCTCACGCCAACCCCCATCAAGAAATCAGGAAACAACCCGGGCACAGCAGACGGGTGGCTGGAGATGGGATGTTCAGAGCTACTAAACCCCAGCTGAATCCCTGCTGAACCTCCACCAAGTCCGAGATCTTGAGCCCATCACATGGTTGAGCCAGTTTGGGTGGACCCCAGAGAACCTCCGTCACTAAGTCCTGCTCAAAGATAAACATCTCTAGTTTCAGAGGCCTTTTTTAGAGCTTTCCAAAAAAAGACCCACATGGGGTCATTCGATGTCAGAAGACCAGCCAAGGAAATTAGTGGTAATTGAGTACGGCAGCAGAAAGGTGACTATCACACATCTTCAAGAACACAAGTGGGAAAAAGGCCTCCATCTCTGGGTCACTAAGTAATATCTTTAAGCTCCTGTGGTTAATTCACTGCTGGACTGCCTCTGCCTTGGGACAGAAACTCCACATCTGGAATACCTGAAACCTCACCAGCCACAGTTAGCCCCCAAATCTTGCTGCCTCCTCAACCAGACCTCCTACAGGTAGAGAAACCTCTGAAGGGAGCAGCAGTGGGGCAGAGCTGTTGCAATAGACAGGATGGTGTTATTAGTGTATCTTGAAGCTGGGAAGCAACAAAATAGCTTAGGAAACCATAGGATGAAAAGGCAAGAAGCATCATGACAGGCTCCAGCACCTACAATGACCCATGCTCAGGTTTCTCCATAGACACCA
>JAUBOD010000258.1:401794-413169 GCA_032353885.1 Nothura maculosa | reverse complement strand
ACACCAGTGCAAATCCAAGCAGAGCATGCACAATTCTTCCCTGCTGCAGTAGCCTCGTAGGTCTCCTCATAGGACACTACATTTGCTGAAAAGGAGAATTTATCCTTTGCTGAAAAGGAGAATTTATCATTTCTGTTGTAACTTGTCAAGCTTTGCACCAGAGCAGGGAGAAATCTTTCCCTTGAAAAGCAATCTATTTGAAATGCAAAGCCAGGTTAACAATCCAATTGGCATATAATCCAAGTTCTTTTTCTATTTTTTCTATTACGTTGCAATGTCATAAATCCCTTTTTTTTCCTAGAATACAACATTCTTTCAATTTTTTTTTAGCATTCAGAAAACTTAAATGGGCACAATGGTCTCCAAATGCACTTTTCTTGGCTGAAATGACTTCTTCCATTTTTAGCCTGCATCACTACATACACACAGGCTAAGCAAGCGTGCAAAGAGCTTCCATACATTTGGTGCATGTCATTGATATAGAGAGGTATGCAATAAGTCATGGGGTTTTTAAGCAATTTGAGGTGAGTCAATGTAACTTTAGCAAGCCTTGGAGCCAGTGCTCAAGCACCACCTTTCCAGTTATTCCAAGCGGTTCATAAATCCATTGAAGATGGGAAGGAGGAACACATTTGGATAAACCTTTTTGGACTGTAAATTATCTCTTAAGAAATTTCTGTTAATTCTGCAGGAGCATCCAATGCATGAGGTTCCTATCTGAGCCTTTCCATCTTCTCTGATGCTTCAGTGCATTCATGTTGCACAACACAAGTGAGTCCTCACCCAGTATTACTGATTCAGAGCAGCAAAGATCTTCTCTTGTGTTTACCTTGTATTTCATTGTAGTTTGTCTGATAAAACAGGTTTTATCAGATCTTCTGATATTTTGTCTGATCTTCTGATGTCCCTCCAGGCAACGACACAGCTGCAAGTGTCTACCAGCTCCTGCACAAGGCATCAGCTGAATCCATTATCCCATTAAGAAGACGGAAGGGTTTGACTCTTCCACTAGATTTTCTTATGCTCACCTTATCAATTTCTATGCGGCTCCTCTCATGACAAACAATATTATAAAATACCAGTTTTGCAGCCTTGAAAGGCTAAGCTAGAACCTGGTCCAGACCAAAGACCCATAAAATAGCTGTTGCAATGAACAGACTAGGATTTACTGCCTGCACAAAGCTCAGAGGTCTAGATTTCTGACCACCAACCTGTGGCAACTTCTCCTGTTTCCTTTTAAGACATCTCTTAAATGGTAAATGGAAAAGAAGAGCCCAGCTCACCAAACACAGGTCCCAAACTCCCAGCATTTCTCTACTGCCTCAAACATTTGGAATAGTTAGAAGGAAATTCCACAAACATGAAATGCAAATTGTGGACTCAAACCTTTATAACACTACCAAAACTGACAGAGAAAGTAAAGGACAACAGGTCATAACAGTGGACAACTGGTCATAACAGTGGAAAACGTTGGCCTCTTACCTTTTTCAGTGCTAGAGAATATGGCGATGATTTTATACCTAGGTTTCCTCTCTTCTGGCACAGAGGGCAGGGGTTTCAAGCTGTGGTTGGCAGACAACTGGTCTTTGCCCCCTGAACTGAAGATAACGCTGCTCATCCGGACAGGAGGAGCTGGTGGCTTGTCTTCCAGTTCTCCATTGTCAGACATGGTTCTCAATGGCTAGCGAAGGCACTGCAAAAGAAAGACGTGCTTCAACATAGGCACTAGGTCAGGCAAAAATTAGAGTTGTAGCCATTTCCCATCATTAGGGGACAAGATCTTGGGGAGGAACGTTAGAAAACGCAGCTCGGCACATTGTCAATGTTAAGTAGTATTTGTCAACATGAAGGAGTATTAAGAACATCTCTATTCAATCTAGGAAGCCTGTATTTAAAAAACAAGTGGAATTTGGATCTACTGGATTCAGTGCAGGTAACTGCATCTCCTTAACCACTTTGGGCCACAGATTCTTTAAAACTGAAATGAGAATACACTATCAGCACAACCCTCTCTAAAAGCTCCTCATAAATATCATGCTGCGCAAGAGAAAACCCAACTAGCTGCTACCACTGAACACGGCACAAGGAGCATGAGCACGACATATCCCACGATCCCAAAACATCCACCCTGACCTTTCCTCTGTATCCATAATATCCTAGAGCTGTATCACCATGAAGGATGCAGCCCTCTGCTAGAGAGTGAATTATATGAAAAAAAGTTACCCAGAAATCACTCCTTAGTGGAAAAATATACTTTTGCTCCTCAAATTAGCGATGAGCTACCCGAGGGGATGTCAAGGGGATATCTCTCCATCTCATCATTTCCACGTTATCAACATGGGCTCAACAGGTATCTTGTCCACCTATCTCCATCACTTCTGGAAATGAACAACATTTGCCCGCTGTCCCACACAGTTCCTAAACACAACTAAACACATAACTAAACACAACTAAGGCCCAGCTGCACAACTGGAGCAACTCTTTTTAATGGCATTTTAAAAAGTTGAGAGAACAGCTTTGTTATCTATCACCTCTCACTTCTGGAAGAACAGAAAGAAAAAGACCAACTTTTAACTTTTTCTCCTGAGACTTCTTTACACAGGGCTAAAAGAGAAATAAAATGAAAGAGAGGATAAGGCGTTTTCCCCTCTGCTTTGCTGCTCAGTTGTGTTTTTCCTAAAGCACTGGGACTTTGGCAGATTTGGTTTTAATTATGTACGAAATCCGCTTAAGCAGTAGATCTCAGTGGGGCCACAGCGCTGCTCCCAGCAAAGGAGATCAAATCCAACCTCGGTGCTTACCCTTTGGATCCTGGAGCCACCAATTTGAACCCTGGAGCCCTCAGCTCTGCTTCGTTCAGCTCCAAACGATCCATCTATTTCCTCTGGGCAGTGTGCCCCAAATGCAAGGCTCTTCTGTGGGGCTGGCCAAGGAAGCAGAGTAACTGATTCCAATTTAATCTTATGGAGAGAAATGCAACGACTTGGGGAAATCACAATCCCACTTGGGAAATCACCACTTCCCACTTGGGAAAACCACGATCTCTGACACAACACTGAAGATGCAGGACATGGAGTGATAGAACTCCTCCAAGGAAGCCCACAAGACATTTGAACCCTGGCTGGAAAGCAAGAAGGCAAAAACATCGCCCAGGAAAGCCTGGATCTAAACTGTATTCCCCATCCAAAGGCTGGGAGAAAGGAAGTTACCTCGACACAGTCATTGTTGTGCGCCAGCTTCCTCAGGGCCTTCTAGGTGCTAAAGCCACAACCATCACGTGCAAGAAGCTGCACTGAGACAGGCAGATGCCACAAACATCAACACTCAAGAAGGAAGATGCCAAAGTAAGAAGTTTAAAATTAAGGGTTTAAAATCCACCAATCAATCAATAAATAGACAGGTAACGCTCCAAAGTCCAACCACAGGGCTGTGCAATCAGAAAACCTGGCACAGGGAGATGGTCAAGATGCTCGTGCTCTACCTGCAAGTTTGTATTATAAAAATAAATGTCCAAAACATCTGGAGACTCAACCCACTCATGCAGGTGCCCCGGGAGTTCGATTGCCAGCTTGAGCTCAGGCTCTCCAGCTTTTAATTTTGGGGAAAAAAAATCCACAACTTCCTAAATCTTCCCGATGTGTTTCTTGATTCTGGCTACTTCTTCTAGAAGAAAGGGTAAATAGACCTTCAGGAAAAAAAAGGCCCATCAGTGTCCTGCAGCTCTGCTTCAGCAAGCCTGGCTGTTTTCACCTCAGAGGCCTCTTTCTTGGATGATCTGCTTCAAGTACAAAAGCAGAAGGGAGCCGGCCGGCTGTTTTTCTTTCATGCCTTCCCCCATTTTTCGAGGGCTCCTGTTGAGCAATAGGTTTCCTGCGATTAGCTCACTCGCTGCTGCTTATAGCTCACTTCCTCTCCGGGATTAGCTGGAAGCAGCTCTCGGAGCAGCGTTTTTACCTCCTGGCAGCTGGTTTCCTGCCCCAGCGCCGCTGGATCCAGGGCTGAGCTGCTTGCAATGCCCAGGCTGCGGGACAAGAGCCCTGGTGGGTCCAGCGGGGCTCCAACGGCTGGAAAGCGGCACCAAGCGCTCCTGGGGTTCTGCTTTGCAAGGCAAAGGCTGGAAAAAAAGGGTTCCATGAGAGTTACCTGACTTTGGAAGGAATCCTCTGCAACAACAGAGACCTTCAATCCACAAAGGACATGGCTCTTCAATTAGAAGACCTGGGGGATGCTCTCTCAGACCCGGCAAACGCAGTCCTGGATCTCCAGCCTGCCAAGAGGACTCGGGCAAAAGCAAGTACAGGAGCAACCTTCCTAATTGTCCACTCTTCCTAATGTCCATCAAGAGCCAGATGTCACATGTAAGATCTAATGCGTGTTAAAAATGTGTGCAGATCCTCTGACACAACACGGAGGTCTCCAATCTTATGCTCCTTCCAATGGTGGACATGGATCTTGATGGGACTTGCTGAAACATCTCCTCAGCTTTAGGCAGTCCCACACAAAATAAGCATTTCAGCAGTGTCAAACCATGTGCCCACGACAGGTAACAGCTACTTTTGCTCAGCTTCCTGTTATGGGAAAGGAGGAGGAAAACAGACCAATCCATCACATTCTCACTTAGCCCCTAACTTGCAAGTGCAAGATCATCCTTCAAATGGTCACTGAGAAAATACTCCAAAAGCAACAGATAAAGAAACCTGAGCATCTCAAATCTTAACTTTTCATGAAGGGCCATGCAAGGACACCAATGCACTAATCCCGCTTGCTACGGGAGCGGATAAAGGGGCTTTTGGGCAAAATTAACAACTCCAATTGTGGTCAAGAACTTAAAATGCAACTGTGAAATTGGTGAAGAGGCTTTTTCTGCTCTTATGCCTTTGCTGCCACACACAACAGGGACACCACGTTCTTACCCTACCGATGGCATTGGAGAACCTCAGTATTATGCCAAATCGGATTAAACTTCCATCTTATTTTCCAGATCCCCCAAACTCCTTATGACTTGTGCTCACTCAGAAATGAAAAACCACAACACAGATAAACGTCATCGCTGGCAGTCAACTGCAAGTAAAGGTGGCGATTAAAAAGAAAAAAGAATGGCCAAGGCAGAAGAAATAAGGTACAAAGCAGAACGAAAAGAACAGAAAGCCAATTTCAAGCTCTGGCATCAAGGAAGGGTCTCCAAAACCACAATGAGAGACGTTTGCTGTGGACCAAATCACACAAGACAAATAAATGAATGTCCTATTCCATCTGATCAGGTTATAAGATGCTGGCAGAGCTTTTCAAGAAGGATCTTCTCCAACTCTGTGGCCCAAAGGCTGTAGGTTGCAAAGTAGTTTGGCCATTTCCTTTCTTCAGGTGCTCAGCAGACGTGAGCTTTGTGCTAGAAATGAGCAGCCTGTTAAAACTGCGTATTAGACATTAAAATGGATCTCAGTACTCCACTGAGCTATCCATGGGAGGCATCACTTTTGTGTTTTCAGGAGAAGGCAGCTGACAAGTAGAAGTACTTGGTCTGTCACTTCTTGGCTCCTCAGGGCTCATCACTGAGGCATTTTCCCTTCTCCACAAAGGAATCATCAAGAACAACTTTGTTATAATCATTAATGAGGAAAATAGATGACACTTTGAAGCCTCTGATAACCCACCAGGCTGGCAGATGGACTCCTCAAAGTCTGAATGTCCCGCTTAAACCAAACAGCAGCAAGCACATCCCTTGGTAAGGCCTATTTTTCCTCCTCATTTTTCCAGATTTTCAGTGGAAGAGGGAAATAATTTATGAGGCAACACTGCCTAATGATGAGGCGAGCCTGCAGGACAGTAAGTGAACTCAAAGGGTTCACCTGCTACTCAGCCCTCAGCAAGGAAATTACTCACTCCTGTGCTAGGAGCCTTCCAAGAGCTCAATGAGGAAAGGGCAGCCTGGAGCATCCACATCCCATGGGATCGGTGAGCCGAGGGCTTGGTGCTTACTCATGTTTCATGAATGGACAGAGTACTCATGAACTCCGCTTTGCTAGGCTGAGGTTTGCTAAGATCAAAGGAAAGTGAGGAAAGAGCAGAGCAGGGAAAGTTGGCGAGGGAATTCAAGCTTTTACCTCATCCTCGAGCTTCTTCCTTAATTAAACCCAGTATTTAGAAGCAGTGAGAGATCAGGCATCCCAGAGCTAGAGTCATTTGAGTACAGGGTCACTGTGCACTGCTTATCTCTCAGCTTGGTGCCTTTTTAGATTCCTGATACCATTTCCAGCAGTTTTAAGTCACTCTGCACCACACATGCCCGAAACCAGCAGCCTCTTCAGGGGATGTGGAGCAACCTCCACAAGAAAACCTTAGGAAACAAAGTCCCTTTTCAACCTTTCCAATTATTTCCAGACAAAAGCGATACCTGTAGCAAGGGCACAGACTGTCCATCTGAGAAGACAGCCTGGGACTCACTAGAATGGGAAGAAACATTCAGATTAAAAAAAGGCTGCAAATTGCATTCCATTTCTTACAGGAAAGCTAGATCCTGTTTGCAGCACGACTGCTGGCCACAGTGATGGCTTCAAAGCCACAAGTTCCTACCCATACCTGCACAAGCCAAATTCATGTGCCACTGGCTGGGAAAGGGAATTTTGGTGAAGCATTTGAGGTTACAAATGGCACAGAGGAGTGACTACCTTTAGTGTATTCTTTAACTCCGGCAGCAGAGCCCACAGATGGAGCACAAAGCCAGAGCCTACAGCCATGGGCACAGCACCAAGGCCATTCCCTCCCATCGCCCTCAAGCATCACGAGTGCAGCAAGTACCAGCTGCAGCATCACACCTCCAACCAACAAGGACTTTGAATTTCTTCATGCACAGAAAATTTGAGACATGTCACAGACCTACGTTCATCAACAATACACTCCAATCCACAAAAATACGAACAAGTGGGTTAAACCAACAGCTAGGTAAATTGCTCTGAAATATTCACACTCCAGGCCTCACTTTGTTATTTGAAAATACTATTTTCTATTCTACAATGACTTTTAAAGACACAGGCATATGCAGGACTCCAGGATTCAATGCAATAAATCCCAGGTATTCAGACAAATGTTCTTGTATGTCTTTCGGGGATTCAAAAAGAAAAAAATCGGTGCACATTGAGAATGTGACTTTCAACAATTTCTAAACAATAAGATGAACGCTGGAAATAATTGTTTTATATTTTTATTTTATGTTCCCTTTTTTTTTCCCTTTAGAAGTGAAATAAAATGAAGCAAAACGACGAAAACTGCTACCAATTTTATACACATGAGCACAAGGAAAATCAGAGATGGGTAACCAACACTTTGCCAAGCACTTTGCCAAGCAGAAATTCCAAAGTAGGCCATTGTGTTAAAACAACATTTAAACAGAATAGAGAATTTAGGAAGACTTGAAAGACCTTAAAAGAAATTAGGACAGGAGCAGTATATTAGAAAGCAAGACAAAAGAAGCTTCTTTCAAAATGTGAGAGGAAATATTGTGTCCAATTTTATGTATTGCTGGTAAAAAGTTGCTTTGGGTGCCCATATATCACCTTGCCTAAGAATATATATAAGATGTTGAGCCATAATAAATGTTGCTGTTAAACACATTAATCCAAACTGTTTCCTTGTTTGTTTTTAATCCTATTAAAAGGTCCATATTAATGTCTGTTATTATATCTGTTAATCACAGCTAAGGGCTGCACTATCCAGGCAAGGAACCTACAGAACCACTGAACAAGCTCATGAGGATTTTCAGGGTTTTTTGGCTTCTTTTCAGTGTGGGGAAGAAAGGGAACATAAACTGAAATTACTTCCTTTTGCTTGAGACAGAAGGCTAGAAAAGGGTGGTCGTCATTACAGGACACCTGAGCAAATCAAGAGTTGGAAGGAGTTGGCCAACTGACAAGAAAAGACCTTTGACCAGGCCTACAAAACAGAGTAGAAGGATGACACACAAGCAAGAATGTTCTGAGTGACCTGCAACATGGTGAAGAAGTAACAAATCCTTCGTTCTTTCTCAAAAACAGCCTGTCTTAAAAAGAACTTTAAAATAACATAGCTAGAGGGAGAGACAAGCTTTGGGCCACTTGTTATTAGGAATGAAAATACGGTCTCCACCAGAGAGCACCTGGAGAAGTTTAAAATTAAGCAGCTCTCTATGTCCTAACTATATGGGAGTTTAATATAAAACAAATCAAATTCTTAAGAGGAGAATGATAATGTTTCAGTGAAGTGGTACAAATAACCCCTATAAGGTGGATGAGGGAAATGTTAGAGTGATAACAATGGAGAGCACTCAAGAAGAGACCTGAAACCATCTTCAAAAAGTTATGGTAATGATTTAAACAAATAGATCTATAATATAATGCCCCTAGAAGTGACCTGTTTTCTAAGGGCTTCTCAACTAAGGGAAAATTCTCTCAGGTCCTTTCAATTCTGCTAAGAAAAAAAAAAGGAAGAGAATCTCAGCTATTTCAAAGGAGTTACATAGAGCTGCAGCTCTCTATTAAACCTGGAAAAGAAGAGAAAGTCCAAAAACATCAACCTCAACACCGGTCCATCACCACAAGAACAGTCTGGAGAGAAATTTCCAAAGGGTTTCAACACCGAGGTGAGGGCAACAGCTCCCAAAACAGCAGAAGATCCCATGGGACCATGGAACATGATGAACACCAACATCAGCAGCACATCCCACAACCATCTCTTTGAAGCAACGAGGGAATGAACAAAGAGATTTAAATCACATTAGAAAAGTTAATGCACATTTTGCTATTCAAGAAAAATACAGCAATCAAGAGCATGAATTAAACCATATACTATTTTAAAGCCATCTCACTGTGGTATTTTCATTTATCCTCTGTTCTTAAAGTTTATTCTTCCACTTTTTTCTCCTCATTTTCTCTTAAAGCAACTAAAATGTTATTACATTGGGTGTTTGAGCTCTCCTCATACTGCTGTGGATGTACTACCATATCGTTTGGGCAAGTGTTTTAACTTAGTCCACATGAGTAATACTCTAGTAGAATTTACCAAAGATGAGTTAATTTGCTTATCCTGCCACAAAAAAAGAGACTTTCTAGAGGATGCAGAAGAAGTCAGGAAGGAGAATGATTCCTCTCCAAAGTAACTTGTCTTGAAGTGAAATAATTACTAAAAAAAAATTCAAACCAAAAAATCAAATGCTGAAGCTGCCTGCGTAGCATCCGAACTAACTGAACAGCTCCACATTTCTATTTTCCATTTGCATCAACCAACCAGGAAAAAAATCTTACATCTGGAACTTGCAGCACTGATTCTCAGAAATAAAAAAGCTCATTATTTACTACTTATATAAACTCCTCAAAAATAAGCCTAGAAAGGAGGACAGAGAAGTTTTCAAAGGTTCTAGCTATGAGTTACTAGTGCTCCGTCACCTCCTACTTTGTTTGGTTGGACAAAGCCTCCACCTCACCACATGCTTTACATGTTTTATCTTCTCCTCCTTTCAGGCAATATTCTAAAATTTTAAAAATTACTCATTTAAAAACAGTGGCAAAGCATATTTTTAACTCCCTTAAGGAAACAATAATAAACAAGATAAAAATGCTTCAAATTCGACCCTTTCCAATGAGCTATGTTCACAAGAAACTGCCCAGATCTCGCCTAACCTTGGGGTAGACGAAGCTTAAGATACTGTGGGAAGTTCCTCTCATTTCCCAGTCTATCAGAGACCTTTCCAAGGGGAAAAGGCCTCACCACGGTGAAGGTTTATTCCCAAATAAGCCCCACACCAGCAGCTAAAACCCCAACTTCATCCATTTGAAGCTGTCACGGGGGAAGCCCACGGGCGCTGCCAGCTGTGAATTCTTCATGTCAATTCATGTCAGCGGCCACATGATGAGTCAAACACCCAGCACCTAAACAGGAAGCCAGAAAAGCAACAGAAAAGCAGAAGCTGCCCTGGGAAGAGCCTTCAAGTGGATTCCCATCATGTCAGGCACCTGTCCTTGTTCTGCCTCACATTATGCTGCAAGTTTCCGTACGGGAACACAAAACCCTGATCCAGGCCTAATGAACAGTTAAATCCGACAGGAAGGATGATGGGAATGGGCCATGGGAAGGTCTAACCCCTACAATACCTGTCTCCGTGGTTGTGGCAGGGATGTTTTGTGTTCCTCAAAGGTGAGGATCTAGGGATGCTCTGGAGTAAATCTAACAGCCAACGGCTACTGCTTCTCCAAAAGGAAGTCCAAAGATGCTGCCCACCAGCTGAAATTCCAACCCAGGCATCAGAAAGGAAGCTCTTCCCAACGTTTAGGCTTCTCCACGAGCTTACGGAGAGCAGCGGTAACGCGGACGTGGCTCCTTTCTGGGAATGCAGCCCTGCAGCTGCGCAGGGAAGGGCAACCGGGATAAGCCCGGCCTGCAGACAGGGCCAGACCAGTGCAGCGCCAACAGGCCGGCACGGGGCAGGACTCTCCGGACACAATTCCAACACAGGAACCTTTTCCCTGTCTCGCCAGGTGGGACATTCCCTGACAACTCCTAGCTGGGAAAACACAATTTATACAAAAAAATGCACAAGCCAGACACAGAACCGGGGCCAACACCAGCGTTTCAATGACAGGCACCGTCCACCACGCCAGGCAAAAAACAAGCACTTATGTGTGTATTATTTTCCAAATAATACGGAATTATTTGGATTTCCTGAGGACCTCAGGAGCCTTGGGGAGCACAAGGCTTGCACAGAACCACGGAGCTCTGGTTACCTAAATACCTGGTCCCCACCGAGCGAGCTCACCCAGTGCTCCGATATTCTCGGGTCAAAACACTTGGGATTTCTTCCCACCTGTATTAAAACGCAGATCCATAATGATATTACAGCACAGCAGCCTCAAGGCACCCTAATTCTAAATACTGAGGTGCACTAGGGATCCTTAGGGAAGGCTCTATGAAAAATACATATGGAAAAATACATAAAAGGTGGGGAAAAATGGAAAAAAATCCGAATTCAGAGGCAGCTGCTATGAGCAAAACACAGGCCTATATTCAGGTTCCTACAGCTTTTCCCATTACCTGGAGAAGGAAATTAGCAGCATCAAAGCCCTTAAACATTTATCCCGAGGTTATTTAGGAAGCAAAGCGGCTTTAGGAGCGCAGCCTCTTGAACACAAGTGAAACACGTGTGTTTTTTTGAGGTGTTTAACACCTTTTGGGGAACATCAGCCACAGACTGAGCATCCCCAGTGCAGTCCGGGGAGGAAGGAGCAGCAGGTGTTTGGGGGAAAACAGCCCCATTTAGGGGCCACCGGGGCTGCAATGCCGGGCACCATCCCACGGGGACACCGTGACCTCGGCGTGTTCCTGCTGCTCTTATTTTGGTGAGATTGGCCCCA